>JARQOD010000002.1:129832925-129854799 GCA_033576555.1 Oophaga sylvatica | reverse complement strand
TGCTTTCTGTTACCTAAGGTCCAGTAAGCCTCTGGTTCTTTTACCACTATGCGTGAAGCTATAGTGATGCTTCGGTCTCCAGTGACCGGTGACAACGTGCAGGATACTTTAATCCTAAAGCACTTCTGATTTCCTTCCACTGTGCCTTTCGACTTGCTCAAACTCTCAATAGCTGTCTCAGTCCGTCTGCCAGTGGGGCACAGCTCTGACCAGGCTGAGGTAATCTGGCTCACCTTTACTGGCCTCCACTTCTCTGAACTGCACACAGGTGGGATGACTCAGTACTGAGCCACCCGAGCTAGACTCTGCTCCTTCCTCCTCACAGGTCCAGGCTCGACTGCTGAAACTACTCAATCTGAACACTCCCTGTGGGTGTGTCTAAGTGTATGTGATGTCATGTGGAGCCCTTAACCGTTACCTCTCCACTCATCCTCCTGGTATTGTGTACCTTAAATACCAGGGCTACACACAGCCATGGACACAACTATGGCAAAAAGGTTACAGTAGAAAACACACAAGAAGGTAGACAAGTAAACTATTAAAGGTTTATTGTGGGTAAAGAAAATTATTAAAAGAAACAATACATTTATCACACTCTGTCATCCTGCCAGTCAACACTACCTTCCGGTGACACAAAGTATTGAGCAAACTGGTCCCTCATTCTTGAAACCGCGACTGTACTGCGAGTGGTAATGTTGCTGTAGTCGTGCAAAGTTGTTTCTTGATTGTGGTCCTCCATAGAAATTGGTTCCTTGGTTAGGACAAAATTATGTAGGACCACGCACGCTTTAACAACATCATCAACAGTCTCAGTCTTCAAGTTAATTGCAGTCAAAAGACACGCCATTTTGCTGTCATAATGCCAAAGGCACACTCCACCATCCGTCTGGTTCTTGTGAGGCGGTAGTTAAATATCCGCTTTGTATGTGTTAATCCTCTGCTGGCGTACGGCTTCAATAGGTATTCGGACAGCTGGAATGCCTCATCACCTACACAAACGAATGGCATCGGTGGGCCTGAGGTTTGAGGCAGTGGCCTAGGGGGGGGAAACTGAAAACTGTTTCCATACAGTTTACGGCCCATGGCAGATAGTTTAAAGACTTGGGAGTCATTTGACCGTCCATAAGACCCAATGTCCACCGCGATAAACTTGTAGTCCGCATCTGGAATAGCCATCAGGACGACAGAGAAATATTTTTTATAGTTAAAGAATTCTGATCCGGTTTTGAATGCGGATGTGCTTTCCATCAACGGCGCCCAGGCAATTGGGGAACTGGCAGATGCATAAAAACTGGTCCGCTATTTGAAGCCACCGCTCTGTTGTTGGCTCTGGAATTATTCTCCAACCAAACTATCCCACAGGCACGACAATATAATTTATTATCCCGGATAGTGTGGAGATTCCCAGCCGATATTGAAAATGGAGCGATGACAGAGTTTCGCCAGTTGCCAGAAATCTGAAAACAAAATAGAAAATACAAATTATTTCAGAAACACAGCATTACATACCAGAACTCAGCTAGAACTATTGGAGATACCAAAAATAAGAACATCAATGAGAAACATTGTTTTATAACTAAATTTTGGTCTACTGATATGGTTTCCTAGTTGCCCTGTGATGTTAAATTAATGATAAAATTGCAAGTGTGCTGAAGCAAACAGATCCAATACATATAGCTTACCTTATAGTCACCATGAGATGCTCCGCCGGAGATATCGAGAACCGACAGTAGGTGTCCGATTTTTTTATTTGGTCTCCAACACGCTCAAGCAAATCATCAAAGTTTTCTTTGTTCATCCGCAGATAGGCAAAAAACTTCTCTGGATTTTGTCGCAGCTCCATGTTCAGTGTAGAAAACACACCACGAGTTAATCTCTGTGCCGTGATGGGGTGTATCCACATACGTCGTCGTCTTCGCTGGCGCTGACGCATAATGCGCTGTTCCTCAAACTTTCGCTCCTTCTTCAGAACTATAAACCTCATTCGATTCATCTCCGCAGTAAAATCAACAAGATTCCTGAAGATATTGCCGATAATGACATCCATGTTCGCCAGTCACTTGCTACTTGCTCTTCTCTCCAACCTGCACTTGCTCCTCTACAACCTGTCAAAGATGGGATGTAGGAGCAGTGTATATATAGGATTACAGTAGCCAATCATGTTTGGAACCCCAAAAAGGGGCGTTCTTAAAAACCGGATCCGGCGCATTACGGCGTCAACGGATGCCAAACCGGATACACCGGATGAGACGGATGCGGTTTTTGAACGGATCCGTGAACCGGATCCGACGGCGCATCCGTTTTCATAATGGAATGCCGGATGCGGCGCTGCGGCAAAATGCCGGGGGCGCCGTCAGGCGCACAAGGATGTGTGAAAGAGGCCTAAGACATTATTATAAGAAGGAGGCAAATCCCTGTGATTCATTTAATCCATAAGGGGACATTGTCCCCAATATGGTGATCCATCGGCACTCCTTCTGAGCTAAAAGCTTTTTTATGTCCCCTCCTCTAATTCCACTCTGTATGTGCTGAATTCCACGGACGAGGAAGGATTTGGGATCACATTGATGATACATTTTATAATGCTTTGGTATGGTTTTTAAAGTAGCAATATCAGAAACCACGGCTGCTGCTAGAATGTCGCGCACGTGTTCTCTCGTTCGCACTCTCAATTGACGCGACGTCAAACCCACATAGATTTTATTGCAAACGCAAGTTGCATAATATATCACCTGTGTGGTAGCCCAGGTGATATGTTGTCTGATTTCAAAATTCCTACATCCGTCTGCTGAGGCAAAGATAGCGGTACGTAAAATATTTTTACAAGCGATACAATGTCCACAGGGAAAACAACCATGTGGAGGTCCGCGTGTATTGAAGAAATTATTGATGGTAGGTTTATAGTGACTATGGACAAGCATATCAGACAAATTTGGACTTCTAGCAGTCATGGGAGGATATCTGGGCAAAAGCTTAGATAGTGTTGGATCCGTCTGTAAGATATTCCAGTGAGTTGTAAACTCTCCCTCATTCGAGACCATTGTCCATTATATGTAGACTAGATGGTGGCCCGATTCTAACGCATCGGGTATTCTAGAATATGTATGTAGTTTACGTATAGAGGCTGCTGGGGTGTATATAGAGGCTGCTGCTGGGGTGTATATAGAGGCTGTTGCAGCTGGGGTGTATATAGAGGCTGCTGCTGAGGTGTATATAGAGGCTGCTGGGGAATATATAGAGGCTGCTGGGGTGTATATAGAGGCTGCTGCTGGGGTGTATATAGGTTGCTGGGCTGTATATAGAGGCTGCTGGGCTGTATATAAGGCTGCTGGGGTGTGTATAGAGGCTGCTACTGCTGGGGTGTATATAGAGGTGCTGCTGAGTGTATATAGAGCTGCTGGGAATGTATATAGAGGCATGCTGTGGTGTATATAGAGGCTGCTGCTGGGGTGTATATAGAGGTTGCTGGGCTGTATATAGAGCTGCTGGCTGTATATAGAGGCTGCTGGGGTGTATATAGAGGCTGCATTGCTGGGGTGTATATAGAGTGCTGCTGCGTGTATATAGGGTGCTGTGGTGTATATAGAGCTGCTGCTGGGGTGTATATAGAGGCTGCTGCTGGGGTGTATATAGAGGCTGTGCTGCTGGGGGATATAAGAGTGCTGCTGGGTGTATATAGAGGTGCTGCTGGGGTGTATATAGAGGCTGCTGCAGGGGTTTATAGAGGTGCTGGGTGTATATAGAGGCTGCTGGGGATAATACAGAGGCTGCTGGGTTGTATATAGAGGCTGCTGGGGTGTATATAGAGGCTGCTGTGGGTGTATTATAGAGGTTGCTAGGGTGTATATAGAGGCTGCTGGCTGTATATAGAGCCTGGGCTGTTATAGAGCTGCTGGGGTGTATATAGAGGCTGCTGTGGTGTATATAGAGGCTGCTGGGGTGTATATAGAGGCTGGGTGCTGGGGTGTGTAGTAGATGCTGCTGGGTGTATATGAGGCTGCTGTGGGTGTATATAGAGGCTGCTGGGGTGTATATAGAGGCTGCTGCTGGGGGTTGCGTGGAGGCTGCTGCTGGGGTAATGTGGAGGCTGCTGTGGGGTTATAGAGGCTGCTGCTGGGTATATAGAGGCTGCTGCTGGTGGGTGTGAGGCTGCTGCTGGGGTGTATATAAGCTGGTGGTGTACGGAGGCTGCTGCTGGGGTATATTGGAGGCTGCTGGTATATAGGCTGCTGCGTTGTATATAGAGGCTGCTGCTGGTGGGGTCTGCGTGGAGGCTGCTGCTGGGGTGTATATAGAGGCTGCTGGGGTGTATATAGAGGCTGCTGCTGGGGTATATAGAGGCTGCTGCTGGTGGGTTCTGCGTGGAGGCTGCTGCTGGGGTTTACGTGGAGGCCACCGGTCAGGGTACTTCCGCTCTCTAACACAGGTTCTGTGACAGTCCCTGTGACGTTGCTAAGGCCACGGTCGGGTATCCAAGGGGTGTGCTAGCACCACTCCCTCAGCAACAAACACATCCAATCCGGAGGCAGCTGAGCAGAGAGGTCGCGACCAATCAGCGACGCGGGATTTCCGTTACAGACAGACAGAACTGACAAAACATGTTCAGTACATCATGGGCAGTTGGTGAGTCACATGACCACATGGGCAGAGTTAGCCCTGCGTCGCTGATTGGCCGCGGCAGGGACCAATCAGCGACGCGGGATTTCCTGGACAGACAGATAGACAGACAGACAGACGGACAGACGGGATAAGACAATTATATAGTAGATATGAATCTGACCTGCTCCTGTGTTTCTTTAATTTTCGGATGGGGATGCAGCAATGTGGCACGATTACTCCTTTTTGCTCTCATGTATCCCCTCCAATACTTTTATTGCTGTATCCACGCATCCGAAATCTATCCTTCAAGTCCTGCGCCTGTTGTTTGACAGTGTCCTCTGAGGAGCAAATGCGTCGCATTCGCAAAAATTGGCCAATTGGGATGGCATTCACCGTGGCTCTCGGATGGCTAGATCCCGCATGTAGCAGTGAATTGACAGAGGTGGGCTTGCGGAACACATCTGTCTGCAGCTGCAGGTGATGATCCACCAGTATTTTAATGTCCAGGAAATCCACCTCTGTCTTGCTACATACGTACGTCAATCTAATGTTAAATTGATTAACATTAAGATTGTCCATAAATTTGTGTAATTGATTTTCACTGCCCTGCCAAATGATGAATAGATCATCAATATATCTGAGCCAACTTTGAACATGGTCTGCGGCCTGGGCGCCCTCCTCCCCAAAAATCCCCCTCTCCCAATATCGCAGGAAGAGATTTGCGAAGGAAGGCGCACAGGCCGCACCCATTGCTGTTCCACATTGCTGCAAATAAAAAACATCCCGAAAAACAAAAAAATTATGTGTCAAGACATATTGAAGTAATTCCAAAATAAGCTCACAGATGAGGCCATCCCAATTGCTGTTACTCAAAAAGAACCTGCAGGCATTAAGTCCATCTTCATGGCGCATACATGTATACAGCGATTCTATATCTGCTGTAACCAGGAGCATGTCAGTTTCCAACGTCATGCCCTCAATTCGAGCCAAAACATCCATAGTGTCTCGGGCATAGGAGGGCAGCGATTCGACAAAAGGTTTTAAATAATAATCAATAAATTTGCATATCGGCTCGCATAACCCCCCTATACCCTAGACAATTGGCCAACCAGGTGGTTCCAAAGGATTTTTATGGATTTTTGGTGTAAAGTATATAGTTGGTATTTTGGGTGCTTTAACAAGTAAGCCCTCCAATACTTTTTTCGGAATAATTCCTTCATCAAAGGCCCAATGTAAAATGCCCTCTAATTCATCCGAAAAACGCTTCAATGGATTGTAATCCAGTCTACGGTATGTCCTCTTATCTTTTAATTGCCGATAGGCCTCTTTTTCATGCATCCGCTGAGGCCATATGACAATATTTCCCCCCTTGTCAGCGGGCTTGATGACAATGTCGTCCATGCTCATCAACTCTTTTAATGCAGTTCTCTCATCAATTTTGAGATTATCATATGAATATCTATGTGGGATGAGTCTAAAGTCATCCATGACTAATTTAGTAAATATTTCGACAGCCGGGCACACTGACAAGGGGGGAAATCGAGTGGAGTGCCGGTAGATGTTTTTAGGGAACATACCTGTCACATGGGCATCCTGTTCATTTAACAATTCCTCAAGAGCCTCAAGGGCCTCTTCCTCAATTTGGCTCTCAGATTGTTGGCCTCCTAAGTTTCTCGCATGTAATTTCTTGAAAACGAGTTTTCTTGAAAAAAGGAAGAGGTCCTTTATGGCTGTGAAGGAATCGAAAGTATTAGTCGGAGAAAAAGTTAGAGAGTACTTCTAATTGTGCTAATGTGAAGCTATGTTCGGATAGGTTAATCACCTGAAGGTGATCACTCTTATTCTTTTTTAATCAAATGCGTCAAAGAAACCACTGAGGGCTTACATCTCCCCAAAATAACAATCATGTAAGTAAAAAAATAAAATTTTTATTACATATAAATTGACACTAACATGCAAATCTCATAACAATAATTACAATAGAATGATACAAGAATAAAAACAGTAGCAAGCAGAAGATGATGTGACTGTGAAAGTGGCCGCAGACAAAAAATGTATTTAAAGTCAGCCTATAACATAATGAGGAACGCAATGCTAACAATTGCCCATACAAATAGTAATAAGCATATCTGTATAATGGCAAGTGCCAAATCTTCTCTATATCCGGCAACTAAGCATCAAGTCCACTCATAATAATACATGTGTAAACAGTCACTAATGGACAATTTCAAAAATGCAAAGTTTAGGCATCCTTACCAAATTGTGACGTTGTCTGCGACGCACTAGAGACCCCGACGCGCGTTTCGCACCTCGCTTCTTCGGGGGACGATGTAACCCTAATTCCAACCTTAACCCTAATTCCAACCCTAACCATAATGCTAACCCTAACCCTAATGCTAACCCTAACCCTAATACTAACCCTAAGCCTAATGCTAACCCTAATTCTAACCCTAACCCTAACACTAATGCTAACCCTAATGGAAAAATAAAAAATATTTTCTTTATTTTATTACTTGTCGCTACCTATGGGGGTGATAAAAGGAGAGTTTATTTACTTTTTTTTATTTTGATCACTGTGAGAGTTTAGCACAGTGATTAAAATAAATGTATAGAATCTGCCGGCCGGCGCGCGCAATGCGCATGCGCCCGCCATTTTGCAAGCAGATTTTGATGGCGGCGACCGATCGCTGCGGGGCAAATCGCCGCCATCACTTGGCGTGGGAGAGTCGGATCTCGGTCTCGAGCCATGGCCGATGCTATTGCAGCATCGGCCATGGCTAGATTGTAATATTTCACCAAATTTCATTGGTAAAATATTACAAATCACTCTGTTTGGCTGTTTCACTTTTAACAGCCAATCAGAGCGATCGCCGATGTGAGGGGGCAGTGCAACCCCCCATGGCTACGTGCAGAGATGGTCTGCTGTCAGGGACAGCAGCCATTGGAACCCGGTCACTGCGCGATGCCGCGCTGTGACCGGAAAATGGTGGCGGGATACCAGTACTGCGCTGGGCAGAAATGCACCTCATGCGGAGGAGCACTAGTACGGCGTGGGTCGGGAAGGGGTTAAAACAAGTCAAAAAGATGCTCAGTAGTGTGTGTGGCTCCACGTGCCTGTATGATCTCCCTGTGTCTGTATGACCTCCCTACAACACCTGGGCATGCTCCTGATGAGGCGGCGGATGGTCTCCTGAGGGATCTCCTCCCAGACCTGTACTAAAGCAACCGCCAACTCCTGGACAGTCTGTGGTGCAACGTGATGTTGGTGGATGGAGCAAGACATGATGTCCCAGATGTGCTCAATCGGATTCAGGTCTGGGGAACGGGCGAGCCAGTCCATAGCTTCAATGTTTCATCTTGCAGGAACTGCTGACACACTCCAGCCACATGAGGTCTGGAATTGTCCTGCATTAGGAGGAACCCTGGGCCAACCGCACCAGCATATGGTCTCTCAAGGGGTCTGAGGCTCTCATCTCGGTACCTAATGGCAGTCAGGCTACCTCTGGCAAGCTGATGGAGGACTGTGTGGCCTTTCAAAGAAATGCCACCCACACCATTACTGACTCACTGCCAAACCGGTCATGCTGAAGGATGTTGCAAGCAACAGATCGCTCTCCACAGCGTCTACAGACTCTGTCACGTCTGTCACATGTGCTCCGTGTGAACCTGCTTTCATCTATGAAAAACAAAGGGTGCCAGTGGCGAATTTGCCAATCCTGGTGTTCTGTGGCAAATGCCAAGCGTCCTGCATGGTGTTGGACTGTGAGCACAATCCCCATCTGTGGACGTCAGGCACTCAGACCATCAACATGGAGTCGGTTTCTAACCATTAGTGCAGACACATGCACATTTGTGGCCTGCTGGAGGTCATTTTGCAGGGCTCTGACAGTGATGTTCCTCCTTGCACAAATTTGGAGAAAGCAGTCCTGCTGCTGGGTTGTTGCCCTCCTATGGCCCCTTCCACGTCTCCTGGTGTACTGGCCTGTCTCCTGGTAGTGCCTCCAGCCTCTGGACACTACGCTGACAGACACAGCGAACCGTCTTGCCACAGCTCTCATTGATGTGCCATCCTGGATGAACTGCACTACCTGAGCCACTTGTAGTTGTAGAGTCCGTCTCATGCTACCACGAGTATGAAAGCACAACCAACTTTCAAAAGTGACCAAAACATCAGTCAGAATACATTGGTACTGAGATGTGGTCTGTGGTCCCCACCTGCAGAACCACTCCTTTATTGAGTGTGTCTTGATAATTGCCAATAATTCCCATCTGTTGTCTATTCCATTTGCACAACAGAATGTGAAATTGATTGTCAATCAGTGTTGCTTCCTAAGTGGACAGTTTGATTTCACAGAAGTTTGATTTACTTGGAGTTATATTCTGTTGTTTAAGTGTTCCCTTTATTTTTTTGAGCAGTGTATATACACACAGTATATGCTATACACAGTATATATTATATAGTCTATGCTATATACACATAATCTATACAATCTATAATCTTATATACAGCCTATATTATATACATACACAATATATACTACATACACAGTTTATACTATATCCACAAAGTCTATGCTATATACACAGCTTATACTATATACACACAGTTTATGCTATATAACAGCTTATACTATGTACACACAGTTATACTATATAAAGCTTATACTATTCACCAGTTTCATTTTTCACAAAAATTTAGTCTTAGCCCCAATTTTGTAATTTTCACAATGGATAATAGGAGAAAACATAATTTGTACCCCATATGTTGTCAAAAACTTCCGCTTGGGCACATGTCAGGGCTAGGAAAGTAAACAGCGCTATTTGCCTGGGATAGATTGTGAATGACATGATGGATTTGAAGAACCCTTGACATGCCAAAGCAGCAGAAACCCCCACAAGTGAACTCATTTTGGAAACTAGACCCCTCAGGGAATTCATAGGGGTGTAATGATTATTTTGAACCCTTATCTGCCTCACAGAATTTTATAACATTGAGGTGGAAATATGACATTTTAGTATAATTTTTGTATTTGCTGCAAATTTGTCACGTAGACAAAGGTTAACAGATGAAACTAGGACCCACAATTTATTGCACAATTTTTCCCAAAAGCGTTGATGTCCCATATGTTGTCAGAAATTACGGTTAACCAACAAGTCAGGGCTGAGAAGGAAGGAGCGCTATTTGGCTTTTGGAGCACAGATTTTGCTAAAATAGTTTGAAAAGACATTCATGGGGCCCCTAAGATGCCAGAACAGCAGAAAGCCCCCAAAGTGACCCCATTGTAGAAACTGCATCTCTACGACTGCAGTGACTATTTTGTAATATCCATGCCATGCTTTTTTCTGGAGAATTGCAAATCTGCTAGTCTAGTACCTGTACATTGCATTCCTATACAGTGTAGCGCCCCCATATATTGTAGCGCCTCCGTACATCGTGCCCATCTTTTGCTTCTGGTAACACGCATTGCGTAAATTATTAAGTGTTCTCTCCCCACTACAATAATATCAAACATGTGGCCACTTACTTTGGCTTAGGCACAGATGGAATCAGAAGGAGGGTGATTTTGGATTTGGTTTTGGGAGCGCAGATTTCACTGGATTTTGAGAGGGCGGGAGCCATGTCGCTTTTCCAAAGACTTTGTTCTACCAGTAACGTTGGAACCCCCTATAGACCTGAGAGGGGGCTGGTTTTGTGCTTGATAAATTAGGGTTTTTATTGGTAACATTTTGGGGTACATTATATTTTTCGATAGCTTCCAGTATAAGGCTGGGATCATCACATTGTTGTGTTCTACGCTGAACACTTTTGTCACGGGTATGTCAGAAGCTGCAGACAGTCGCAGTGCATCTAGCTGCAGAAGGTCTCTGCGTTTGGGTTTGCAGACACCTTCTTAACCCTTGACTCTTTGACCCAGTGGCAACCTTTCTCCAGCTCTACTTGACACACCTGGACCTGGGTGTTTATAGACTCACAGCCTGCTGCTGGGAATCGCCAGTGATATTTCCATTTCCACCGCGTAAGACTAGGTGCTATAGCAGTCAACTATCTTCCTCTTTGGTGTTGCTGGAGGACATCTGTGTTACATCTCTGAGTCTACTCAATATAAATGTTCTCCTTGTTTGTCTACCCCAGCTGTCTTTAGTGGTAGTGGGGATCGACTAGTTGACACACTGTCCATTGCTAAGCAGGGCTTACTGCCTGGGTCAGGCAGGGATTAGGTTACTGCTCAGCGATAGTTTCAGAACCTTTCTAGGGACATTTAGGACAGACAGGGTGACTTTAGATCTGCCTAGGGGTCTCCACTTCCCTAGTGTTGGGCTCCATTCCCCTCATCCCTTTGTGTTGCACTTAGTCTTTCCTACACTGTGCGTGACAACTTACCTTGGGGTTTCCATGGAAATCCCACAAAAATGTGATTCAAACGAAACCCCCAATGGAAACACCCACCATAATGAGGCAGATGGAGACACTTCATACTCTGTTTGGTATCTACTCTGGTGGTATCCATCTTTTTAGGCGTGCATCGAACTGTGGTTGCCCACAATTGTATGCTAAAAAGACTCCTAAAATGATGGGACACCACCGGAACAGAGACTAGTCCAAAGTGATTCTGTCTGCCTCATAAGTGAGTGGTTCCGTCCAGGGTTTTGTCTGAATCGCGGTTGTCGGGAGCTTACACGGTAATCCTGATGTAAGCACTCAGCAGAGAGCACAGGATAAATGTGAGCCGAGCCTTATTCCCATTTTTGGGAGGTAGAATGAACAAATAGACTGCATTACAAGAATAGTTCTTATTTTTATTTTTGCGCGGTTCACCATGCGGTATACAGTTGTGCTCAAAAGTTTACATACCCCAGCAGAATTTTTGCTTTCTTGGCCTTTTTTCAGAGAATATGACTGATAACACCAAAACTTTTTCTCCATTCATGGTTAGTAGTTGGGTGAAGCCATTTATTGTTAAACTACTATGTTTTCTCTTTCTAAATCATAATGACAACCCAAAACATCCAAATGACTCTGATCAAAAGTTTACATACTCCCTCTAACATTAATGACAGCTTGTAGTCTTTTGTGGTAGTTGTGGATGAGGTTCTTTATTTTCTTAGATGATAAAGCTGTCCATTCTTGTTGGCAAAAAAAACTCCAGTTCTTCTAAATTCCTGGGCTGTCTAGCATGAACTGCTTGCTTGAGATCTCCCCAGAGTGGCTCAATGATATTGAGGTCAGGAGGCTGAGATGGCCACTCCAGAACTTTCAATTTGTTCTGCTGTAGCCAATGACAGGTCGACTTGGCCTTGTATTTTGGATCGTTGTCATTTTGGAACATCCAAGTTCATCCCAAGTGCAACTTCCAAACTGATGAGTGCAAATTTGCCTCCAGTATTTGCTGATAACGTACTGCATTTATCTTTCCTTCAACTGTGACCAAGTTTCCTGTGCCTTTGTAGCTCACACATCCCCAAAACATCAGTTATCCACCTCTGTGCTTTACAGTAGGAATGGTGTTCCTTTCATCAAAGGTCTTGTTGACCTCTCTCCAAATGTAACATTTATGGCTGTGGCCAAAAAGTTCAATTTTGGTCTCATCACTCCAAATTACCTTGTTCCAGAAATTTTGAGGCTTGTCTCTGTGCTGTTTTGCGTATTGCAGGTGAGATACTTTGTGGCATTTGCGCGGTAATGGCTTTCTTCTGGCAACTCAACCATGCAGGCCAATTTACTTCAAGTGCCTCCTTATTGTGCATCTTGAAACAACCACACCGCTAGTTTTTTTTTTATAAACTTCTTTATTAGATGATTTGACATAATATGCAATCGATATATATATCAAAATCATACATTATATGCATATACAGTATCTTGAAAATACAATGTTGCTCTCATCCAATTTCAATTTAAACTTTTGAATGTTACAACAATACTTCATTCGAACCATATAAAGAACTAGCAATGAAACAATAAACAAATATTATGACCTCAATATCCCCAAGTTACCAGCTACATCCTCAAGATTGTACCATATTGTACCCTTAAATGCTACCATTAATTGATTGATCTCTGCTTGTGAATAACTACATTCAATAAAAGTCCTCCATTTTTTGAAAAATATTTAGACTTGAGAGTCCTCAGTGGTTGATACCTTTTAATGGCTAACTGACTAACTGACTGACTGGCTAACCACATCCATTTTTTGAAACATTTTCAGTATTCTTTTCTTTTGGGATTCTGTATCTATTTTGTCCATCAACATTAGGGATTTTATAGTATCTATCAATTCTGAAACACTCGGTGGTTTCTTCTCCAGCCAGTGTCTCAAGATACATTTCTTAGCTGCCAGCAGAACAATATGTACAGCATCGGAAGCACTATATATTTTATTATTTGATTCACTTATCAGGCTGATGAACTGAAAAACACATGCCTGTACATTTTTGGGTATCTCAAACTTCCAGATTCTCTGTATGTATTTAATTAACTCAGACCAGAATCTTTGAATAATTGGGCATTCCCACAAACCATGTAATAAATTGGCCCCGGGGAGAAAAACTTTTCTGGGACCCGCTTCTGTTAATAAATCTCTCCATACACCGATGGAGATGCCTGGCGAGTCTCACTGACAGGTAATTAGCCTGTCACAAGGTTGAATAGGTCCCAGGAATCTCACTGAAAGAAGCTGGGTTACGGAGCTCTCTCACACACTCCCTTTCATGTACGCGCTGGAACCGGAAGTACACCGCTAGTTTTCAGAGAGTCTAGTATTTCAGCATCTATCTTCAGGAGACTGGCACAGCTATGGGAAGTAAAATGGCTCCTCAGTATGCAAATCTTTTCATGGCCAAGCTTGAAAGCGACTTTTTATCCTCATGTCCCATCAGGCCTCGGGCCTACTACCGCTACATTGATGACATTTTAATCATCTGGACGGAGTCTGAGCAACAGCTAAAGACGTTCCATGAACAGTTCAATCAATTTCATCCCACCATCAATTTAACACTCAACTACTCCAGCACTGAAATTAACTTTTTAGACACCACCATTAAGCTAAAGAACAATGAAATAGAAACATCCCGGTATCAGAAGCCAATCGACCGTCCGACATACCTTAAATGGGACAGTTTCCATCCAAAACACATAAAAAACTCTATTGTCTACAGCCAAGCCATCAGATACAACCGTATATGTTCCAACCCCATGGATAGAGATGAACACCTTAGTCGCCTCAGAAAGACCTTTTTGAACCAGGGCTACCATCCAAGAACAATTGAAAACCAAATTACAAGAGCCACCAGAATATCAAGGAATCACCTGCTACATTACAAAGCTAAAGAGGAAAATAACCGGGTGCCTCTAGTGGTCACCTACAATCCAAATCTGGAGATGCTAAGGGGAGTTGCACGGAAACTACAACCTTTACTACAAAAAGATGCCCGATTACAATCCATATTTCCAGACCCCCCCACTACTGTGTTTTAGGCAGCCCCCAAATTTAAGAAGCATCATTGTCAGAAGCTCCCTGTCCTCTCCAACAGCTGCAGGAACCTTTCCTTGCAACAAGAAGAAATGCAAAACCTGTCCATTTATAATGACCACGGACAAGATAAAGATCCCCAACTCACATCAGGACTACAAGATGCCAGGTACTTTCAACTGCATCACATCAATGTGGTGTACCTAATTATATGTACTAAATGTCCAACTGGGGGTCTGTATGTGGGGGAAACAGGGCAAAAACTGAGAACAAGGATGAATTCCCATCGCCACACAATAAGAGAAAAAAGAATGGATCTACCTGTGGCAAAACACTTTTGTATGCCCGGTCATAGCATGATGGACATGGAACTACTTGTATTAAAATCTAACATTAAATCTGAGAGAGATAGAAAGGTTTGGGAATATAAGCTCATGGTGACCTTTGACACTCTTAGTGCTGGAATGAATATATCCCAAGATTTCATGTCTTTCTACATCAATTAAGGAATCTGCTTCTCTGACCTTCTAGGGGCATCAAAACACAATACCAGACCCCAATCAGATGGCAATAAAACTTTCACTCTTATCTATGAACTGTTCCAATATTTATGTTCATCCCTCTGCCATAATGACAGTTCTGCTTCACGTCACTTGTCTTATCTTATTGCATTATTTCTGTGCTGTGACTCTTCAGATGTTGTATTAGTCTTTGCCTGATGAAGAGACCTGAGTAGTCTCGAAAGCTTGCAATTTGTTACCATCTTTTCAGTTAGCCATTAAAAGGTATCAACCACTGAGGACTCTCAAGTCTAAATATTTTTCTATCTACTCGCTAACACGGTACGAAGATACACGTCTTTAGTATTTCAGCTAAAGTTATTTGTTTGAACCCTGAACAATTTTCCTGGCAGTTGTGGATGACATTTTTGTTGGTCTACCTGACCGTGGTTTGTTTTTACAGAGTCCTGATTTTCCATTTATTAATCACAGTTTGAACACTGCTGACTGGCAATATCAATTCCTTGGATATCTTTTTGTATCCCTTTCCTGTTTTATACAGTTCAATTACCTTTTCTAGTAGATCCTTTGACAATTCTTTTGCTTTCCCCATGACTCACAATCCAGAAACGTCAGTGGCTGGATGAAAGATGCAAGAGTCTCTCTGGATCCCAGAAACTCACTCAGCTTTTATGCACACACACTGATTAATAATAATAATAATAATCTTTATTTATATAGCGCCATCATATTCCGCAGCGCTTTACAGTTTAACAGTTTCAAAACACAAGTCATAAGTAACAACGTTAACAATACAATAATTAAAGCAAAATAAGATGACCCTGCTCGTGAGAGCTTACAATCTACAATGAGGTGGGGGAGATACAAAGTACAGGTGTGTATATACAATGGTGCATTTACAATGATGGTCCAGCCATCTTGAGGGAGTGAGGGATGGATGGATATAGTGAATGGGCTACACACACACACACACACACACTTACACATAGAATGACTTTGATTAGTGAATGTGATAGGCCACTCTGAACAGATGTGTTTTGAGGGAGCGCCTGAAACCATGCAAATTGTGGATAGTCCTAAATTCTTTCGGTAGAGCATTCCAGAGGATTGGCGCAGCGCGGGAGAAGTCTTGGAGTCGGGAGTGGGAGGTACGGATTAGTGCAGAGGTTAGTCAAAAGTCGTTTGCAGAGCGCATCAGTCGGTTAGGCCGATAGATAGAAATGAGGGAGGAGATGTAGGGGGGTGCTGCACTGTGGAGAGCTTTGTGGGTGAGAACCAGTACTTTGAATTGGATCCAATAATGAATGGGCAGCCAGTGTAAGGACTGGCGAAGAGTGAACGCGTCCGAGTACCGATTAGCCAGATGGATGACCCTGGCTGCTGCATTAAGGATGGACTGGAGAGGGGATAGTCGAGTAATGGGGAGGCCAAGTAATAGAGCGTTGCAGTAGTCCAGGCGGGAGTGGATCAATGCTACAGTGAGGGTTTTTGTTTCCATGGTGAGAAAAGGGCGGATTCTAGAGATGTTCTTTAGGTGTAGGCGGCAAGAGCGGGCAAGAGATTGTATATGGGAGGTGAAGGAGAGATTGGTGTCAAACATAACACCCAGACAGCGAGCCTGCCGGGGTGTTATTATGGTGCCGCCCACGGAGAGGGAAATGTCAGATTTAGGGAGGTTAGTAGACAGCAGGAGCAGAAAAAGTTCAGTTTTGGAGAGGTTAAGTTTCAGATAGAGAGCGGACATGATGTTGGAGACTGCGGACAGACAGTCGGTGGCATTCTGTAGTACAGCGGGGGTAAGGTCGGGGGATGACATGTATAGTTGTGTGTCATCAGCATAAAGATGGTACTGAAAGCCAAATCTGCTGATGGTCTGTCCAAATGGGGCCGTGTAGAGAGAGAAGAGAAGGGGGCCAAGGACTGAGCCCTGGGGTACACCGACAGTGAGAGGAAGAGGAGATGACGTGGAGCCAGAGAACAAAACACTGAAGGAGCGGTCAGAAAGATAGGAGGAGAACCAGGAGAGAACAGTGTCCTTAATACCTAGTGACTGGAGCCTAGACAGTAGGAGATGGTGGTCAACCGTGTCGAAAGCTGCAGAAAGGTCGAGAAGAATGAGCAGAGAGTGGTCACCGTTACGTTTTGCTGTCAGAAGGTCATTGGTCACTTTGATGAGTGCAGTTTCAGTCGAATGTAGGGGTCAGAAGCCGGACTGTGAAGGGTCTAGGAGTGAATGAGTGGAGAGGTAACGGGTAAGGCGGGAGTAGACTAGGCGCTCCAAAAGTTTAGAGATGAAGGGGGGATTGGAGACCGGTCTGTAGTTGTTTGTGCAGGAAGGGTCGAGAGCGGGTTTCTTTAGTAGTGAAGTAATGATGGAGTGTTTGAAGGAGGATGGGAAAATGCAAGAGGAGATGAGAGATTAAAGATTGTAGTTAGGTGAGTTGTGACAACTGGAGAGAGAGACTGGAGGAGGTGTTAGGGAATGGGGTCGGTAGTGCATGTAGTCGGACGAGAGGAAGAGAGGAGTCTGGAGACTTCTTCTTCTGTGATGGGATCAAATGTGGAAATTGAGCCAGGGAACTGCAGGGAGGGATGGGAGTCACAGCACTTGGTGGTTGAGAGCAGATTTCCTGACGGATAGTATTTATTTTTTCTATAAAGTGGGAGGCCAGGTCATCAGCACAGATGTCTGTGATAGGGGCTTGTGCTTTTGGCCTGAGGAGGGAGTGAAAAGTGTCAAAAAGTTTCTTGGGGTTGTTGGCTAGTGAGGAGATCAGGGTGGTGAAGTAGGTCTGTTTGGCGAGGTGAAGGGCAGCATTATAAGTTCTTAACATGAATTTAAAGTTATTACAATCAAACAGATGACAGGTGAGGATGTTACCTTTAGTAGCCATTCAAACCCATTTGTGTCAACTTCTGTGCAAGTTATCAGGCCAAAATCACCAGGGTATGTAAACTTTTGATCATGGTCATTTAGATGTTTTGAGTTGTGATTATGATTTAAAAGGAGGCCAAGAAAGCAAAAATTATGCGGGGTATATAAACTTTTGAGCACAACTGTAAGTGATAAGGCAGATTTATTATTTGGGTCGGTGCAATTACAGATTTAAATAGCTTTCTTTTAGGTTTTGCGATCACACAGTAAAAATGCTTTTTTATATAAAGTATTTTTTGTCGCCATATTCTGAGAGCTGTAAGTTTTTTATTTTTGGTGAACAGGACAGTATGAGGGCTTTTTTTTTGCGAGATGAGTTGCAGATGTTTTTGGTACCATTTTGGGGTACATAATATTTTTTTATCGCTTCTTATTCTGATATTTCAAAACAATCAACAAAAACCAGCAATTCAGTTATTGTTTTTATTATTTATTGTTTTGCACCATTCACCGTGCAATAAAAGTGATAAAAACAATTTGTTCAACGGATCAATACAATAACAGAGATACCAGATTTTTTTTATGCTTTCTAATTTTACAGACTAAAAACAATATTATAGCAAAATGAATTTCTTTTTGCATTGTCATATTCTGACAGCTGTAACTTTTATTTTTCTGCAGAATGAGCCGTATCAGGGCTTGCTTTTTGCGGGATCATTTGGAGTTTTCATTCATACCATTTTTTTACATATGACTTTTTGATCACTTTTTATTGACTTTTTTTGTGAGTCATTATGATGAAAAAGTGCCATTTTTGGGGTGTTTTTTATTTTATTTTTTACGGCTTTCGCTAAACTGAATAAATAACACGCCAGTTTTATAGAGCGGGACGTTTCGGGCACGGTGTACTTTTTACACTGCATTTGTTTTACGCTGCATTTTGACTTGCAAAATAGATTTTCGTGATGTGTGCACTTATTTGTGTTTTTTTTTACTTTTTTACGTATTTAATTTGACTTTTTTCACTTTTTTACACTTTTTCACTGTGGAACATTTACAATTTTTATTTTGATCACTGGTCTCATACACTGCTGTACTCATACACAACAGTGCATAAGAGCAGTCAAAGAGTCATTGACTCAGCTTGTGAGACCCAGCTTACAGTTGGATCTCACAGGCCACCTTACCCTGGGGTCATCACATAACCTTAGGGTACCATAGTAACTATCGGCACCTGCGATTCTCATTTTCTGCAATGGTCTGCAGGGTCATATTTGTATTAGAGACCCCCATCTTGGATGGGTGAGGGAGAGCAACATGGGCCTATCATGTGCTTCATATGCCAGGTCTGGATGGAGATCCAGTGAAGCCCTGTTCACACAGTAAAGAATCGATACTTCTTTTACCACCAGAATCTGACATTCTTATTGATACAAAACGCTGTAATTTTTATTGTGTATATCCATCTAAAATAATTTATCTTACAAGATAAAAATACCGGGTTATGTTCTGAGGAGAGAGGGAAAGAGACGGGGGCAGATTTTAAGAATTTTATGACAACTCAGTTTGAGAAAAAAAATAAAATATAGGAGGTAATTAGATATTTACATATTTAGTATTTCGTTAAGTATGCTGAAGTGAAACATAAGGCGTTCTATGTTTGTTTTTCGCGCTTTCAAAGTTTACTGTTTATAATGCGGTCCAGGGCTCAAAAATTCAATCTAACGCTTATTTAGTATTAGATGTCAAGGTTAGATCTGACAAAATAGGCGGTCAGGGGAGTAACTGGTTGGACAATGGCGGAAAAAAGAGAAGTACACAGAGAGGTTACAATAGGGAGGGAGGGTAATGGGAAAGTTGGAAAAAGTAGGGAGGGAAAAAAGGAACGCTCCACGACTATACTTGCAACATACGAAAAAATACACTACAAATTGAGATAATATTAATGAATATAACATGTCCAAACAGAGGGAATTCGATTAGACCTCGCAGGAAAAAATATTATGTATTAAATAATGGTTAGGTTAATAACTTGGAATGTAAAAGGATTACGCTCACCAAACAAAAGGCTGATGATATTACGTCATCTGAAAAGGTTAAAAGCAGATATTGCCATATTACAGGAGACACACTTGAGAAAGAAGATTTTTTTCCGATGAAGAAATTATGGGTGGGAGAGGTGTATGGATCCAGCTCACTGGATAGGAAAGCAGGAGTTTTAATACTCGTACATAAAATGTTAGCGCACAAGGTGTCATCAATAGAAACAGACCAAGAAGGTAGAATGATTCATTTAAATTTACAGATTCATAACGACAATATGAGTATATACAACATATATGCACCAAATACAAACCAAAAAAATTCTTTATGTCCCTGCAAAATGCAATACTCACTGACAGTAGTGAGAAGATAATAATAGGCGGGGATTATAATGAGGTACTTAGGGAGAAGAAGATAGAAAGAGAAGTGGAAGGGTACTACAGCAAAGCAAGGGAAATAAATGCTCGTATAAGAAAGGATATTTAGAAGACATGATAAAGAACTGGCAATTAAAAGATGCTTGGAGAACAACGCATCCCATGGAGCGGGAATTTACACATTATTCTCACGCACATAAGATGTGGTCAAGACTTGACATGTTCACTGTTTCAGATAACATATTACAAAAAAAATGTTAATTGCCAATATTGAAGACATACGCATCAGAAAGGGACAGACTATTTATGGAGATTCCCAGGGACCATGATAAAAGATAATGACTTTGTGAAAAGGATGGGAGAATGGTGGACAGAATTTGCGTCACATAATGAGGAACATAAATCCAATCATAGGTTATACTGGGAAACTGCAAAGGCGATAATGAGAGGGAATATCATAGCTTACATGCAGAGATTATAGAAACGAATAAAAGAACAGTTTTCAAAAGCAAGTGGAGAGGTTCGGACTAGTGTTGAGCGATACTGCTCGATATCTAAAAATATCGTATCGAAATGGTATCGCCGATATCACTAAATATCGTCGATATCCGATTCTGATACCGGAAGTCCCATGTAAGTCTATGGGAACAAAATATCGCAACAAAAAAAAACCTTTCTTTCGTTGTAAACACAAAATATACACACATAGAATACATATATATATATATATATATATACATGTCATTGTGACATATATATATACATATATTTATAGTTTATACACTTCTACATAGTAAAATAGACTCTGATTCAATTGCCGGGTAAAGCCGTGACATACCCCATAGAAGTCGACGGGCTCGGTGCCGAGTACCCCCAAAACCTCTGGCTCTGTGCGACTCAACTTGGGCGTCACGAACAGGATTCTGTAGCTCGCTATAAGCGAGTCCTGTGTGCCTGAATTGAACTGGTTTTGTGCTTGAGAATTGTTAAAATCATCAGAGAATGTATTTGCCATTTTTCCGCCATATCTGCGTCACGACGAGGCACTGGTGAAGAAGAAGGGCGTGCTCTTCATGGGTGTACACTCACTCAGTGACGCGAAAACGATGGCTCTAAATGGTACTGCAATGTAAGATCGTGCCCCACAGCTCTTCAGTTCCGCCTCCTCATCCTCCTCAGTGTGCGGAAACTAACACGAAGGTCCCGCCTCCCTACAAAAGAGGGGCCCTCTCCAGATGCTAATGACACATGTGACTTGGCAGAGATGGCTAATGGACACGAGCAGAAGTGTGAAGGGATGGAGCAGTCAGAGCTCTCCCCCCACGGAAGCGACCCGATCGCCACGGAACCACCGTTGGGCACCCGGCCTGGAAACCCTCCTATGCTGCAAGAAGCGGAGGATACCCTAAGAGGCCTGGCCCGGCACCGGGAGGAGGTCGCCAGGATGGAAGCCAGCTGGCGTGCCCTAAAACTAAACTTGGAGCGGCGCCAATCCCTCTTACCTGAAGTGTCTGTACCGGAAGGTGAGGCACCCGTTCTAGTAGAGGAGTCCGTGTGGGCATCCCAGCCCTTGCAATGTGATCCGGTTGACGTTGTCGCAGTGGAGGCACCCGTTCATGCAAAAAACTCTGCACCGGCAGCACCCCAGATCCCGCTGTCTGCCCCCGTCGCTGAGACAGAAGAAGCGACACCCGTCCTCATGGAGGAGGCCGCGCAGGCACCAGAGCACTACCTGCCTATACCGGAGCCCCGACTGTCATCTGTTCCAGAGCCGGCTGCTTCCTCCGCAGGTGAGCGCCGCCAGGACTGGGGGGCGCCAGGAGAGCTGCCGCAAACCGGACACTGTAAGCTGCAGTTTGATGGTGGAGATATGGAGCAGCTGGTGGAGGAGAATTACAACCGGCGTCAGGAGGAAGAGTGGAGACGTTGGGAGCGGGAAGCAGAGCGACAAAGGGAGCAGCGAGAAACCCAAAAGCTTCGGCAACGTAA
>JARQOD010000002.1:129568423-129832825 GCA_033576555.1 Oophaga sylvatica | reverse complement strand
TTGGGGGATGTGTGAGCTAAAAAGGGCACGGGAAAAACTTGGTCACAGTTAAAGGAAAGTAAATGCGTACGTTATCAGAAAATAGGGAGGCAAATTTGCACTATCAGCTTGGAAGTTGCATTTGGGGATGAACTTGGATTTCCAACATGAAACGATCCAAAATAAAAGGCCAAGTCGACCTTTCATTGGTACAGCAGAAAAAAGGGAAAATTTCTGGGGGGCCCTCTCAGAACCGACCTAAATATCTTTGACCCTCTGGGGGGATTCAAGCAAGCTTCAGTAACAGCCCGGAATCTAGAAGAACGGAGTTTTTTTCCCAACAAGAAGGACGCTTTATCACTGAGAAAATAAAAAACCTCATCCAAAACTACCAAAAAAGGGGACTACAAGCGTGATTAATGAGGGGGGCATTACATGGTTTTAAAGAAATGGGGTATTTAAACTTTTCGCCAGGGTCATTTGGTTTTTTTTGGGTTTTGGTATTATTTTTAAAAAGAAAAAAACATTGTTTAACAAAAAAATGGCTTCCCCAAAACCACTAACAATGAATGGAGAAAAAGTTTTGGGTTATCATTCTATTCTCTGAAAAAAGGCCAAGGAAAGCAAAATTCGGGGGGGTATGTAAATTTGAGCACAACTGTTCCGCATGGAAAACCGCGCAAAAAATAAAAAAAAAAAACTATTTTGAAAGTTTGTTGTGCATGGGCGGAAAGGGGTTTCTGAGAAAAAACCCCTCTGGTGGTTACAAACGGTTAAGGACTGCCCCAGAAAAATTTGTGAGGATTGGGAATCGGTGTTAAGGGGGTTTTTAAAAAAGGGAGTCGCCTTCCTCGGTTTTTGCCGGGATCTATTTCGGGTTTAAAACCCTTGATTTTTTTCCTGGTACCTGCTGTTCGTGTCTGAATCCCTGCTAACATTTTGCTTTTCTTCTTTTTGTTTTTGTTTGATTTTGAATTTTGTCCTGCACTTCTGTGGGGGCCTTTTGGGTCCCCCGGGGGGGTTTTGCCTTCAGTTCGTTCAGCCACTGATTTTTTTACATTTGCTTTTTCCAGTTTTTTCATGGCTGCTGTTTTGTTTTTTTTACACCGAGAACAATTTGGTGGTAGAGGTCGTGGGGTTCAGGTGTTTTAAAATTGTAGATTTTGGGTTTTCGGGGTTTTTTGGGTTGCAGTGTGCCCCTTCATTTTTTATTTATAAGTTGGGCCCCAACGTTTGCTCTACTATTTTCTGTCTGTGTCAGTATTTCTTCTTGTCTAACCGCCATTAATGTTTGGGGGCTTTCTAGTTTTTTGGGGGTCGCTCCGGCAGATAGCTTTCCTTTTCTATCTTTAGGTGTATTAGTTTCTCAGGCTGTGACGGGCGTCTAGGCCCAAAAGTAGGAACGCTCCCGGCGCTCTAGTTGTGGGGGGTTGTCAGGGTACTGCAATCTATAGTTTCAACTTTCTGGGTATTTCCTTTTTTTCCGCCCCTAAGCTACCAATCATAACATATCACCGGCCTAAACTGAAAATTTTTGGGGACTCCAAAGGGGAAAAAAATATTGTGGAAAGAAAAAAGTTGTCAGAGTTGTCAGGATTTTTTTTTTTTCTTTTGTTGCATTTTTTTTTTCCCTTGTCCCTCTGGGTGCTGAGGAGGATTTTTTTTTTTTCTCTCTCAATGGAGTTTGCCATTTGCTGGCGTGTGGATCGTTGCCATGAAGTTCGGAGTTTGCCCCCTATTTGTGGGTTGCCTTTTGGGGGAAACTAGGATTCCCATCCCAAATTTTTTTTTTGGGGGATCGAGTGTTTCTGAATTTAAAAATAACTTTAAATTGTTTTTTGCTTAAAATAAATCCCCGGGGGGAAGCGCGCAGCAGGTTTTAAATTGTCTCTCCCCCCCCGCGCGGCACCTCAGGATTGGGCTTTTTCCCGGAAAAACCCCGGGGCCTTTTTTTGTGTGTTGATGCGTTTTTTCAGGCTTTTTGGGGATTGCGATGGCCAATGTCCCCTGATCAAGCTGAAAAAAATTTTTGGCATTAAGTCAGGGGGTTTAGAACGTGGTTTTTACTGTAGAGTTCCCCAGGGGGCGTCCTGAAAACCCAAAAGAAGACGCGCTTTGGAACCTTTTTTGGGGAAAGGGACGTCAGTAATGTAAGGATGTTTGTGGGGTTCCCTGTTCCTCGGCTCAATGATTCATGTCATTGGTTCAAATTCAGCTTTGGGAGCGGAAAGGTATGCGTGGAAAAAAGTTGCCTTTGAACCTGTTCTGAATCCAGCGTTGATAGAGTGGTTTTGGGGGACAGCGAGAATTTTAGAGCGCAAGGGTTATGTTTCTACTGTGGTGATGCCCCTATGCTTTTCTGCTGCCCAGCGGGGAAGCGTTTTGCTCATCAGTTTTTTTGGGGGGTGTTCAGACTAAGTTTTTTTTAACTGCACTTGAAGTCTCTGCCCCCTTTTCTGTCAGGCTTTTTTGATTCTGGACAGTATTAACTGATGGTTTTGATTTTGCTAAAAGTTGGGGTTTTTCCCCTTATACCCCTACGGAAGTCTACCCCCCCCTGGGGATCTTCTCCCCTTTGGCTGGAAAAACCTCAGTTTTCTCTCGGGGGATAATGAGGGTAAACCGATCATCAGGAGGTTGCAAATTTTTGGTTCTGTTAATCTGCTGAATTATCGTATGGGTTTCCCCTTTGGGTTTCAGTTCATAATCCTGTTTTGGATTGGAAATCTGTGTCTGTTTCCTTGGGGGGTGCCAATGTGTTAATAAACACTCCCCTTTTTTTTCTGCCTCCCCCCGGCTCAGGATGTTCCTGACTTTTTGTTGATTTTTTGATGTGTTTAGCGAAAGTAAATCTGCATAAAAAAACCCCCCCATAGGAGTATTGCGCTATTGAATTAGTGCCGGATTAAATTCCCTAAAGGTCACCTTTTTACTTGTTGACCCCACATGACGCATGGGTTTATACAAGAGTCATTGGGGGGGGTCTTTTGATCATCCTCTTCACCTTAGTCCGGTTTTTTTTTTTTGGGCCAAAAAAGGGGTTCATTAAGGGGCCTGATTGATTATCTTTTCTTGAACAAAAATTTTGTAAAATATCAATTCCCCTTTCCCTTGATCTTGATTGTTTTCCAGGGAAAAACGCTACTTGGTTTCCCCCGCTTGACCTCAGGGGGGCTATAACCTTATTCGCATTAAGCACGGGGATAAAGGAAGGGGCTTTTAAAAAACCCCGGGGCATTTTGAGTACCTGTGACCCCTTTGGGCTCACTAATGCTCCTTCTGTTTCCCCAGTCTTCTTGAATGACATTTTCAGGGATTTTGTGGATAATTTCTGATTTTTTTTTTGGATGTATCTTTTTTTTTTCCAATGTTGGGGGACCTCAAGTAAAACGTTCAGACTGTTTCCCCCAGATTTTGAGAGGAATGTTTTTGTAAGGGACAAAGTGTTTTTTGGGCGTTCAAGGACCCTTTTTTTGGGGTTTTCATTTTGTCCCCATCTGTTTTAAAGGACCCGGAAAAAGTTCGGTATCTGGAGGGGTCCAAACCACTTCATTAAAGGCTTTTAAAAAGATTCTTGGGTTTTGCCAATTTTTACAAAAAATTTTTTTGGGGAATTTCTCTGTTTTGTTAAACCATTAACGATTTGCCAAAAGAAGGGTTCTGAGTGGTGAATTTTGGCCTCCTGACAGTCTCTATTTCAGGAACTTAAGCAGATTTTTCCTTCTGCCCTGTTTTCGGACCCTGATGTTTCTCTACCATTCAGGTGGGGGTTTTGATGCCCTGAAATTGGGGGGCAGGTCCGTTTTGTTCCAAAGAGATCCAGAGACCTCTAAAGTACCTTGTGCCTTTTTCCTGAAAATTTTTTTTCCCAGAACGTAATTAAAACGGGGGGAATCGGGAGTTTTTTTAGCCATGAAGTGGGTTTTTTGAGTGGGACTTTGGGGGGGGAGCCCAAAATAGGGGGTGGCCTTACGGACCATAAGAACGGTTTATTGGAGTCTGCCCAACGATTAAAAACCAGACAGGCCAGGGGGGCCTTGTTTTTCACCCCCAAAATTTTTTTGGGTTTCATTTCTTGGGGACAAAAAAATTTTTAAGGGGATGCCCCCTCGGGATTTTCCCGGGGCGGACCTCCTGATTATTGATCCTTCTGTTATTTTAAAAGGGGGGTGTAGTTTTTCCCCCATCTCCCCAATTTGGACTGGCTCTGGGGGTGTGGGGGGAAAAAGCCGAGCGCTGCCTTTGGGGAAATTGTTTGTCCGGACCGGGGGAAAAAGAGTGTAATGTCTGATTTTTCAGGGTCCGCGTTGGCCGGTACCCGGGGTTTTTTGGTACCAAAGTTTTGGTTAGTCGTTCCTTTTGGGGTGGCCTACCTTTTCTGATGTCAGGGATTTTGCACCCCGGGGGGTTTTGCTTCGCCCCAAACCCCTTGCTCTGTTCTGTGGTTTGTTATGCCTTTACCTGTGCCCAAGAACCGGGGGCCCCTTCTCTGGGGATTTCTTTTGACCTCCCGTTTCTCGGAATGACCGTCATGGGGGTGATTTCGTGGTTTTTCCCAAAAGATGTTACTTTTTTGTGCCTTTCCCCAAATTTCCCCTTCCCCTTTAATTTTGGTCCTTTTTTGTTCCTTCAGCACGGGTTGTTTACACGGCATTCCTGAAACTTTTTGTCTGCAGGGGACCCCTTTTTTTTTCCCGTTTTTTGGGGGACCTTTTGTTCTAAAATTGGTGTTCAATTGTCTTCTCCCCCCGTTTATCCTCAGAACCCAAAGGTCAAAAAGAGAACAAACCGCTTGGAGACTTATCTAAGATGCTTTGTGTCTGCGATCAGGATGAGGGTCTCTTTTTTGCCTTTGGTGAGTTTCTCTTAATAATAGGGCTACTCGCCCTTTTTTTCTCCATTTTTTTAATTCTGGGTTTACCCCCCATTTTTTTAGGACAGCGGGGTTCTGTCGCCAGTGTTGACTCTGTTGTGGAGGATGCAACGTTTGGGGGCCAGGGGGTGGAGGGGTTTTTCCCCTCTAGGAAGGGGGGCCCCGGTTTTAACCGGATAGGCTGATGGGGTGGGGTTTTAAATAGGGTTGGTTGGTTTTTTTCCCCCAAAAAAAATTTTCCATGAGATGGCATCTCCAATTTTTGGGTGGGTTATTGGCCTTATAAACATGGAGTTTTTTAATCCTGTTCTTTTGTTTGCTTTTTTCCCGGAATTTAAAAACCTAAGTGTTCCACAAGTCTTTTTGAAGAGGTTTGTTACCAGTGGTTCCTATACCCCCCCCCCCCCCCCCCCCCCCCCCCCTCCTGACCCTGTTTTGGTTGAGGGCAAAATGGAGTTGTGGTTGAGAAAATATTTTAAATTTCCCTTTTTTTTTGAGGGAAAATCCAGTATTTGGGTTAAAAGGAGGGTTTGGGGCGGAAAAACAATTTTGGGTGTTTGCTGGACTATGCTAGGAGACTCCCTGCTACATGAACCATCCGAGACGGGGTTTCTAAAAAGGGGTTCGGTGACCCTCCTCAAGGGGGGGGGGACTGTTGTGAATAGGCTGGGAAAAGATTTTTTTGAGCGAAGACCCTTGGTGGTTCAAAGGTACGGTGTCCAGTGAAGTTGAAAGGATTGGGGAAACAGGTGTTACTGACTGGTCTTTATAAGGGGGTCGCCTTCCCCCCAGGTTTGCCGGATCTATTGTTTGGTCTCAATCCCATTCCTTTTCCTTGGTACCCCCCTTGTGTGTCGGGGAAATTTCCCGCAAAAAGTTTAAAATTTTTTTTTTTTTTTTGTTTTTTTTAAAAATTTTTTTTCTTTTGTCCTGCATTCTTGGGGCCCTTTTGGGTCCCCTTTGGGGGGCCCCTTTTTCCTTATTTAAAATTCACCCCCATTTTTTTACTTTTTTCTTTTTAAAATTTTTTTCGTCTGCTTTTTTGGGGTTTTTGGTTTTTAACCCAAAGGGAAAAAATTAGGGGTTTGGGTCTTTTTGATCTCGGGGTTTTTTTAAATTATTTGATTTTTGTTTTTTTAGGGTTTTTTGGGTTTTCATTTAAATCCCTTCCCCATCCTTTTTTTTTTTTAAAATTTGGGCCCCCCAAAGTTTGCTCAAATTTTTCTGTCTGTGTCATTTTTTTCTTTTGTCTAACCGCCTGTTTTTTTTGGTAGCTGAGGAGGCAGGCAAAAAAGGAAAATCCCCCAAAGCAGGGAAAATCTATGAATTGCGCCCCATTCCTAACCACCAAACCCCAAAGGGAGTTTTGGAGCGTTCCTATTTTGGCCCCCTAGACCCTTTTGTCACAGCCGGGGGAGAAACAAAAAACCCAAAAAGGGAAAAAATGGGAAAAAAGTTTTTCTGCCCCGGAGCAAACCCCCCAAAATAATAAAAACCCCCCCAAACTTTTTAAGGGGCGGTTAACAAAAAGGAAAAACTACAAAAAAAAGAAAATATTTGGGGGCCAAAGGGCTGGGGCCCAAACTAACTAAAAAAAAAGGACGGAAAGGGGGCTTTTATGAAACCCCCAGAAAACCCAAAAAACCCCCAAACTCTACAATTTTTAAAAACCCCACCTGAGATCACACGACCTCCCCCACCAAATTTTTTTCCTGGGGTAACAAAAACAGCACCCACAAAAAAAAACTGAAAAAAAAAAAAAAGTACAAAACACAGGGGGGGGAACTAAACTGAGAGGGCAAAACCCCCCCGGGGGGCCCCCAGAAGGCCCCCACAGAATGAACCAAAATTTGCAAAAATATAGCAAAAACCAAAATAAGAAATTGTCTTATCTTTTTGCAGGAAAATGCAGACACACACGGCAGGCTAAAGGGGGGAAACTGGAAAAAGGGGATTCAGACCAGAAAATTTTGATCCCGGAAACCCTGATGGGAAAAAATTTTTTCCCTTTTAATAAAGGGGAACCAAAACTTTAACACCGTTCCCAGTCATCACAATCCCAAAAAGTACCTTGTTTTTAACCCCGGGGTTAGCCCCTGCCGAACTCATCTCAAACCCATTCACAACTTTTCCCCCCCCTTGAGGGGGGTCACCGACCCTCATTTGAAAAACCGGTCGGTCAAAAGGGATTAGGATACGAACGGATAAGCCCCCAAAAAGGATGTCCGAAGCAAACCCCAAGAATTGTTTCCTCCCCCATAACCCCCCCTTTTAACCAAATAGGGGAGTCCCCCCTAAAAAAAAAAAAAAAAATTCCCAATTTTTCCAACCCAAAATCCCCATTTTGCCCTAACCCCCAAAAACGGGTCAGGAGGCACAGCAGGGGGGAACCAGGGGCCTCAAAAACCCCTTTTCCAAAAGGGAAAATTGTGGAACACGAATGGATCTTAAATCCCCCGGGAAAAAAAAACAAAAAAACAGGATTAATAATCTCCATAAAAATTATAAGGTCCAAGGGGAACCCCAGGTTAAAAATTTGGAACACTCTCATAGGAATATTCTTTGAGGACAACCAGCCAAATTTTCCCCCCCCCTTTTAAAACCAAAAGGGCCTTTGCCCCCTCCGGGGTTTGCAAACCGCGGGCCCCTTTTCCGGGGGAGAGGGACACCTCCCCACTCCCCGGCCCAAATCTGCTGCTTTTCCCCAAACAGAGTCAACACCGGGGAGACAAAAAGCCTCCGTCTGTCCTGAAGAAAATCGGGGGTAAAAAACCCAAAAAATTTCAAAAAAAACGGAGAAAATCAAAGTGGCAGAGCTAGCCCTTTTTTAAAGCAAATCAGCCAAAGGTAAAAAAGAACCCAGCCCCTGATCAGCAGACAAAAAGCATCTTAGTTTAAATCCCCAGTTGGTTTGTTCCTCAGTTTGCCCCTTGGGGGCTGGGGAAGAAATGCCGGGAAAAAAAAAAAATTGAACCCCCCAGTTTAGAACAAAAATTTTCCCCCAAAATCTGGAAAAAAACTGGCTCCCCCGGGGCGAAAAAAAGTTTTCAGGAATGCCGTGTAAACGAACCACGTGCTAAAAGGGAAAAAGGGCCCCCAAAAATTTAGAGGGGAAAAAGGAAAAATTAAATTTTAAGGGGACAAGATGTATCTTTTTTGGAAAAAAACCCACCCCAAAAAAACCCAAAATGGTGGCCCTTTCCCCGAGAAAAACAGGAAACCCCAAATGAAACCAAAAAGAGATAGGGGGCCAGGGTTTGGGGGACAGGAAAAGGAAAACAAAAACCCCCAAAGGGGAGAGAAGGGGTTTAGCGGAGAAAAACCCCAACTCCCAAAAAATTCCCTTTTACATCGCGAGAAAGGGGAGGCCCCCAAAAGGCCCCCACCCCCAAAACCCCCGGGGGCCCCCAAAAAATTTCCCGGGGGGCCCCCGCCCAAAGGGGAAAAATGAATTCAGACATCACACTCTTTTTCCATTGGCCCCGGGAAAAAAACCCCTTTTCCAAAAAGGGAAAACGCTGGGCCAAAACCTCCTGACACCCCTCCAGGCAAGTCTCTTTTTGGGGAAAAGGGCGGAAAAAAACTACCCCCCTCCTTCAAAATAACAGGGGAAAACAAAAAGTCGGGGGAAAAACCCCAAAGGGGAAAATCCTCGAGGGGCATCCCCTTAAAAAATTTTTGGGCCCCGGGGAAAAAAGGAAACCAAAAAATTAAAAAAGTGGGGAAAAAAAAGGCCCCCCTGGCCTGTTAGGTTTGGCCCCATTGGCTTTTCCCCGATAGAAAAATTTTTTTATGGTCCTAAAAGGCCCCCCACCTATGTTTTGGCTCCCTCCAGCCAATGTCTCCACTCTTCAAAAGCCCACTTCATGGCCAATAACTCCCGATTACCCACGTCATAATTACGTTTCATAGGAAAAATTTTTCGAGAGAAAAAGGCACAAGGGTTACTTTTAAGGTCTCTGGATCTTTTTGGGACAAAACGGCACCTGCCCCAATTTCAGAGGCATCAACCTCCACCTGAAATGGCAGAGAAACATCAGGCTGCCGTAGAACAGGAGCAGAAAGTGAATCTCTGCTTAAGTTCCCTGAAACGCAGAGACTGCCTCAGGAGGCCAATTCACCACATCAGAACCCTTTCTGGTCAAATCAGTTAATGGTTTAACAATAACCGAGAAATTACCAATAAATTTACGATAAAAATTGGCAAAACCCAAAAATCTCTGAAGAGCCTTAATGAAGTAGGATTGGACCCAATCACAGATGGCCTGAACCTTGACGGTCCATTTCAATAACAGATGGGGACAAAATGAATCCCAGAAATGAGATCTTCTGTACGCCAAAAAGACACTTTGATCCCTTCACATACAGAGCATTCTCTCTCAAAATCTGGAATGCAGTTCGAACATGCTTCACATGAGAGTCCCAGTCATTAGAAAAAATCAAGATATCATCCAAATAAACAATCAGAAACTTGTCCACAAAATCCCTGAAAATGTCATTCATGAAGGACTGGAAGACGGAAGGAGCATTAGTGAGCCCAAAGGGCATCACAAGGTACTCAAAATGCCCTTCAGGGGTGTTAAATGCCGTCTTCCATTCATCCCCGTGCTTAATGCGAATAAGGTTATACGCCCCCCTGAGGTCAAGCTTGGTAAACCAAGTAGCGTTTTTCACCCTGGAAAACAGGTCAGAAATCAAGGGTAACGGGTATTGATATTTCACAGTAATATTGTTCAAGAGACGATAATCAATACACGGCCTTAATGAACCATCTTTTTTGGCCACAAAGAAAAAACCGGCACCTAAGGGTGAAGAGGATGGTCTGATAATGACCCTTCTCCAATGATTCCTTGATATAAGACCGCATAGCGTCATGTTCAGGTACAGACAAGTTAAAAAGGCGACCTTTAGGGAATTTACTACCCGGCACTAATTCAATAGCGCAGTCATAGCTCCTATGGGGAGGTAAGGATGCAGATTTACTTTCGCTAAACACATCAGAAAAATCAAACAAAAAGTCAGGAACATCCTCAGCCTGGGGGGAGGCAGAAAAAAACAGGAGTGTTGGTATTAACACATTGGCAGCCCCAACTGGTTACAGACACAGATTTCCCAATCCAAACAGGATTATGAGACTGTAACCAAGGGAAACCCAGCACTATAATGTCATGCAGATTATATAGAACCAAAAATTTTGCAGCACTCCTGGTGATCAGGTTCAACCCTCATTATCACCTGAGTAGAAAACTGGGGTTTATTCTCAGCCAAAGGGGTAGAATCGATCCCCAGTAAAGGAATAGACTTCTGTAGGGGTATCAAGGGAAATCCACAACGTTTAGCAAAATCATAATCCATCAGGTTAATAGCTGCTCCAGAATCAATGAAAGCCTGAGCAGAAAATGAGGACAGAGAGCATATCAGAGTGACAGTTAATAAAAACTAGTCTGAACACTACCCAAGACAACTGAGCGTGCAAAATGTCTTCCCCGCTTAGGGCAGACTGAAATAGCATGAGAGGCATCACCACAGTAGAAACATAACCCATTGCGCTTTCGAAACTCATGACGCTGTGCCCAGACACCACTCCATCACACTGCATGGGCTCAGCAGCTGGCTCACAAGGCAACACCACTCCACGCATACTTCCCGCTCACGCAAACGTCTGTCAATTTGAATCGCTAATGACATAGAATCATTGAGACCAGAGGGGACAGGGAATCCCACCATAACATCCTTTACATTATCCGACAGACCCTTCCGGAAAAGGGCCGCCAAAGCGTCGTCATTCCATTTGGTCAGGACTGCCCACCTACGGAATCTCTGACAGTATAACTCAGCGTCATCAAGCCCCTGATTTAATGCCAACAAGGCTTTTTCAGCTTGATCAGTGACATTAGGCTCATCGTACAATAACCCCAAAGCCTGAAAAAATGCATCAACATCACTCAAAACAGGATCCCCAGGTATCAGGGAAAAAGCCCAATCCTGAGGATCGCCGCGCAGGAGAGAGATGATAATTTGAACCTGCTGCGCTGCGTTTCCTGAGGACTTAGATTTTAAGGCAAGAAACAATTTACAATTATTTTTGAAATTCTGAAACTTAGCTCGATCCCCTAAAAACAAATCTGGCATGGGGATCCTAGGTTCCACAAACAGGCAACCTAGCAAGATATGCAGCAATACTCTGAACCTCAGTGGCAAGCTGATCCACACGGCCAGACAACTGTGCAAACTCCATTGGGAGAAAAGATCCTCCCCAGCACCCAGAGATACAGAGGGAAAAAAAAAAAAAAAAAAAAAAATGCAACAAACAGAAAAATATCTGACAACTTTTCTTCCTTCAAAATATTTTTTCCCTTCTGTGAGTACCATACAATTTTTATGGCCGGTGATACTGTTATGTTACGGTAGCTGAGGAGTGCAGGCAAAAAAGGAAATACACCAGAGCAGTTGGAATCTATGAGATTGCAGTACCCTGACTAACCACCACAACTAGAGGCAGCCGTGGAGCGTTCCTACGTTGGTCCTAGACGCCTCGTCACAGCCTGAGAAACTAACTACACCTAAAGATAGAAATAGGAAAGCTATCTGCCCCGGAGCAGAACCCCAAAGATAATAGAAAGCCCCCAAACATGTAATGGCGGTTAGACAAGAGGAAATACTGACACAGAAAGAAAATAGTATGAGCAAACGCTGGGGCCCAAACTAACTAAATAGAAAAGGACAGGAAGGGCACTTACTGCAATCCCAGAAAACCCTGAAAAACACCAACTCTACTAATTTCAAAATCACCTGAGATCACACGACCTCTACCACCTAAATTAGTTCTCTGGTGTAACAAAAACAGCAGCCACTGAAAAAACTGCAAAAAGCAAAAGTACAAAACACAGTGGCTGGACTAAACTGAGAGGGCAAAAGCCCCCGGAGGGGACCCAGAAGGCCCCCACAGAAGTGCAGGACCAAATGCAAAAATATAGCAAAAACACAAAATAAGAAATTGTCTTATCTGATAGCAGGAGATGCAGACACGACATAGCAGGCTACAAGGGAAACTGGAAAGAAGGATTCAGACCAGAACAATTGATCACCGGCAACCCTGATGGGAAAATTACTCCCTTATATAAGACCAATCAGTAACACCTGATTCCCAGTCATCACAATCCTCACTAGTACCGCTTGTAACCACCAGAGGGAGCCTCTGCTCAGAACTCATCTCAAACCCATTCACAACAACCGCCATTACATGTTTGGGGGCTTTCTATGTTCTTTGGGGATCTGCTCCGGGGCAGATAGCTTTCCTCTTTCTATCTTTAGGTCTAGTTAGTTTCTCAGGCTGTGACGAGGCGTCTAGGACCAACGTAGGAACGCTCCACGGCTGCCTCTAGTTGTGGTGGTTAGTCAGGGTACTGCAATCTCATAGTTTCCAACTTCTCTGGTGTATTTCCTTTTTTGCCTGCTCTCCTCAGCTACCAAATCATAACAGCAGTCTATTTGTTCATTCTACCTCCCAAAAATGGGAATAAGGCTCGGCTCACATTTATCCTGTGCTCTCTGCTGAGTGCTTACATCAGGATTACAATGTAAGCTCCCCACAACCGCGATTCAGACAAAACCCTGGACAGAACCGCTCACTTATGAGGCAGACGGAATCAGTTTGGACTAGTCTCTGTTCCAGTGGTGTCCCATCATTTTAGGAGTCTTTTTAGAGTACAATTGTGGGCAACCACAGTTCGATGCATGCCTAAAAAGATGGATACCACCAGAGTAGATTCCAAACAGAGTACGAAGTGTCTCCATCTGCCTCATTATGGTGGGTGTTTCCATTGGGGGTTTCGTTTGAATCACATTTTTGTGGGATTTCCATGGAAACCCTGAGGTAAGTTGTCACGCACAGTGTAGGAAAGACTAAGTGCAACACAAAGGGATGAGGGGAATGGAGCCCAACACTAGGGAAGTGGAGACCCCTAGGCAGATCTAAAGTCACCCTGTCTGTCCTAAATGTCCCTATAAAGGTTCTGAAACTATCACTGAGCAGGAACCTAATCCCTGCCTGACCCAGGCAGTAAGTCCTGCTTAGCAATGGACGGTGTGCGACTAGTCGATCCCCACTACCACTAAAGACAGCTGGGGTAGACAAACAAGGAGAACATTTATATTGAGTAGACTCAGAAATGTAACACAGATGTCCTCCAGCAACACCAAAGAGGAAGATAGTTGACTGCTATAGCACCTAGTCTTACGCGGGGGAAATGGAAATATCACTGGCGATTCCCAGCAGCAGGCTGGGAGTCTATAAACACCCAGGTCCAGGTGTGTCAAGTAGAGCTGGAGAAAGGTTTCCACTTGGTCAAAGAGTCAAGGGTTAAGAAGGTGTCTGCAAAGTCAAACGCAGAGACCTTCTGGAGCTAGATGCACTGCGACTGTCTGCAGCTTCTGACATATCCCTGACAAAAGTGTTCAGCGTAGAACACAAGAACGAGATGATTCCAGCCTTATACTGGAAGCTATCGAAAAATATAATGTACCCCAAAATGTTACCAATAAAAACCCTAATTTATCAAGCACAAAACCAGCCCCCTCTCAGGTCTATAGGGAGTTCCACATTACTGGTAGAACAAAGTGTCTGGAAAAGCGACATGGCTCCCGCCCTCTCAAAATCCAGTGAAATATGCGCTCCAAAAACCAAATCCAAAAGCACCCTCCTTCTGATCCCATCTATGCCTAAGCCAAAGTAAGCGGCCACATATTTGATATTATTGTAGTGGGGAGAGAACACTTAATAATTTACACAGTGCGTGTCACCAGAAGCACAAGATGGGCACGATGTACGGGGCGCTACAATATATGGGGGCGCTACACTGTATGGGAATGCAATGTATAGGTACTAGACTAGCAGATTTGCAATTCTCCAGAAAAAAGCACAGCATGGAAATTACAAAATAGCCACTGCAGTCATAGAGATGCAGTTTCTACAATGGGGTCACTTTGGGGGGCTTTCTGCTGTTCTGGCATCTTAGGGGCCCCATGAATGTCTCTTCAAACTATTTTAGCAAAATCTGTGCTCCAAAAGCCAAATAGCGCTCCTTCCTTCTCAGCCCTGACTTGTTGGTTAACCGTAATTTCTGACAACATATGGGACATCAATGCTTTTGGGAGAAATTGTGCAATAAATTGTGGGTCCTAGTTTCACCTGTTAACCCTTGTCTACGTGACAAATTTGCAGCAAATACAAAAATTATACTAAAATGTCATATTTCCACCTCAATGTTATAAAATTCTGTGAGGCAGATAAGGGTTCAAAATAATCATTACACCCCTAATGAATACCCTGAGGCTTCTAGTTTCCAAAATGAGTTCACTTGTGGGGGTTTCTGCTGCTTTGGCATGTCAAGGGTTCTTCAAATCCATCATGTCATTCACAATTTATCCCAGGCAAATAGCGCTCTTTACTTTCCTAGCCCTGACATGTGCCCAAGCGGAAGTTTTTGACAACATATGGGGTACAAATTATGTTTTCTCCTATTATCCATTGTGAAAATTACAAATTTGGGGCTACAACTAATTTTTGGTGAAAAAAATGAAACTGTATATAGTATAAACTGTGTGTATATAGTATAAGTTGTGTATATAGAATAGACAGTGTGTACATAGTATAAGCTGTGTATATAGCATAAACTGTGTGTATATAGTATAAGCTGTGTATATAGCATAGACTTTGTGGATATAGTATAAACTGTGTATGTAGTATATATTGTGTATGTATATAATATAGGCTGTATATAAGATTATAGATTGTATAGATTATGTGTATATAACATAGACTATATAATATATACTGTTTATATATACACTGCTCAAAAAAATAAAGGGAACACTTAAACAACAGAATATAACTCCAAGTAAATCAAACTTCTGTGAAATCAAACTGTCCACTTAGGCAGCAACACTGATTGACAATCAATTTCACATGCTGTTGTGCAAATGTAATAGACAACAGATGGAAATTATTGGCAATTATCAAGACACACTCAATAAAGGAGTGGTTCTGCAGGTGGGGACCACAGACCACATCTCAGTACCAATGTTTTCTGGCTGATGTTTTCGTCACTTTTGAAAGTTGGTTGTGCTTTCACACTCTACAACCCACACAAGTGGCTCAGGTAGTGCAGCTCATCCAGGATGGCACATCAATGAGAGCTGTGGCAAGACGGTTCGCTGTGTCTGTCAGCGTACTGTCCAGAGGCTGGAGGCACTACCAGGAGACAGGCCAGTACACCAGGAGAAGTGGAAGGGGCCATAGGAGGGCAACAACCCAGCAGCAGGACTGCTATCTCCAAATTTGTGCAAGGAGGAACATCACTGTTAGAGCCCTGCAAAATGACCTCCAGCAGGTCACAAATGTGCATGTGTCTGCACTAACTAATGGTTTGAAACCGATTCCATGTTGATAGTCTGAGTGCCCGACGTCCACAGATGGGGATTGTGCTCACAGCCCAACACCGTGCAGGACGCTTGGCATTTGCCACAGAACACCAGGATTGGCAAATTCGCCACTGGCGCCCTTTGCTCTTCATATATGAAAGCAGGTTCACACGGAGCACATGTGACAGACGTGACAGAGTCTGTAGATGCCGTGGAGAGCAGTCTGTTGCCTGCAACATCCTTCAGCATGACCGGTTTGGCAGTGGGTCAGTAATGGTGTGAGGTGGCATTTCTTTGGAAGGCCGCACAGTACTCCATCTGCTTGCCAGAGGTAGCCTGACTGCCATTAGGTCAGGGGTGGGATTCAGCCGGTTCTCCCCGGTTCGATGGAACCGGTTGTTCAAAAAGCAGCCGGTTCCCTGAACCGGGGAGAATCAGAGCGGCGATCCGGTACCATGGGCGTAAGTGTGCGCAGTGCACGGAGCTGCTGTCGCACCAGAGGAGCTTCTTCCTTCCTTCCTGGCTGCAGCTGTAGTTTCACTTTCTGCCCTGCAGGCTCTGGTTGTCTCAGCCACACTGGGTCCTAGTGCCCTCTGTGTGCCGACGCTGGACACTTCCTGCTCCTGCCTCAGCCACTGCCTGCAAGCTTCATGGTAAGAGGGGATGGAATTTATTAAATTCATTCTGCTCAGGCATGTCATGGTCACTGTGGGGGGAATGTGAGAGGATGGGGTACAGTGGGGGAGGGGTACAGGGCACTGGGGTGAATGTAAGAGGATTGGGGTATTGTGGGGGCTAGGGCACTGGGGGGGTTAATGTGATAGGATGGGGGTATTGTGGGGGAGGGGTACAGGGCACTGGGGTGAATGTAAGAGGATGGGGGTATTGTGGGGGCTGGCGCACAGGGGTTGATGTGAGAGGATGGGGTATTGTGGGGGCTAGGGCACTGGGGGGGTTAATGTGAGAGGATGGGGGGTATTGTGGGGGATGGGTACAGGGCACTGGGGTGAATGTAAGAGGATGGGGGTATTGTGGGGGCTAGGGCACTGGGGGGGTTAATGTGAGAGGATGGGGGTATTGTGGGGGAGGGGTACAGGGCACTGGGGTGAATGTAAGAGTATGGGGTATTGTGGGGGCTAGGGCACTGGGGGGTTAATGTGAGAGGATGGGGTATTGTGGGGGAGGGGTACAGGGAACTGGGGTGAATGTAAGAGTATGGGGTATTGTGGGGGTTAGGGCACTGGGGGGGTTAATGTGAGAGAATGGGGATATTGTGGGGGCTGGCACACAGGGGTTGATGTGAGAGGATGGGGAATTGTGAGGGAGGGTGGACAGGTCACTGGGTTGAATGTAAGAGGATGGGGGTATTGTGGGGTCAGTGGGACAGAGCACTGAGGGCTGCATGTGAGAGGATGGGCTGTTGGGGTGTGGGTGGGGGACAGGGGAGGTAGGGGGCTTTTTTTTACTTGTGAGCTCCTTAATACTTTAATAATAGATTAATATTTCAGTATTATTATAACAAGGGCATAGACAGACGGCCGTATAACTCATGCGAGGATCGCACTGCAATCCTCGGACTTGCTGGTACCGATCCTGACATGAGCGCTACTGCCATGTATAATATATGGTATATACAACGTAGTGTCGCAAACACTGCTGTATTATACAATATACAACAGTTCTAACGCTCCATACCTAATATGCAGGATAATGTACAGTGTATATGATGTAACCTGTATAAGATGCGACATGACATTGGCTTGCCCCCCCCTAGTTTTGATCCTGGGTACGCCCATGTCCGGTACTATTTTGCAGCCAGCTTGCAGCGCCGCAACACACCGCCAGCCCCGGCCCCCGCGGACTGATCTCTGCAGTGCGGCGATTGGGTAGCGTCATGGCCGCGGCCATCTTCTTTAGTCACGAGGCGGAGCCGGAGAGGAGAGAGGTACTGTGTGAGCTGAGCTGTGGCACTGCCTGGACCCTGCAGTGGAGCTGGAGGAGTGTGTCTGTGTGGACTGAGGTGGTCTGACCGGCGTCTATCTATGGTAGATAGACACCGGTCAGAGTAGTAAGGCCTCCATGGAAGAGCAGTTCTTCTAGCCCCCTGCGTTGTCTTCTTCTCTGGAGAGCTTGAGGTCTATGCTCAGAGCTGTCTGTAGGGCACAGCTGTAGAAAGCCACCCAGCTGGAGACAGACCACCAGCTCCCAGATCCTGGTGCCTTCTTAGACATTATTACCGAGAAGCTTGCAATCCACTTGTATGTACCCAGGTGTATAGAGTCACATTTACATCCTGCGGCTTTTTATACGGTCTACTTTATAAAGATGACAGTAATACCTATATCGTACCTTAGTTACTGTACATGCAGTGGTGGTGGGGGAACTGTAAGTCCCAGCATTGCATATTGGCATCTTGATCTATAGAGATTACTGCAGGTAATACAATAAATATGTTCTATTATTACAATCACTAGTATAAGTCCCAGCATCTCCCCATTTGTCTAGATATTAGACACACGTTTATTATTCAGATATTATGTAGTATCGACTTTAGGCTGATCCAAACAATCGTATTTTTGGTCAGAAGAAAAATGGCAGCACGCACAAGTTGCATCCGATTATGGGATCGCACTCAGCCAGGCAAATCAGTGAGTCCGTGAAAAAAAAATCTGACTGCACTCGGATGACATCTGAGTGCAGTCTGATTTTCACAGCTTTACAGAATGAAGAAGATGGGGAACTTTTTATTTCCACCTTCTTCACATCCGCGAAAATCGGAGCATGCTGTGAGCACACTCTGATCAAACTCCGATCAGAGTGTGATTAGCTTAATCGGAACGATTTTCTCGGATGAGACAAAATACGGTCGTGTGACCCTATCCTTAGAGAAATAAATACATTATTATTATTATTGATGAGCAAATGTGCTTGTTTGTTAGGCAATCCCTGCATGTGTTGCAGGTGTCGAACAGCCATGAGACATGCAACCGCGGGGACTGGAACATATTTTTCGAGCATGCAGAAGACATTTAGTTAGAACCCGAGCATGCTCAGATAACACCTTATCCGAGTACGTTCACTCATCACTAATTATTGTATATTGTATTTCTGGATAGAAGGTAGAACTGTAAGTCCCAGCTACATAATACTATAGTTTAATCTTCAGTTCAGTATGAGACTAGAAAGAGACTTCTTAATCAGAATGTAGTGCACAGCCTGGCCAGCCGGTCAGTCAAGTGAGACAGCTGCATAGAAATATATATATAGAAATATATGCAGCTGTCACACTCGGGTCAGGAGAGCCGCTGGCCAGAATGTGCACTGTTCTGATCTCATTCCAATTTATTGTTTTTCAACTGACTGCGCCCCTACTTGTATATGTTTGAGGAAAAGGTGCGTGTAAATGGGTGTGGCGTTAAAAATGGGCGTGGCTTAAAAATGGGTGTGACTTAAAATGGGTGTGGTTTTCCGACGCACAAACACAGAACCTGTTGTTAAAAATTTGAATCCCACCCCTGCATTAGGTAACGAGATGAGATCCTCAGACCCCTTGTGAGACCATATGCTGGTGCGGTTGGCCCTGGGTTCCTCCTAATGCAGGACAATTCCAGACCTCATGTGGCTGGAGTGTGTCAGCAGTTCCTGCAAGATGAAACGTTGAAGCTATGGACTGGCTCGCCCGTTCCCCAGACCTGAATCCGATTGAGCACATCTGGGACATCATGTCTTACTCCATCCACCAACGTCATGTTGCACCACAGACAGTCCAGGAGTTGGCGGTTGCTTTAGTACAGGTCTGGGAGGAGATCCCTCAGGAGACCATCCCTGCCTCATCAGGAGCATGCCCAGGCGTTGTAGGGAGGTCATACAGGCACAGGGAGGTCATACAGGCACGTGGAGGCCACACACTACTGAGCATCTTTTTGACTTGTTTTAACCACTTCCCGACCCACGCCATACTAGTACTCCTCCGGGGAGGTGCATTTCTGCCAGGAGCAGTACTAGTTCGGCGCGGCCATCTTCCGGTCACAGCGCGGTGACCGTCTTCCGATTGCTGTTGTCTCTGACAGCAGACCATCTCTGCATGTAGCCACGGGGGGATGCACCGCCCCCTCACATCGCTCTGATTGGCTGTTAAAAGTGAAACAGCCAAACAGAGTGATTTGTAATATTTCACCAATGAAATTTGGTGAAATATTACAATCCAGCCATGCCGATGCTGTAATAGCATCTGCCATGGCTGGAGACCGAGATCCGACTCTGTTAAGGTCTGCAGAACGCACCAAATATATGATGTAGAGAGGTGCGTTCGCAGCCCGGGGTCCACCGTGCAGGCGGAGCCTGCTGCTAGTAAAATGGCGCAAGAAGTGAACTCTGTTATCCCGCAGAGTCACCAAAATAAACACCGCAATGCGCTGTGGCAATATGTGCAAACTCTGTTATTCCACAGAGCCGCTAGAAGGAATGCCGCAGCGCTATATGGCGATGTGTGCGAACTCAGTTAACACCACTGAGTCGCAAAATAAACACGCTAAGGCGCTGTCTAGCGTTGAAAGCGAACCCTGTTACGTCACAGAGCCGCTGAGAAAAACTTCTGTGTCCTGTCAGGCACCCAGGTACACAGTTATGCTAAGCGAACATAGAACATGATCATGCGCTAATGTCCTCGCGGGAGTCACCCGCAATCTATGGCGTCTGAACGCCAGGCCCTGAATACGGCAAAACTCCTCACCGGTTATGCCGGTAATCTAGGGCATCTAGGACACCGACCCTGACCAGCTAGCATACCAAACTCCTCACCGATTAAGTCGGTATTCTAGGGGCTTATTTCAGCCGGGCCCTAACCACACACACGCATGACCACACTGGCGCAAAGCATATGACGATTGATATTAGCGCATGGCGGCCCAGCCATGCTACCTTTTTATAGTAACAGCTACAGGACCTGCCAGAAACAAGGACCAATGAAACTTGTTCCAGAACACCAGTAGACACAGGACCTTCCTGGCGGACCAATAGGAGCTGCTGCAGTAACAGAGCATGTGACCCCTGATCTCCAATGAGAGATCTCACTCTGGGCATGCTCAGAAGGGGAAAACAAGGACTTTGTCCTAAAGACGTCTGCTCGCCGCTAACCAGTACTGGCCACAATAGCAGAGCCTGGAGGAACATCAGTAATCCTCTGCACACTGTTAGACTGGGCAGACTCTGGGACCGACGTCTAAGCTGAGCAGGCTCCACTGCAGACGGAGACGAATGGGGGACCGCAGCGTGACTGGTTCGAGACTCCCCTTGTGCAGCAGTGGGAACTTGAACCCTAACAGACTCCCCCACGCCTCGCCGCCATCACAATCTGCTCCTTGCCTCCGCTCCCCCCGCTTTCCGATCCCCCACTCACCTCCCCGGTCCCTGCGATGTCTCAGTGGCCGTCCCGGAGTCCCTCCGGAATACTTCATGGTCGTTGCCATCTTGCAAAACGGTGGGTGCATGTGCAGTGCGCCCGCCTGCCGGCAGATTCCATACATTTATTTTGATCACTGTGATAAACTCTCACAGTGATCAAAATAAAAAAAAAGTAAATAAACTCCCCCTTTATCACCCCCATAGGTAGGGACAAGTAATAAAATAAAGAAAATATTTTTTATTTTTCCATTAGGGTTAGCATTAGTGTTAGGGTTAGAATTAGGGTTAGGATTAGCATTAGGCTTAGGGTTAGTATTAGGGTTAGGGTTAGCATTAGGGTTGGGGTTAGCATTATGGTTAGGGTTGGAATTAGGGTTAAGGTTGGAATTAGGGTTAAGGTTGGAATTAGGGTTAGGGTTGGATTGGGGTTAGGGTTGGAATTAGGGTTAGGCTTGTGGTTAGGGTTAGGAGTGTGTTGGGGTTAGGGTTGGGATTAGGGTTTGGCTTGTGGTTAGAGTTATGGTTAGGGCTGGGATTAGCGTTAGGGGTGTGCTGTGGTTATGGTTAAGGTTGGGATTAGAGTTAGGGGTTTGTTGGAGTTAGGGTTATGGTTAGGGTTGGGATTAGGGTTAGGGGTGTGTTGGGGTTAGGGGTGTGTTGGGGTTAGGGTTGGAGTTAGAATTGAGGGGTCTCCACTATTTAGGCACATCAGGGGCTCTCCAAACGCGACATGGCGCCACCATTTATTCCAGCCAATTTTGCGTTCAAAAAGTCAAACAGTGCTCCCTCCATTCCGAGCCCCGACGTGTGCCCAAACAGTGGTTTACCCCCACATATGGGATATCAACGTACTCAGGAAAAATTGCACATCAACTTTGGGGGTCTAATTTCTCCTGTTACCCTTGAAAAAATAAAAAATTGGGGACTAAAAAAATTATTTTTGTAGAAAAAAATTATTTTTTATTTTCTCTGCTCTGTGTTATAAACTTCTGTGAAGAACCTGGAGATACAAAGTGCTCACCACACATCTAGATGAGTTCCTTGGGGGGGTCTAGTTTCCAAAATGGGGTCACTTGTGGGGAGTTTCTACTGTTTAGGCACATCAGGGGCTCTGCAAACGTAACATGATGCCCTCAGACCATTCCATCAAGGTCAGCATTTCAAAACGCCACTACTTCCCTTCCAAGCCCCGACGTGTGCCCGAACAGTGGTTCCCCCCACATATGGGGTACCAGTGTACTCAGGACAAACTGTACAACAACTTTTGGGGTCCAATTTCTCCTGTTAGCCTTGTGAAAATAAAACATTGCGGGCTAAAAAAATCATTTTTTGAGGAAAAAAAATATTTATTTTTTTCATTGCTCTGCATTATAAACTTCTGTGAAGCACGTGGGGGTTCAAGGTGCTCACCACACATCTAGATAAGTTCCTTGGGGGGTCTAGTTTCCAAAATGGGGTCACTTGTGGGGGGTTTCTACTGTTTAGGCACATCAAGGGCTCTGCAAACGTAACAAGATGCCCGCAGACCATTCCATCAAGTAATCATTTCAAAGTGTCACTACATCCCTTCCGAGCCCTGACGCGTGCCCAAACAGTGGTTCCCCCCCACATATGAGGTACCAGCGTACTCAGGATAAACTGGACAACAACTTTTGGGGTCCAATTTCTCCTGTAACCATTGTGAAAATAAAAAATTGGGAGCTAAAAAAATCACTTTTTGAGGAAAAAAAATGATTTTTTATTTTCACTGCTCTGCGTTATAAACTTCTGTGAAGCACCTGGGGGTTCAAGGTGCTTACTATGCATCTAGATAAGTTCCTTAGGACGTCTAGTTTCCAAAATCGGGTCATTTGTGGGGGAGCTCCAAAGTTAAGGCACACAGGGGCACTGCAAACACGACATGGTGTCCGCTAACGATTGGAGCTATGGTAATTTTCCATTCAAAAAGTCAAATGGTGCTCCTTCCCTTCTGAGCCCTGCCGTGCGCCCAAACAGTGGTTCCCCCCACATATGGGGTACCAGCGTACTCAGGACAAACTGGTCAACAACTTTTGGGGTCCAATTTATCCTGTTACTTAAGGGAAAAATCAAAAATAGCGGGCTAAAAAATTATTTTTGAGGAAAATTTTTTTTTATTTTCACTGCTCTTCATTATAAACTTCTGTGAAGCACTTGGGGGTTCAGAGTGCTCACAACACATCTAGATAAGTTCCTTAATGGGTCTAACTTCCAAAATGGTGTCACTTGTGGGGGTTTTTACTGTTTAGGCACACATGGGCTCTCTAAATGCGTCATTGTGTCCGCTAACGATTGGAGCTAATTTTCCATTCAAAAAGTCAAATGGCGCTCCTTCCCTTCTGGGCCCTGCCGTGCGCCCAAACAGTGGTTTATAACCACATATGAGGTATCGGTGTACTCAGGAGAAATTGCCCAACAAATTTTAGGATCCATTTTATCCTGTTGCTCATGTGAAAATGAAAAAAACTGAGGCTAAAAGAAAATTTTTGTGAAAAAAAGGACTTTCTTTTTTTTACGGATCAATTTGTGAAGCACCTGGGGGTTCAAAGTGCTCACTTTGCATCTAGATAAGTTCCTTGGGGGTCTAGTTTTCTAAAATGGGGTCACTTGTGGGGGAGCTCCAATGTTTAGGCACACAGGGACTCTCCAAATGCGACATGGCAACCGCTAAATATTCCAGCATATTTTCCATTCAAAAAGTCAAATGGCGCTCCTTCCCTTCTGATCCCTGCCGTGCGCCCAAACAGTGGTTTATGACCACATATGAGGTATCGGTGTACTCAGGAGAAATTGCCCAGCAAATTTTAGGATCCATTTTATCCTGTTGCCCATGTAAAAATGAAAAAATTGATGCTAAAAGAAAATTTTTATTGGAAAAAATTCCTTCTACGTTGCTTTAGTTCCTGTGAAGCACCTGAAGGGTTAATAATCTTCTTGAATGTAGTTTTGAGTAGCTTGAGGGGTGCAGTATTTAGAATGGTATCACTTTTTGGTATTTTCTGCCATATAGACCCCTCAAAGTGACTTCAAATGTGAGGTGGTCCATAAAAAAATGGTTTTGTAAATTTTGTTGTAAAAATGAGAAATCGCTGGTCTACTTTTAACCCTTAGAACTTCCTAACAAAAAAAATGTTGTTTCCAAAATTGTGCTGATGTAAAGTAGACATGTGGGAAATGTTATTTATAAACTATTTTGTGTCACATAACTCTCTGGTTTAATAGAATAAAATTTCAAAATTTGAAAATTGTGAAATTTTCAAAATTTTCGTAAAATTTCCGTTTTTTTTACAAATAAACGCAAAAATTATTGTCCACAATTTACCACTAACATGAAGCCCAATAAATCACGAAAAAACATTCTCAAAATCGCTAGGATCCGTTGAAGCGTTCCTGAGTTATTACCTCATAAAGGGACACTGGTCAGAATTGCAAAAAATGGCAAGGTCTTTAAGGTCAAAATAGGCTGGGTCATGAAGGGGTTAAAACATGATATTAAAAAGGATGAAAAAGGTGAAGACATGCCTGTGCAATAACAATCGCCACATATGTCAATGACCTCTAGTGGACAGTGAAAATTATAGAAGTGCTAGTGCAGTAAATAATATTGGAACAACAAAAATGTCTCTGTACAACCAATATGTCTGGGGTCTCGGCTACCAGGGGTAGCTGAGACTCTGGAAAACATGATTTGGATCGGTATAGAAAAAAAGTCTGATTTTCCATTAATTTCTCTCTTCTCTGATATGATCTAGCATACCAGAGGAGAAATGGGGTGCCCCGAGCCTGCCCCCGCTACCTCCGCCATTCCCAGGACCCGACTGCTCCATCCCGGGCTTTCCCGTCATCTTCCTGGAAGAAAATGGAGGGCGCATGTGCAGTGCCGGCTGGTACCCGGCAACAATACAAGATTTTTTTTGTTGGACCATTTTGATCACTGTGATAGACCCTATCACAGTGATCAAAATAAAAATAGTAAATCAAACCCCCCTTTATCATCCCCTTAGATAAAAATAATAAAATAAAAAAATTGTTATTTTTTCCATTCTTTGCAGTTATGGTTAGGGTTGGAGCTAGGGTTAGGGTCGGGGCTAGGGTTAGGAATGGGGCTAGGGTTATGGTTGGGCTAGGGTTAGAGTTGGGGTTAGTAGCAGGATAAATGACGCGCACTCTTGCTAGGGTATAGGTGCAGGCTGAACGTGGACTTCGTCCAGTAACCATAATCAAGAGGAGAAACAGCCGCACTCAAAATTTCTTTTGATTGCAAATGAATTTTGATTTATTTAATCAACAAAAATTTCACCACAGAAAACAGTGCCAGTGAAAATAAGGTAATAAGGTAACGTTTCAACCCTGCCTTGGGTCTTTTTCAAACCTCACTTTTAGAGAAAGGAGGGTCCATAGTCAAAGAATTTTGAATAGAAGACAGAATTCCCATCAGGGGCTTAGGCGTAGTGGGGTCAGGCAACTGTGGCGAATCGGTCAGAGTGGGTTGGGGTTAGAGTCGTGTTGGGGTTAGGATTGTGTTGGGGCTAGGGTAGGGGTTACGGTTGTGTTGGAGTTAGGGTTGTGGTGTTTGGATTAGGATTGCAGTGTTGGGGTTAGGGTTGTGTTGGGGTTAGGGTTATGGTTGGGATTAGAATTAGGGGTGTGTTGGGGTTAGGGCTGTGTTAGGTTTGGAGTTAGAATTGGGAGGGTTCCACTGTTTAGGTACATCGGGGAGCCTCCAAATGCGACATGGGCTCACCTTTGAATCCAGCCACTTTTGATTTCAAAAAGTCAAATGGTGCTCCCTCCCTTTTGAGCCCTGCCATGCGCCCAATCAGTGGCTTTCCCTCACATACGGGGTATCGGCGTACTCAGGAGAAATTGCACAACAAATTTTGTGGTCCATTTTCTCCTGATACCCTTGTGAAAATAAAAAAAGTTTGGGTCTAAAGTACATTTTTTGTGAAAAAAAAAGTTAAATGTTATTTTTTTCCTTCCACATTGCTTTAGTCTCTTGAAGCACCTCAAGGGTTAATAAACGTCTTGAATGTGGTTTTGCACACCTTGTGCAGTTTTTAGAATGGTGTCACTTTTGGGTATTTTCTGTTATATTGACCCCCAAAGTCACTTCAAATGTGAGGTGGTCCCTAAAAAATGTTTTTGTAAATTTTGTTGGAAAAATGAGAATTCACTGGTCAATTTTTAACCCTTATAAAATCCTAACAAAAAAAAATTATGTTTCCAAAATTGTGCTGATGTAAAGTAGACATGTGGGAAATAGACATGTGGAAATGTTATTTATTAACTATTTTGCATGACACCACTCTCTGATTTAAGGGCACAAAAATTAAAAGTTTGAAAATTGATAAATTTTCAAAATTTTTGCCACATTTCCGTTTTCTTTTCATAAATAAATGCAAGTCATATAAAAGAATTTTTACCACTAACTTGAAGTACAATATGTCATGAAAAAACATTCTAAGAATCAGTTGGATACATTGAAGTGTTCCAGAGCTATAACCTCATAAAGTGACAGTGCTCAGAATTGTAAAAATTGGCTTCGCCATTAAGGTCTAAATTGGCTCGGTCACTAAAGGGTTAAAAAGGCGCACAAAAACGTAATAAAAAACACAAGTAAACTAATTTACTTAGTAGGTGTAGAAATGGCGCAGATGATCTGCAACAGAAAATCTAACAAAATGCTCATCATGGGAACATAGACTTACAGTTCCAGCAAAGTGGATGGGATTTATAGAAATCTCCTGCCCTCTGTGCTTTTGTCTTAACTCAGTACAAACTGACCTGTGGTGGGTGTTTCAAATCCGCAACATGTCCATCTCTCTCACAAATACCCTAGTTTTATGAGCAGATTTTTCCCATACACTTGCATTAGATGTGGAAAAAACGCACATGTGGTTACAGTGTGTTTCTTCAGCAAAAACACATGTAGTCATCCCATCAGTATATCAATAAAGTTTTGCTAAAGCCAAATACCTGGAAGTATAAAAAAACAAAGCAGCTTTGTTTAACCCCTTAACCCCCAAGGGTCTCTTTATGAGGCTATAACTCTGGAACGCTTCAACGGATCTTCGCAATTCTGAGACATATTGTGCTTCATGATAGTGGTAAAATTTCTTCGATGTAACTTGCGTTTATTTATGAAAAAAATGGAAATATGGAGAAAATTTTGAAAATTTTGCAATTTTCAAACTCTGAATTTTTATTCACTTAAAATAGAGAAATATGTCACACAAAAATAGTTACTAAATAACATTTCCCATATGTGTACTTTACATCAGTACAATTTTGGAACCAAAATTTTTTTTTGTTACGAAGTTATAAGGGTTAAAAGTTGACCAGCGATTTCTCATTTTTACAACAAAATTTACAAAACCATTTTTTTTTGGACCACCTCACATTTGAAGTCACTTTGAGGGTCTATATGGCAGAAAATACCCAAAAGTGACACCATTCTAAAAACTGCACCCCTCAAGGTACTCAAAACCACATTCAAGAAGTTTATTAACCCTTCAGGTGCTTCACAGGAGCTGAAGCAACTTGGAAGGAAAAAATGAACATTTAACTTTTCAGCCACAAAAATGATCTTTTACAAACAATTTTTTATTTTAACAAGGGTTAAAGGAGAAATTGGATCACAAACGTTGTTGCCCAATTTGTCCTGAGTACGCTGATACCCCATATGTGGGGGGAACCTCTGTTTGGGCGCACGGCAGAGCTCGGAAGGGAAGGAGCGCCATTTGACTTTTTCAAACCAAAATTGGCTGGAATCAAGATTGTACGCCATGTCGCATTTGGATAGCCTCTGATGTGCCTAAACAGTGGGTACCCCCCCAAGTGACCCCATTTTAGAAACTAGACCCACTAAGGAACTTATCTAGATCTGTGGTGAGCACTTTGAACCCCAAAATTCTTCACACAAGTTTATAACGTAGAGCCGTAAAATTAAAAAATCATATTTTTTCCATAAAAATGATCTTTTCACCCCAATTTTAATTTTCCCAAGGGTAACAAGACCTCTAAAGTTATTGTGCAATTTGTCCTTGTACGCTGATACTCCATATGTGGGGGTAAACTACTGTTTGGGCGCATGGCAGAGCTCAGAAGGGAAGGAGCACTGTTTGACTATTTCAACGCAGAATTGGCTGGAATTGAGATCAGACGCCATGTTACGTTTGGAGAGCCCCTGATGTACCTAAACAGTGGAAACCTCCAATTCTTACTCCAAACCTAACCCCAACACACCCCTAACCCTAATCCCAACCCTAACCATAACCCTAACCACAAACCTAACCCTAACACACCCCTAACTCTAATCCCAACCCTAACCCTAATCCTAACTTTTGCCCCAACCCTAACCCTAACTTTAGCCCCAACCATAACCCTAACTCTAACCCTAATGGGAAAATGGAAATAAATATTTTTTTTTAATTTTATTATTTTTCCCTAACTAAGGCTACTTTCACACTTGCGTTTGATCGCGCAGTGCATCGTGCGCTATCGGTCATATGCGCAATGTTCCCCTATCTTTAAAATGGCTGGCGCAGGGTCTAGCGTTTGCATGCGCTCATCAGCGTTTGGAGTGCGCAGCGCATTTTCCAGGTGTGCGCCCAGATGCGTTAGACGCTACATGTTGCATATTTTTTCTGGCCCACCACTTTAAAAAAGCGCGTGCGCATGTTTGCGCACGATATGCGCAAAAAAATAAGATTGCAGTCTATGGGGGCGCTGGCGGGCACGTGGCTATGCGCTCGTCAGCGCTTGTGCGCGCACGCGATTTTTGAGTAAACAATGTCAAGACACTAGTCTAAAACACCCCCTACACAAGCAACATTGTTTGTGAGGGGTGGAGAGAAAGGAAGGTGTCTTCAGTGCCAGACAGACCCCTACTCAGACTGCCAGGAGACACTGCTGATACAGCCTGGAAGACACAGCCTGGACCCCTACTACACTGCCTGGAGACACTGCATGCTTCAGCCTGTGCATACAGCCTGGACCGCTACTAGACTGCCTGGAAGACACAGCCAAGACACTTTGGATCCAAAGTGCAAGAATGTGAGTATTCTTAACCAAATGACTGCCTCTCCTTTCCAATGTAATATGTACTAAAGCTTTGTATTTTTTTTTATTGCAGCATGTCTTCCTCTGGATCACACTATTTGCCATCCCAGCAAGAACTAGCCCAAGCAGAGCGTGATGTGAGTATCTTCCTGCCTTTGGATAAGTATAGCTGCTGAATCTACAAATGTCTAAAATTTTTGTTCCTTTTTCAGACATCAGCGTCGGACACGGCCATTGAGGAGTCAGAACAGCAGGAGCAGTCGCACTCAAGACAAGTCCTGGTGTCGAGACGGAATGTAAGTATGTAGTCTTTGAATGTCTCTTTTTTTTTTGGTCTCTTATTATTTCTGAAATATATCCAAGATTGTAATTTTTTTTTTCTAGTTTCCACAACGGGACGAGGACCTCTATGTGGACAACGAGGCCCTCATCTGCCAGGTCCATGAGCGTGTCCCGTTGTGGGACAGCTGTGATCCGCAGTACAAGGACAATGTGGTGAGCCGGCGGCTACGGAACGAGGTGGCCGCAGTGTTGATGGATGGCTGGGACAGCGTCTCTCCAAACCTCAAAAAGGCGTTTAGTAAGTATTTCCATGCTCTGTAATGCCGCCGTGACTCTTGTTCCAGATGGCACTGATGGGTTTGCTGGTAGATATATTCTACCGGCAAACCCAACAGTGTCATCTGGTTCAACAGTGACTGCCCTGTGTATGGTATTGCTATGTTGTGTATAGTATTGCATTTTTATGCTGCATTCACTCTTGTTCCAGATGGCACTGATGGGTTTGCTGGTAGATATATTCTACCAGCAAACCCAAGTGTCATCTGGTTCAACAGTGACTGCCCTGTGTATGGTATTGCTATGTTGTGTATTGTATTGCTTTGTTATGCTACATTCACTCTTGTTCCAGATGGCACTGATGGGTTTGCTGGTAGATATATTATACTGGCAAACCCAACAGTGTCATCTGGTTCAACATATGAAAAAATAACCGTGTGCACAACCAAGAAGGTGCCAGAGTAGGTTCCCACACCGTATCTAATAGAAAATGAACTCGGCACTCAACTTTAGTATAGTGAGAATAAAGATTTTTATTCACAGTAGTAACACGAAACGTTTCGGTCCTATATCATGGACCTTCATCAGTCACAGATACTACTGGGAAGAGGACAATGCCTCTATTGCACTAGTAACCTGAGTGCACTCAGACTAGCGGTGGACACCGCGTCCAATGTAGAGACCTATCCTCACTGCCGGACTCCTTCACAACAGGTTACTAGTGCAATAGAGGCATTGTCCTCTTCCTCATCTCACCCCACCAATACAGGCTATATCCAGCCCTTTCTTTCTTCCCTATGTGGATCAACCCCTTCCCAGTAGTATCTGTGACTGATGAAGGTCCATGATATAGGACCGAAACGTTTCGTGTTACTACTGTGAATAAAAATCTTTATTCTCACTATACTAAAGTTGAGTGCCGAGTTCATTTTCTATCTGGTTCAACAGTGACTGCCCTGTGTATGGCATTGCTATGTTGTGTATTGTATTGCTTTGTTATGCTGCATTCACTCTTGTTCCAGATGGCACTGATGGGTTTGCTGGTAGATATATTATACTGGCAAACCCAACAGTGTCATCTGGTTCAACAGTGACTGCCCTGTGTATGGTATTGCTATGTTGTGTATTGTATAGCTTTTTTATGCTGCATTCACTCTTGTTCCAGATGGCACTGATGGGTTTACTGGTAGATATATTCTACCGGCAAACCCAACAGTGTCATCTGGTTCAACAGTGACTGACCTGTTTATTGTATAGCTTTTTTATGCTGCATTGACTGTTTGCCATTTTCACTCAGGTGTGTGTGATGAGACAGATTTTGCCCTGAGTGCATTGTATAATTTTTTTTTTTTCCACCAGTGAACAAAGTCCGCACATGATGGCGCTCAATGAAGGACCGCTTCAACACTGATGTTCGTGCAGAGGGACAGGTTTGCAGTGGTTCAGCAGCAAGGGCCAGAAGAAAATATCGCTACTATCGTGAGTTGGCGTTCCTGAGACCGGTCCTTGCCAGCAGAGCGTAAGATTTCTAAATTTTTTTTTGATAATCAGTGCTTTTTTATTCCACAGCTGATGCTTCTTGTAAATGCATTATAGTAATGTTCTTCTTTTCTTTCCACAGTACCTGGAGCAGCACCATGCAGCCTGTCCCTGAAGCGGTCCTTCATCGGACGACCTTGGACCCGTTCCAGCGATCCGACAGCCTGGAAGCAACTTGCAGTTCAGCAACACGGACAGCTGGTGACCAGGAAGCTGGTCCATCAGGTGTTCCCTCTCCCAGGTCTCTGTCACTGGTTATGCGGGCACTTCCCTCCAGCGGCAGAGGGCCTTGGAGAGGAATGTCTTGCCCGAGTTCATGCACTTGAGCGAGGCCTTTCATGCCAGTATGAAGTCGCTGTCAGGCACAGTGGAAAGCGGTTTTTCACTCATGGAACGGGGTTTACCCACATGGAACACCGCTTCCACTGTGTCGACCAGCGCCTTGATCGGCTGGAGGCCGACCACAACAGACCAGCGCACCATTTTTTCAGTAAAATTGAACGTGGCATGGCGGAACACCTTAGTCCTGAACAACAGCTGAGTGTGTTGCAGGCCTGCAACACTGCTTACTCTTCCTTAAACAATTAACCTCTCTCCTCCCCCCATATACAGTAACCCAACAAACCATAACAATTCTCCCGTTGTATTTTTCTCTCTGTTACCAGAGAGTGGATACTCCAACGTCTAGCTACCCTATAAACGTTACCTCTGAACCACTATCTATCTAAAACTCTCCCACACCTCCTCAGCATATGCATATAGATATTATTATTACAATCAGTCCCTCCATAGTTCAAATCAGTTAATATGCAGGAACCAGAAACCTCCATATATCGGCACCGTCTTTTAGTTTCTTCTTATCAAAAAATGACATAACACAGCGCGGCATTTCCCTCCGCTCACTTCCCTCCGTCCTTATCCGCCTGAAGCCGCTTGTTGTTTACGTCATGCCATTTCACGGCCTCCTCCGGTGTTTGAAAAAAATGCACTGTTCCCAGGGCCACAACCCTGAGCTTTGCAGGATATAAGGTAGAGTAAGCCAAAGCCAAGTCTTTCAGTCTCTTCTTCACTGCACCATATTGCATCCTCTGCTTTTGCACCTCGGCTGAGTAATCAGGATAAATGGAAGTCTTTTGGCCATTAAAGCACAGATCTTTGGCCGTTCTTGCTTTCCTTAGTATAATATCTCTGTCTCTATAATTGAGGGTCCTAGCAAGGATAGTACGGGGGGAGGGGTCTCATGGGAAGCGGTGCGCTCTCTCCACCGCATAAAGTTTGGTCAAGTTATCGGCGCCAATTTTAGTGCGGAGCCAGTCCTCAATAAATACTGTAGGATCAGTTCCTTCTGCCTTCTCGGGATGCCCACTAATCTGACATTATTCCGCCTTGAGCGGTTTTCAAAGTCATCATTTTTATCAGCCAGGGCAGCACATTTCTGCAAACATTGAGTGTGAGACTTCTGCATTTTAGCAAGTTGATCTTCCAGTACACTCACTCTCTCCTCCACTGCCCCACCCTGGCATCAGCTTTATTTATGGCTGCCTTCATGCTGGACATTTCTTCTTTAACCCCATCAACTCTCTGTGTAAGGGTTGTTAATGCAGTCTTACAGAATCTAACCAAGTCATAAACATCCTTCAATGTAGGCTCTCCTATTACAGTCTCCTCCATGTCTTCCTGCTCCACACTCTCCTTTTCCCGCCTTTCATCCTTACTTATTAACCCCTCCTGTACTGAATCAGGTCCTGAGTCTTCCTTCTCTTTCTCCTCGGTCTCCCCCTCTCCCACTTCAGACATCACCTTTGCTGTTCCTTCCAGCCTCGCAAACTTCTCCAATTTGGCTGCTATCTCTAGTCTCCGTGCATAGGAGGCATTTGCTTCATCTGCCCTTCCAGCGGCCTCCACGCTGTCAGCTCCAGCTTCCGCCGCTCGGCTTCCAGCCCTGGCATCTTGCTGCCGACTTTTTAACATGACCTCGGGTCACCACAACACAGCGTGTGTCAGGGTCTGCCTTCACACTCCCCTCCACCAGCTGGGATCCTTATCAGCACTCCAGAGGGACTTTGAACAGAATAAATGAAGATATACAGCAGAGAGGTCACAGGAGCCGTCTGCTCACATCGAGTGCTAGGCCACGCCCCCGCAATGCGATTTTAACATGAGCTTTTACATTCAGCAGTTCTCTCTATTGTAAAAGCTCATGTTAAAATCGCATTTTAAAACAAAACTGTGCATATCATTTTAAAACCAAATAATCTTCAAAACAGACATACATATATACAGTGGTGGCCAAAAGTATTGACACCCCTGCAATTCAGTCAGATAATACTCTGTTTCTTCCTGAAAATGATTGCAATCACAAATTCTTTGGTATTATTATCTTCATTTAATTTGTCTTCAATTAAAAAACACAAAAAGAATTGACCTAAAGCCAAATTGGATATAATTCCACACCAAACCTAAAAAAGGGGGTGGACAAAAGTATTGGCACTGTTTGAAAAATCATGTGATGCTTCTCTAATTCGTGTAATCACCAGCACCTGTAACTTACCTGTGGCACCTAACAGGTGTTGGCAATAACTAAATCACACTTGCAGCCAGTTAACATGGATTAAAGTTGACTTAACCTCTGTCCTGTGTCCTTGTGTGTACCACATTGAGCATGGAGAAAAGAAAGAAGACCAAAGAACTGTCTGAGGACTTGAGAAACCAAATTGTGAGGAAGCATGAGCAATCTCAAGGCTACAAGTCCATCTCCAAAGACCTGAATGCTCCTGTATCTTCCGTGCGCAGTGTCATCAAGAAGTTTAAAGCCCATGGCACTGTGGCTAACCTCCCTAGATGTGGAAGGAAAAGAAAAATTGACGAGAGATTTCAACGCAAGATTGTGCGGATGGTGGATAAAGAACCTCGACTAACATCCAAACAAGTTCAAGCTGCCCTGCAGTCCGAGGGTACAACAATGTCAACTCGTACTATCCGTCGGCGTCTGAATGAAAAGGGACTGTATGGTAGGATACCCAGGAAGACCCCACTTCTTACCACGAGACATAAAAAAACCAGACTGGAGTTTGCCAAAACTTATCTAAGAAAGCCTAAAACGTTTTGGAAGAATGTTCTCTGGTCAGATGAGACAAAAGTCGAGCTTTTTGGGAAAAACCATCAACATAGAGTGTACAGAAAAAAAAAAAGAGGCAAAGAAAAGAACACGGTCCCTACAGTCAAACATGGCGGAGGTTCCCTGATGTTTTGGGGTTGCTTTGCTGCCTCTGGCACTGGACTGCTTGACCGTGTGCATGGCATTATGAAGTCTGAAGACTACCAACAAATTTTGCAGCATAATGTAGTGCCCAGTGTGAGAAAGCTGAGTCTCCCTCAGAGGTCATGGGTCTTCCAGCAGGACAATGACCCAAAACACACTTCCAAAAGCACTATAAAATGGTTTGAGAGAAAGCACTGGAGACTTCTAAGGTGGCCAGCAATGAGTCCAGACCTGAATCCCATAGAACACCTGTGGAGAGATCTCAAAATGGCAGTTTGGAGAAGGCACCCTTCAAATATCAGGGACCTGGAGCAGTTTGCCAAAGAAGAATGGTCTACAATTCCAGCAGAGCATTGTAAGAAACTCATTGATGGTTACCGGAAGCGGTTGTTCGCAGTTATTTTGGCTAAAGGTTGTGCAACCAAGTATTAGGCTGAGGGTGCCAATACTTTTGTATGGCCCATTTTTGGAGTTTTGTGTGAAATGATCAAGGATTTGATTTTTGCTTCATTCTCTTTTGTGTTTTTTCCTTGCAAGCAAATTAAATGAAGATAAAAATAGCAAATAATTTGTGATTGCAATCATTTTCAGGAAGAAACTGAGTATTATCAGACAGAATTGCAGGGGTGCCAATACTTTTTGCCACCACTGTATATATATATATATTATATATATATATATGTAGATAGATAGATAGATAGATAGATAGATAGATAGATAGATAGATTAAAAGCCGGCAGATGCCGCGTACAGTATAGAATAGAATAGGTTAGAATTGAATAGATAGAATAGATATATACACCTAGAATAGACACACATATGTATATACAGTACAGACCAAAAGTTTGGCCACACCTTCTCATTCAAAGATTTTTCTGTATTTTCATGACTATGAAAATTGTAGAATCACACTGAAGGCATCAAAACTATGAAATAACACATGTGGAATTATACATTACACTTTACAAAAAAGTGTGAAACAACTGAAAATATGTCTTATATTCTAGGTTCTTCAAAGTAGCCACCTTTTGCTTTGATTACTGCTTTGCACGCAGAAAAGGTGAACGGATGGACTCTACATGCCTGGTTCCCACCGTGAAGCATGGAGGAGGTGGTGTGATGGTGTGGTGGTGCTTTGCTGGTGACACTGTTGGGGATTCATCTTCACAGATGAAAGTAGGTTCACACTGAGCACATGTGACAGAGTCTGGAGATGCCGTGGAGAGCGATCTGCTGCCTGCAACATCCTTCAGCATGACCGCTTTGGCAGTGGCTCAGTAATGGTGTGGGGTGGCATTTCTTTGGAGGGCCGCACAGCCCTCCATGTGCTCGCCAGAGGTAGCCTGACTGCCATTACGTACCGAGATGAGATTCTCAGACCCCTTGTGAGACCATAAGCTGGTGCGGTTGGCCCTGGGTTCCTCCTAATGCAGGACAATGCCAGACCTCATGTGGCTGGAGTGTGTCACCAGTTCCTGCAAGATGAAGGCATTGAAGCTATGGACTGGCTCGCCCGTTCCCCAGACCTGAATCCGATTGAGCACATCTGGGACATAATGTCTCGCTCCATCCACCATCACGTTACACCACAGACAGTCCAGGAGTTGACGGATGCTTTAGTCCAGGTCTGGCAGGAGATCCCTCAGGAAACCACCTCATCAGGAGCATGCCCAGGCGTTGTAGGGAGGTCATACAGGCACATGGAGGCCACACACAATACTGAGAAACATTTCCTTGTCTTGGGGCATTTTCACTGAAGTTGGATGAGCCTGTAATTTGATTTTCCACTTTGATTTTGAGTGTCATTCTAAATCAAGAGCTCCATGAGATATTCTTTTTAATTTACAGTGATAATTTTTATGTTTTATTGTTCTTAATGCATTCCACTATGTAATGAATAAAGATTTGCAACTTAAATATTTCATTCAGTGATATCTAGGATGTGGTATTTTAGTGTTCCCTTTATTTTTTGAGCAGTGTATATATGTATGTGTCTATGACATATTATATATATATATATATATATATATATATATATATAGATACCTATTCTATGTGTATACCGTATATCTATTCTATCTTTTATATTATAACATGTCAGTGTGATTTTACTGTATAGCCGCATATGAATTGCCGGCTTTTCAATGGATACCAGTGCATAAAAATCGGACAGCACTCGCATGGAGCGAGTGCTGTGCGATTTTTTTCTCGCATCCATTGACTTGTATTGGCGAGTCTCATCAGAGATACCCAGCATGCTGCAAATTTTTTCTCAGTCTGATTTCAGATAAGAAAAAAAATTGCAAATGAGATGTCAACTATTGAATAACATTGGTCTGAGTGCAATCCGATTTTTTAGCAGATTGCACTTGTCCGTATTTCTCGCAAGTGGGTATGAGCAGCTAAATTTAAAGTCTGTGGCTACACCTCAAAATAGCAGTGCATGCAAGACGATCCAGGAATCTCACAGAACTGGAAGAATGGATGAAAATCCCTCAAGCAAGAATTGAAAGACTTGTCTGTCTACAAAAAGGGTTTACAAGCTGTGCTACTTTCAAAAGGGGGTACTACTAGGTACTAACCATGAAGGGTGCCCAAACTTTGGCATCAACCCATTTTCCTTTTTGTAGTTTTTAATATGTAAAAGATAGAACAAAAAACAATTATATATAATAACCCTTCATGGTTAGTATATATATATATATATTATATATATATATACACGCCTGTAATACAAAAGAAATGTGTAATCTTTAACTTTAGGCCTTTTAGAGATCATTTCATCATCAACTTGCTTAACTGTTCACAATAACAATAATTTTGACCAAGGGTGCTCAAACTTTTACATATCACTCACTGTATATCATCAATGCCCTGACATATGTATAGAATAGTATACATCTCAGGACAAACAAAGTGAACTCTAAATCTTTTGCATAAATTGTATTAGTAAACCACAGTTGATGGACACATACAATGGACCTGCCCAAAGGGGTAAACGACATCCATAGTAAAATATAGTAGTCAGAGCGAAAAAACGCCCCCTGAGGACGCAGGACAAAACGCGTGTCAGGGTGGAGGGACGGGGACCTAACCTATCAGCAACCTAAACGAGTTTGACTTTAGTGCTATTATCTGCGATGGGAACTACCTTTAATCACTGTATCCTATACCCCTCCCTGCGCGATGCTTCCCTGTGCCCCTGGTACACTGCGATCATGTTTGATCGCAGTGTACTGGGGGTTGTGCCGGGAGCGGTCCGTGACAGCTCCTGGCACATAGTGCCGGGTGTCAGCTGTGATAAACAGCTGATACCCGGCCGCGATCTGTTGCGCTTCCCCCGTGAGCGCAGCTGATCGCGATGACGTACTATCCCGTCCACGGTCATACGGGCCCAGGTACCATGGACGGGATAGTACGTCCAATGTCAGAAAGAGGTTAAACACAGCTGGACTCCAATGAAGGAGTAGAACCATTTCAAGGAGGATCACAAGGAAATGGACAGCATGTGACTTAAATATGAGTGTCTGAGCAAAGGGTCTGAATACTTATGACCATGTGATATTTTAGTTTTTCTTTTTAATAAATTTGCAAAAATTTCTACATTTCTTTTTTCAGTTAAGATGGGGTGCAGAGTGTGCATTAATGAGAAAAAAATGAACTGTTTTGAATTTACCAAATGGCTGCAATGAAACAGAGTGAAAAATGTAAAGGGGTCTGAATACTTTCAGTACCCACTGTATGTATACAGAGTAGAACTATATATCTATGGTTTAGTAGCCATTTGCTTTGACTACTATATTTTACTGTAGATGTCACATACCCCATTGGTCAAGTCCATTGTATGGGTCCTTCAGCTCTGAGGCACCTAAGTTTTTACATTTTTGTATGTTATTCTACTAATAAAACTTATGGAAAGAATTCAGAGTTCACCACATTTTTTATCCTGAGACATACACTGTTATACACACGTGTCAGACCAATGACATATAATAGTTTTGTAGTACAATCCCCCATATATTTACCTATAGAGTCAGAGGACGTTCTATGGATTGATTCTATGATTCCTATGACCGAGTTGGAACACTTACTGTATTGCAGTGACATCCAGTTAAAACAAATTGCATTACCACTATAGGTTTTGTTTTTTTAAATGAAACCGTATATTTGTCACAGACTTTTATTTAAAGATTATGTCAAGAGCTTTACCTAGTGTAGGCATTCAAAGGGTATATTCATGCAATTTTTTTTTTACATAAGTTTTTTGTAGCAGAAATCCTATAAAAAAATGTGGTTTTTGAATTCTTCGCAGTTTTAGGGTATGTGTACACATCTTTTAAACTCAAGCAAACACACTGAGTTTTTCAAACAGAAGATGCATTTTTTTTTTCTTCCTGATGCGTCTTTTGTGTTTTGTCGTTTCCTGAGCATTTCTCCGACTGGTTTGGCCTCTGGTGTTTTTTTTTTAAGGTTTTCTTATGGTTTTTGTGACTTTTTTTATTGTTGTTGTTTTTTTCGCTCCATTGAACAATGAAGAAACCACTAGTGATATTTTTTTTAAGCAAAAATTATGTAAAATGCTCCAAAAGACATCTGGGCTTTGAGCTTCCCTATTGACTTGTATCGTAAAGTACAGAGAATCTTCCAAGCAAAAAAAAACATCTGATATAAAATATTTTTTATTGAATAACCTGACCATGCAACTGTTCAGCATACTCAATTTTATCTCCATCTTTAATGTATACTGTCCTCACATTAAAATTCCTTTAATCCAGCATCTACTATGTTCGTCATCCGCTGAAAAATTATTAAAAGGTCTTATAGAAGTAGTTAGTTAAAAATATATCCTTTTAAAAGAAAAGGCTACCATAAAACAACAAACTATCAGATGCCAGAATAAACTAAATCTATAAATGTCTTCTGATAAATACATCCAGTTGTGTCAATGCAACAATGTAACAGTAGGAATTAATCCTCATTCAGACGGCCGTGATCTGGTGTAAGAAAAAAAAAAAACGGTCTGATTGTCAAGAGTGTTTTTAAACAGATTTTCATCATTTTCTTGTTTAGCAAGAAGAAATGCTTTCTGCTTCTCCTTCTCAATGCTAAAAATGGACGTCACATGACAGTGAAAAATTTAAAATGGCTACATTTTTCTATTCCTGTAAAAATTGAAAAATTTATTTTAATAGAAAATACAATGTAAAAAAAAAAAAAGACATCACACGGATGCCAATGTGTGCGGTCAATGATTTTTCACAGACTTAACTCGTAAGGATAAGGTTGATCTGCAAAGTGGATTAAAAAAATGACAAGTCCCTGCGCTATTTTTTTTTTTTGCAAAAAAAATAAGGTAAAACGGGATTATAAACTAATAGATACATGTTCTATCAGGGGAAAAACGGACGTCTGAAAGAGGCCATATTCCATTCACCTGCTGCTAACACTGCAGTGTAATGTATGGCTAGATAACACAATGCTCGGATAGAAATCTAGCACCCTGCTTCCTCAGGGTGCTTCCTATACTCTGCACAGGTTAGAATACTACAAAAAAAAATACTAAAAGATACTGTGATTTTTCACATTGTAAGAACATGTCCGCACATACATGTTTTATAATAATGCACAAGAGGCTTCATTAATTAAAACATTATCCAGATCCTGATCTCTTCTGCTGAGAGAGAAGGACGATAAAGGCCTGGCTTCTCTCCCAAAGTCCACCAGGCACCAAGCGTCAGGCACAGGCGAGCACGAGACAGTCTCCGGTCACTACTTTCAGTTCCACTATCGTTTCCCCGTCCGCCGTGTCTCTTTGCCATTACTGATTGAGTTTGAGGCTCCAGGGACTGAGTGGTTGGGTTGGCTGCGTGTAATTCGTCCACTTGCCGGGTGAGACGTTGCGGGGGGCTGGTGCGCACCACTACCTTGGTTGTTGTTTCCATTACCGTTGGGCAGCTCCGAAGCTGGAAATAAGATGCATAATGGGACTCATTCAGAAAATAATGTTCTAACAAAGTGTTTGTGTTGTCACGGCAAATAGCAAAATGCATAAACACTCACGATATCATTTCAGCAAATTCTATTCTTTCAATAGAAAATAAAATGTCTCATGTGCTGGACTATCTTCAGATTGATGGGCCTGCTGGACCACGATTGTGAAATAAAATTTCAACAAAAACATTCAACATTGGACTCGAGAACATGCTTTTTTTTTAACCCCTTCAAGACCAACTAAGACACTTTTCCCTTTTTTGAACTTTAACTGTTTTCCTCACATGATCCATAATTTTTTATTGGGCCATCAAAATACATTTGAGGGCTTGTTTCTGGCAGGAAGTAGTGTATTTTTGAAGTCACCATTCACTTTACCATTTAACTTAATGAAAAACAAGAAGAAAAATTACAAGTATAGTAAAATGATGGAGTAATAAAAAAATCAACTTCATTATTGTTTTTTGTTGGTAGTATGATTCTTCAGGTCAGTAGGAATATGGGGACACCAAGCTTAAGGATGGAGAAATATATATTTATTAGTGATAAAAAAAAAAAAAAAAAAAAAATCTGAACATGAACTTGGCATACATCCAATGATCTATTTTCATTGAATTTTTTTGTAGAGTATATGCTCCCCACTTCCAAAAAAGGCATTTCAACTTTTTTTTGACCCGTAATGTATGGCTAAAATTTGATGACTTTTTGTTTACTTTATTTTTTGTTCACCTTGGGGGGCTTGAACCTGCGATCGTCTCATCACGTATACTATATACTGCATACGCCACAGTATTGCAGTATACGGCGAATCGCAGTTCTCCTCTGAAGCTTAGCCAGTGACTGAATGGCAGAGGAATACTAAGGTCAGGGCCGGATTAACGTAGGGGCTGATGGATCTGCAGCTCCAGGCCCCTTGTTAGAGATAGGCCCAGTAGCTACGCTACTGTAACTGTATCGGCATGCACAGCACGCCGACACAGTTACTTTCTGCGGCAGAGCAGGGAGAATCAATCTCCCTGCTCTGCCGCCCGGACGCTATGGGGCCCCTGAGCAGGCGGTGGGGGGCCCGGTGCCAGCAGTGGGCCCCCCGCCTGTCATCGGAGGGTCAGCTGTATCAGCATCTAGCCAATACAGCTGACCGCATCCCATAATCCCCCTCTCAGCGTCTGACAGCGGGCGCGATGATGTCACTGCCCGGCGCCGGCAGTCAGACGCTGAGAGGGAGAGCAGTGAGCAGCGCAGGAGCCGGGAGCAAGAGAGGTGAGTACAGGATTTATTATTTTTGTAAAGGGGATGCATTATAAGTAAGGCTGGATATGGGGTGCATTATAAGTACGGCTGGATATGGGGGTGCATTATAAGTAAGGCTGCATATGGGGTGCATTATAAGTACGGCTGGATATGGGGGTGCATTATAAGTAAGGCTGCATATGGGGTGCATTATAAGTACGGCTGCATATGGGGTGCATTATAAGTACGGCTGCATATGGGGTGCATTATAAGTAAGGCTGCATATGGAGGTGCATTATAAGTACGGCTGCATATGGGGTGCATTATAAGTAAGGCTGCATATGGAGGTGCATTATAAGTACGGCTGCATATGGGGTGCATTATAAGTAAGGCTGCATATGGGGTGCATTATAAGTACGGCTGCATATGGGGTGCATTATAAGTACGGCTGCATATGGGGTGCATTATAAGTAAGGCTGCATATGGGGTGCATTATAAGTAAGGCTGCATATGGGGTGCATTATAAGTAAGGCTGCATATGGGGTACATTATAAATAAGACTGCCTATGGGGTGCATTATAAATAAGACTGCCTATGGGGTGCATTATAAAGAAGGCTGCCTATGGGGAGTGCATTACAATATAGAGGCTGTCTGTTGGGGTGCATTATAATACAGAGGCTGCTTATGGGGGTGCATTACAATACATAGGCTGTCTATGGGGGTGCATTATACTATATTGAGGATTATCTGGTGTATTATGCTATATGGAGGCTATCTAGGGGGCCATCATACAGTGTGGAGATTACAGTGGCGGGGCCATCATACAGTGTTGGAGCCATTAAATAGTTTGGGGATATTAAGGGGTCAGTATATATCCAGTGAGGGGGCATCATACTGTGTATAGGGGAGCTGTACAGGAGGGAGACTCGGGACATTAAGTGCATAAGTGTACTATTCAACTTTTCCTTTAAATGGTACAATCTCTACAACCTCTGCTTGCTGGGATCTGACTACTATTCAACTTTTCCTTTAAATGGTACAATCTCTACAACCTCTGCTTGCTGGGATCTGACTACTATTCAACTTTTCCTTTAAATGGTACAATCTCTACAACCTCTGCTTGCTGGGATCTGACTACTATTCAACTTTTCCTTTAAATGGTACAATCTCTACAACCTCTGCTTGCTGGGATCTGACTACTATTCAACTTTTCCTTTAAATGGTACAATCTCTACAACCTCTGCTTGCTGGAATCTGACTACTATTCAACTTTTCCTTTAAATGGTACAATCTCTACAACCTCTGCTTGCTGGGATCTGACTTACTACTGTTCAACTTTTCCTTTAAATGGTACAATCTCTACAACCTCTGCTTGCTGGGATCTGACTACTATTCAACTTTTCCTTTAAATGGTACAATCTCTACAACCTCTGCTTGCTGGGATCTGACTACTATTCAACTTTTCCTTTAAATGGTACAATCTCTACAACCTCTGCTTGCTGGAATCTGACTACTATTCAACTTTTCCTTTAAATGGTACAATCTCTACAACCTCTGCTTGCTGGATCTGACTTACTACTGTTCAACTTTTCCTTTAAATGGTACAATCTCTACAACCTCTGCTTGCTGGAATCTGACTACTATTCAACTTTTCCTTTAAATGGTACAATCTCTACAACCTCTGCTTGCTGGGATCTGACTACTATTCAACTTTTCCTTTAAATGGTACAATCTCTACAACCTCTGCTTGCTGGGATCTGACTACTATTCAACTTTTCCTTTAAATGGTACAATCTCTACAACCTCTGCTTGCTGGGATCTGACTACTATTCAACTTTTCCTTTAAATGGTACAATCTCTACAACCTCTGCTTGCTGGAATCTGACTACTATTCAACTTTTCCTTTAAATGGTACAATCTCTACAACCTCTGCTTGCTGGGATCTGACTACTATTCAACTTTTCCTTTAAATGGTACAATCTCTACAACCTCTGCTTGCTGGGATCTGACTACTATTCAACTTTTCCTTTAAATGGTACAATCTCTACAACCTCTGCTTGCTGGGATCTGACTACTATTCAACTTTTCCTTTAAATGGTACAATCTCTACAACCTCTGCTTGCTGGAATCTGACTACTATTCAACTTTTCCTTTAAATGGTACAATCTCTACAACCTCTGCTTGCTGGGATCTGACTTACTACTGTTCAACTTTTCCTTTAAATGGTACAATCTCTACAACCTCTGCTTGCTGGGATCTGACTACTATTCAACTTTTCCTTTAAATGGTACAATCTCTACAACCTCTGCTTGCTGGGATCTGACTACTATTCAACTTTTCCTTTAAATGTACAATCTCTACAACCTCTGCTTGCTGGAATCTGACTACTATTCAACTTTCCTTAAATGGTACAATCTCTACAACCTCTGCTTGCTGGGATCTGACTTACTACTGTTCAACTTTTCCTTTAAATGGTATATAACAGTGGCTGCTGAATGTTTGCTAAATTAATTTGTTGCATTGTATTCAATACTTACTGCTGTATAGCCATGCTGGGGCCAGTAGAGATGCTATCAGGTGCAAGGTGTTACCAGCATATGGATGCAGCCAGGCCCTGTGCCTTTGATTGTCTATCCTCCCCTGGTGTGCTGGGCAGCTGCTAATTTATCCCAAAGCAGCTACCATAACTCCTCCCACCTGATCCTCTACTCAGTCCTATATATTCAGTAGCAGTCTAAGGGGGGCACGCGTGTGGGGTCAGGCACGCAACTGCAGCAGAAGTACCACTGCAGCAAAAGTACAGAGAAGCTGCAGTTATTTCAACGGCAGTACCACTGCAGCAAAAGTACAGAGAAGCTGCATTATTTCAACGGCAGTACCACTGCAGCAAAAGTACAGAGAAGCTGCAGTTATTTCAACGGCAGTACCACTGCAGCAAAAGTACAGAGAAGCTGCAGTTATTTCAACGGCAGTTAGTCACGGCAGGAGTCAGGACCCCACACTATGTCTCTTTTGGGTATGTCTGCTGAGTAAGCACTTCTAATTACTTGTACCTGGCTTTTCTAATTACCCATCTTAAGGTACTGCCACACTAAACAATCCCGCTAGCGATCACGATAACGACGCATACTAATGCGATCGCTAGCGGATTGTTTCTATATCGCTAAATGCGGCCACATTTAGCGATATAGTTAACGACGCTATCGCCGTTAGCGATCTTCTAACGACTTAGCGGTACAAAAGTACCGCTAAATCGCTAAGAAAAGGTGCCACACAGCGATTAGATACTTACCCAGCGGGAGCGCCAGCGATGAAATAGGGTCCGGACCGATTCCAGCGACGAGCGAGATCACAGCAGAAGCTCGTCGCTGGAAGCTGCCGCACTGAACAATATCGCTAACGGATCGCTAAATAGTGACGTTTTTTAGCGATCTCGTTAGCGATATTGTTTAGTGTGGCATACCCTTTACTCTTTCACCATGTTTACATATGCCTTCACAGTGTTTGCTCCTTTAATCCTCTCTCTCCTTCGCTATCCCCAAACCCCAGCACCCTCTAATCAAATAATCATCTCCCCTTACCTCCTTCCTCCCCACCTATCCTCCTCTGCTGACCTGCTCCTCAACCTCAAATCTGTCCTAATAAAACACAAAACAAGCTTCCCTCTCTCCTTCTCCCACCTGCTCTCCCTTTCTCTGCTCCTCCTCACTGCTGGTGACATATCTCCCAATCCTGGACCTCCACAGTTCATACCCACCATTAGTACTCCTTCCTACCGCTCCCTATCTAATAGGAACTACCGCAATCTTTCCAACGTAAAACCTGTGCCATTGACACCCACCCCCCTGCTCCCTCTCTCTGGAGCACTCTGGAATGCCCGCTCCATCTGCAATAAGCTTCATGTGATTCATGACCTCTTTCTCTCTCGCAATCTTGCTTTCCTCGCCCTCACAGAAACATGGCTGACACCCTCTGACACCGCCTCCCCTGCTGCGCTGTGTTACGGTGGCCTCCAATTCACCCACACTCCTCGCCCTGGAAACAGACATGGTGGAGGAGTGGGTGTTCTCCTTTCCTCTAACTGCAACTTTAACACAATCCCACCTCTTCCCTCCCTAATCCTCCCTTCCTTTGAAGTCCACTCTGTCCGCATCTACTCTCCCTCCAACCTCCAAGTGGCCGTCATATACCGACCTCCAGGCCCGACCACTGCCTTCATCGACCAATTCACTACCTGGCTTCTTCACTTTCTCTCCACTGACATCCCCACCATCATCATGGGTGACTTCAACATCCCCACTGATACCCTTCAGTCAGCAGCCTCCAAACTTCTGTCCCTTACTTCATCCTTTGGACTTACTCAGTGGTCCTCCTCAGCCACCCACACGGATGGTCATACATTAGACTTGGTCTTCACCCGCCTCTGCTCTCTATCTAACTTCACCACCTCCCCTCTCCCTCTATCCGACCACCATCTACTCACTTTCTCATCCCTGTCCTCCTCTCCTGTCACCCATGTCCAGCAACACGTGCACCCCCGCAGACACCTTGCACACCTAGACATCCACACACTCTCTGACTCTATTCTTTCACTGGCATCAATATCCTCACTCCACGATACAGACAGTGCCACTGCTTTCTACAATGCCACTCTCACATTGGCTATTGACACGGTCGCCCCTCTCGTTCATGGCAGAGTGCGACGTACCAACAGACAACCCTGGCACAATAACACCACTAAAAAGCTCCGGCAAGTGTCCAGGATTACAGAGCGGCGCTGGAAAAAAACAAATTCGCAAGACGACTTCACTGCATTCAAACAAGCAACACTCTCTTTCAAATCTGCCCTCACCTCTGCTAAACAGGCCTACTTCACAACCCTCGTATCTTCCCTATCCTACAACCCCAAACAGTTATTCAAAACTTTTAACTCCCTCCTCCGCCCACCACTGCCCCCTCCTACCTCCCTCATCTCTGCTGAGGACTTTGCCACACACTTCAAAAATAAGATCGACCAAACAAGGCAAGTCTTCATTGTTCAACCACCTCAACCACTTTGTATACCAGACCAATGCCCTAACCCCATAACCTCCCTCTCCAATATAACTGAAGGGGAGCTTAATTGTCTTCTCTCCAAATCGCACCTCACAACCTGTGCACTTGACCCCATCCCAACCCACCTCCTCCCCAACCTCACCACCACTATTATTCCATCCCTAACCCACCTCTTCAACCTATCACTAACTTCCGGTACCTTCCCTTCTGCTTTCAAGCATGCCACAATCACGCCTATCCTTAAAAAGCCAACCCTCGACCCAACCGCTATGTCCAGCTATCGCCCAATATCGCTGCTCCCATTCGCTTCCAAACTCCTGGAGCTGCATGTCCACGCTGAGCTTTCCTACCACTTCTCTTCTAACTTGCTCTTTGACACTCTACAATCTGGTTTCCGCCCCCATCACTCCACTGAGACAGCCCTGACCAAAATTACTAATGACCTACTTACAGCCAAAGCAAACGGACAATACTCTATACTCCTGCTTCTTGACCTGTCCTCTGCTTTTGACACAGTTGACCACTGCCTTCTACTACAGATTCTTTCCTCCTTTGGCGTCAAAGACCTCGCCCTATCTTGGATCTCCTCATACCTTTCCAACCGCACATTCAGCGTCTCCCACTCCCACACTACCTCCTCGTCCCACCCTCTCTCTGTTGGAGTTCCCCAAGGCTCTGTTCTAGGACCCCTACTCTTCTCAATCTATACACTTGGCCTGGGGCAACTCATAAAGTCCCACGGATTCCAGTACCACCTTTACGCTGATGACACTCAGATCTACCTCTCTGGCCCAGACATCACTTCTCTGCTATCCAGAATCCCGGAGTGTCTATCAGCCATATCCTCCTTCTTCTCCTCCCGCTTCCTCAAACTCAATGTGGACAAATCTGAACTCATAATCTTTCCCCCATCCCACAGATCTTCCTTACCTGACCTATCTACCACAATTAACGACATCACGCTTTCCCCCGTACCAGAAGTCCGCTGCCTCGGAGTAACCCTTGACTCTGCCCTGTCCTTCAAACCGCACATCCAAGCTCTTTCTACCTCCTGTCGCCTTCAGCTCAAAAATATTTCAAGAATCCGTCCTTTCCTCAACCCTCAATCTACTAAAATGATTGTGCACGCCCTCATCATCTCCCGCCTCGACTACTGCAACACCCTCTTCTCTGGCCTCCCTGCTAACACCCTCGCACCTCTCCAGTCCATCCTTAACTCTGCTGCACGACTAATTCACCTCTCTCCTCGCTACTCCTCCGCTTCTCCCCTCTGCAAATCTCTTCACTGGCTCCCATTCCCTCAGCGTATCCAGTTCAAATTACTAATACTGACCTACAAGGCCATCTATAATCTGTCTCCTCCATATATCTCTGAACTAATCTCCCGATATCTTCCCTCACGTAATCTCCGATCCTCCCAAGACATCCTTCTCTCCTCCACACTTATTCGCTCCTCACCCAACCGCCTCCAAGACTTCTCCCGAATATCCCCCATCCTCTGGAATTCTTTGCCCCAACACGTCCGACTATCAAACTCATTCAGATCCTTCAGACGGAACCTGAAAACCCATCTCTTCAGGAAAGCCTACAGCCTGCAATGACCCTGCTGCCTCCTCACCACTACCGGAGTTATTGCCTCAACCAACACCGGAACTGCTGCAACCCCCCGACCTACTGTCTCCTGCCTCACAATCCTGTAGAATGTAAGCCCGAAAGGGCAGGGTCCTCTCCCCTCTGTATCAGTCTGTCATTGTTAGTTTGTTTACTGTAAGTGATACCTGTAATTTGTATGTAACCCCTTCTCATGTACAGCACCATGGAATCAATGGTGCTATAGAAATAAATATAATAATAATAATAAGAATAATAATAATAAGTGCATAACTTATTGTTATAGGGGAACTCTGGTTACTGTGACTGTCAAAGGGGCACACAGGGCAATATTACATTCTAGGGGACAACATGTGGGCACTGTTTTCTACGGCCCATGCACCTGGCATTACTATATTATAGAGGGTGCTTTAGAATTTAGAGGTCACACAGAACCACACAGTAGGTGCAGTAATAGGGACACATAGGGCAGCAGCGGCTCAGTATTGGGGTACCAGGTGTAGTAATATAGACACATACGGCAGCAGCGGCTCAGTATTGGGGTATCAGCAGGATGAGGAGTTTGTGCAGGTTGAGAATAGTCCAATTGGTGACCGTGACAGTGCTGACAATATGAGAAGTGAAACGTGTCTTTGTTGTATTCTCTGTAGCCGAGTCCTGGCTGGAGGAGTCGTCATGTCTGTCTGGGCCAGATGGAAAAGACATGAAAAGTGAACGATTCCATCAGAAAGAACGTCCGCGGTAAGTCATTATCTGTAACTCTGCTATGATCTCTTATATGTTCTGTAGGACTGGTGTTATTTACCACTGACCATATGGCGGTGATATCAATATTGGTCTTTTTATATATAGATTAATTTTGGCAACAGCGCGGTCATTTGCTGAGGTTCTCTGGTTAGGGGCCCACTCAGATGTTTCGCCCCCCCCCTAATACTGAAACCCTAGCTACGCCTCTGGATAGGCCCATCCGCGGCCCAGCCGGCCGCACCGATGTCTCGGCTGTGGTGATGACTCATGCTGCCGCCCGCTGCCGTGTTTGGCCCCACCCCTTCAGCTCCAGGCCCATCATGTTCTTAATCCGCCCCTGACTAAGGTAGCTGTGAAAGGGGCCCTTCCGCAGGCTCCTGGCTGCAATGTCAATTCGTTGGTTCCCAACGATCACGTCACAGGAATCGGGCCAATGGAAGTTAGTCATTCAAATTGCATCACAGCCATTGCATGCATGTACAGTGACATTAAAATGTTTAAAGGGAATGTTTCAGTAAGATTAACCCTTCTAAGCCATCTACATGGGCACGCAAGTCATAGGAAGATGAATTACAGTAAATGATACTTCGATATCAGCAAATATCTTAATCCAGAGATATCGATGATGTTTTTCTTATACAGTCTGGACGAAAGTGTTGGCACCCTTGAAATTGTTCCGGAAAATGCAGTATTTCCCCCCAAAATTTATTGCAATCACATGTTTTGGTTACACGTTTATGTCCTGTGTGTGTGTATTGGAACACAAAAAAAGCAGAAAAAAAAAGGCAAATTGGACATCATTTTACATAAAACTACAAAAAAAATAGGCTGTACAAAATTGTTAGCATCTTCAACTTAATATTTGGTTACCCTCCTTTGGAATAAACAGTGGAAATCAATCGCTTCCCATAACTATTAATAAGCTTCTTACATCTTGCAACTGGAATTTTGGCCACTCTTTTGCAAACTGTTCCAGGTCTCATTTGAAGGGCGCCTTCTCCCAACACCAATAATTTTAAGATCTCGCCACGGGTATTAAATGAGAATTAGATCTGAACTCTTTGCTGGCCACTTCAGAACTCTCCAGCGCTTTGTTTCCAACCATTTCTAGGTGCTTGTTGAAGTAAGTTTGGGGTCATGGCACTGCTGGAAGACCCATGACGCAAACCCAGCTTTCTGACACTGGGCACTACAATGCGACCCAAAATCCTTTGGTAATCTTCAGATTTCATGATGCCTTGCACAGAGTCAAGGCACCCAGAGACAGCAAAACAACCCCAAAACATCTTTCAACCTCCACCATATTTGACTGTAGGTACGGTGTTCTTTTCTTTGTAGGCCTCATTCCATTTTTCTCCTTTGACTCCTGCCATAGCGTTTCATTTCACTCAAACGTCAACGAATAGTTGGCGCTGACACTGATGCACCCTGAGCCTGCAGGACAGCTAGAATTTCTTTGGAACAGATTGGGGCTGCTTATCCACCATCTGGGCCAGTGATCCCCGACTCCGGTCCTCAAGAGCCACCAACAGGTCATGTTTTCAGGATTTCCTTAGTATTGCCCAGGTGATAATTGCATCACCTGGACAGGCAGGAATTTCATCACCTGTACAATACTAAGGAAATCCTGAAAGCATGACTTGTTGGTGGCTCTTGAGGACCGGAGTTGGGGCACACTGATCTGGGCTATTCTGCATTGCAACCTGTCATCAATTTTTCTCGGACATTCACGTCCAGGGAAATGCTGCGATATGCTGCATATCTTGGACGAGACTCGCCAATGCAAGTCAATGGGTGCGAGAAAAAAAAAATTGCACACCACTCGCACCATGTGAGTGCTGTCCGATTTTTAAGCACCAATGTCCTTTGAAAAGCCGGCAATTCATATGCAGCTACAGTAAAATCGTTAAAAAAGTTCCAGGTTTCTTCAATAACAATTTTGCATATAGTCAATCCCTTTTGGACGACATGTTTCGACACTACATGTGTCTTCCTCAGGTCCAAGTGAGGAATGAATCATATTCTAAATGAAACCATACTTACAAAATCACCTAATTCCCCAAAGCCCTCGATCTCCTGTAATAAAAGTAAACTAAAAAAGCAGCAATATACCATACCTGTCCGATGTTCTGTCCCACGCCGTAATCCATATCTGGGGTATATACAGTTTACAACCAGGACGGTGCCAAGATGTGACCGGCTGGGCTGTAAACCACAGGTGAATGAATGAGGCGCTGCTTCAGAGACTAGCGCTGACGTCACTGATGCTGCGCTGCCTCACAGCCTGACCCACGCTGAACTCTGCAGCTTGGGAAAATGAACAGGCATTTTCTCACGTACGGCATGGCATGTTTGTTACAGGAGATCGAAGGCTTCGGGGAATTAGGTGAGGTCGTAAGTATGGTTTAATTTAGAATAATAAAGGAGTCTGTGTCTTTATTTCAATGAAAGAAATTTTTCAGGGAGTCTGTTTTATTTACAATTTGACTATGGGATTAGTAATAGGGGCGTCTTATCGAAGCCTCCCATTACTAACCCCCAACTATTACCCCATATGCAACCGCTACAGGGCAGTGGGAAGAGCAAGGCTATGTGCCAGAATTGGCGCATCTTATAGATGCGCCTTTTCTGGGCGGGTGCGGGCTGATGTCTGCATAGCTATTGCTGGCTATAAAATTATAGGTTGGACCCCACGCCATTTTTTTCCCCCTAATAATCATTTATTCATTAAATACATGTCCAGTATTTTGCACACACACTATACTAATTGCATTTGGCACTGACATCTATAAATCTACCTATTATATATGGATTTGCTGTATGTAATCATATATATATAATATATATATATATATAAAAATATATTTGTTTATTATATGTGTGCGTGTTTTGAAGAATATTTCCTTTGAAAACGATGGGTAAATGACAGAATTGCTCTATGTAAAAGCTCATGTTAAAATCGCATTGCAATCGCACTGTACTCGGATGTAAATTGGATGATAGGTGTGAAAAATCGCATTGTACTTGCATGTCACTCGCAAGGCCCTCGTCCATTTTTTCGGTCCGGAAATTGGACCGTTTTTTTTTTTTCTTGCATATGGGAATGGGCCCTTAGTGTGACACACAATGTAAAGGAGTCAACTTCTCCCCTTTTTATCTGGTTTCAGGTGCGATTTCCATATTGCCCATGCCTGTTACTTGCCACAGGTGAGTTTGAACAAGCATCACATGCTTGAAACAAAGTTGTTTACCAGCAATTTTGGAAAGGAGCCAACAATTTTGTGTGGCCCATTTTTGGGGTTTTCTATGAAATTATGTCCAATTTGCCTTTTTTTTTGCATTCAGATACAGAAAGTAAATAAACATGTACAATAGCAATAATTTTCTGTAAGAAATACTTCATTTTCTGGAACAATTTCAAGGGTGCCAACACTTTCAGTCATGACTATGTAAATGAGCTGTTCAGGACTATGGGCCAGACACTGATGAGAATCTACCTACAGAGACTATTGTAAATTAAAGAACGCATTACCAGTGCGAGACTTGTAACTAATACAGAAGAGTGCAACTAAACTTTTTCTCCCTACAAACACATTTGCTGCATCTCTCACAGCTCTGCTGTATTGCAACCCTGTCTGCCTGTGAGCTGGAAGCTGAGAGGAACCTGCAGATGTGTCAGGTGTAATCACACACAGCTCCGCAGTGAGATCAGAAGGGCAGAGAGCGGCTATCACATATCCCACATCACACTGGTTACTCCCCCTTTTACTAAAAATAAGCTCTGCAGGCAGATCTATGTCCAGCCCATAGTCGTGAACAGCTCATTTATATATAAGAAAAATAGGTATTATACCTACCGATAATTCGGTTTCCAGGAGTCCATCCTGACAGCACTATGGAGGACGTCCTCCTCCTCCTTACAGGGACAGGAAGCACACGAGAGGTTAAAAGGTCCCACTCCTCCCCCTATACCTCAGTGATTTGACAAGTACCATACCATGGATCAATACAAGTGACAAAATTTAATTACTTAAACATATTACATCATATGAATTAGCATATACATGAACATAGACAAGGGAGGGAAACGGTGCTGTCAGGATGGACTCCTGGAAACCGAATTATCGGTAGGTATAATACCTATTTTCCAGGACGTCCCCCTGACAGCACTATGGAGAGTACCAAAGAAACCCTCCTAGGGTGGGACTACGGCCTGTAATACTTTTCTACCATATGCCGTCTGTTGTCCTGCTAACACATCTAATTTGTAGTGCCTGCAAAAGGTATTTATCGTAGCCCAAGAAGCTGCTTTACAAATTTGTTCTAAAGATGCTCCTGCTCTTTCTGCCCATGAGGCTGACAATGCTCTGGTAGAATGGGCTTTCATTTTTATGGGACAAACTACACCTTCAGATCTGTAAGCTTTTATGATTAAGGTGGTAATCCATCTTGCGATGGAAGGCTTAGAAGCTTTTTTTTTTTTACCCTTATTTTTACCTCCATATAAAATAAACAAATTAGGGTCTTTCCTCCAGCCCCCAGTGGCCTCTAGGTAATCAATTACTGCCTGCTAACATCCAAGGAGTGTAAAGCTTGTTCTTTAACATTTGAAGGTTTTTCACAAAAGGATGGAAGTATTATTTCCTGATTGCGATTTTGCAAAGAGGCTACCTTGGGCATTAAAGCAGGGTCAAGTTTTAATACCACATGATCCTCTCTGATCTGCATATATGGGTCCTTAATAGATAACGCCTGGATTTCCCCTACTCTTTTGGCTGTGGTAATAGCTACCAAGAAGGCTGCTTTCATAGATAGGAGAGAAATAGGCAAATCCTTATTTGGAGTGTAAGGAGTTTTACAAAGTGCCCCCAGAACTAGATTTAAATCCCAGGGGGGAGACAATTGCCTTATAGTAGGCCTTAACCTTTGGATTGCTTTAACGAATCTAACCACCCAAGGGTGTGAAGCTAAAGGGTAATCCATGTAAGTACTCAAAGCTGAGATCTGTACTTTAAGTGTACTAGGTCTAAGACCCATATTAAACCCTGTTTGAAGAAAATCCAGTACTCGCGGAACATCCGGGACTCTGGCTACAACATCAGACCTGCCACCTTCCAGACAAAACTTCTTCCAGATCTTATAATATATTGCTGAAGTTACAGGTTTTCTGCTGGCCTGAATCGTTGTTATCACTTGATCTGAAAGACCACGAGCTTTCGGAATGTCCCGTTCAGGATCCAGGCTGACAGGTGCAATCTTTCTGGGTCCTGGTGTAGAACTGGTCCCTGGTGCACTATGTCCTTCCACTGGGGAAGCTCGATTGGATCCTCTCTGGTCATGGCCCCCAGTAGAGGAAACCAGCTCCTTCTTGGCCAGAACGGAACTATTAGTACCACTGACGCACCGTCTTCCCTTATCTTCCTCAGAACTGCTGGTATCAATGCTATTGGTGGGAATGCATAATTTAGAGGTTCGTTCCACCTCTGACTCAAAGCATCTACTCCTTCCGGATTGTCTGCTGGGTTCAGTGAAAAAAACCTTGGTAGTTTTGCATTTTTTCTTGTAGCAAATAGGTCCACTTGAGGTGTCCCCCAACGTTGACATAATAACCGGAAGACCTTCTGGTTTAACTCCCACTCTGTCGGATAGATCTTCTGTCTGCTCAAGTAATCTGCCACTAGGTTTTGTGAACCCTCCAGATGAACTGCAGTTATGGAAAGGATCGTTCGTTCTGCCCATACAAATATCTTCTCTGCAAGATCCTGCAGTGTTCTGTATCGAGAGCCTCCTTGATGTTTGATGAAAGCTACTGCTGTCATGTTGTCCGATAGGATCTTGACGTGCTGGTTTCTTAAACAGTCTTGATTTCTTCTTAAGGATTCCCAGATCGCATACAACTCTCGATAATTTGATGACATTCGTCTGATTTTCTCTGGCCATCTGCCTTGCAGAAACTTCCCTTCTAGATGGGCTCCCCACCCCATGCGCTTGCATCTGTAGTTATTACTATATATGGGGATGGAATCCAAAGAACTCCTCTTCTGAGATTTTTGCTTTGTGCCCACCAAACTAACGACCTCTTTGCTCTTGCCGAGAGGTGGATCCTTTTGTCTAGGGATGACTGATGACGATCCCAGCATGATAGCACTTCTCTTTGTAGGGGTCTTGAATGAGCTTGAGCCCACCTGACACATGGTATACATGATGTCATTACTCCCAGCATTTGCATAGCTTTTCGAATGGTAACTCGGTTCTTTACCATCTCTATCACTTTCTTTTTCAAAGATCTTTGCTTGACCTCTGGCAGAAAAGCTGTTCTGGCTCTTGAATCGAGGAGTACTCCTAAAAATATTCTTTTTGTACTGGGAGTTAGGTGAGATTTCTCTCGATTTATCACCCAACCGAGAAATTCTAGTACCGCCATTGTTCGCTCTGTATGGTAATTTAGAATTTCTGCTGATTGAGCCACCAACAGAAAGTCGTCCAAGTAAGGTATTACTACAATTCCTTGGTTTCTTAAATAGGCTATGACCTCTGATATTAGCTTCGTAAAAACTCTGGGAGCAGAAGCTAGTCCGAATGGCAGACCCTGAAACTGGAAGTGGCAGGTGGATCTTGGTAGGCTTACAGCAAATCTTAGAAGTTCCTGCGAGTCTGGATGGATGGGCACCTGATAGTAGGCATTTTTTAAGTCTAGGGTACACATTACCGAATTTTTGTCTATCAATGGAATTGTTGACTTTATAGACTCCATTCTGAATCTTTTGTAGCGAACATACTTGTTCAGCGGTTTTAGATTCAGAATTGTTCTTGACTCTCCTGACGGTTTCATTATTGGAAAGAGAGAGGAATAGTGGCCCGACTTTTCCTCTGACCCAACAACTGGCACAATGACTTTTGAAGAGATTAAGTTTTGGATGTCCTGAAACATTCCCCAATTTCCCTGAACCACAGTGGGAGAAATGTATCTCTGGGGCGGATAGGCTACCAGTTCTATTCTGTAACCTTCCTTTATAGTTTGTAGGACCCACTCGTTTTTGGTGATCTTTTCCCAGTTCTCCGCCGAGAACAAAAGTCGGCCCCCTATGTGCCTGGCGTCATTGCTTTCTAGATTTTGAGGAAGATCCAAACAGTGAGCTCCTATTTCCTCTATTTTGAGTATAGGAACCCTTATATGTTCCCCTGCTAGGTCTACCTGTGTCCTTATAAAACGGTTGTCTACGGAAGGCTGGTTTCTTCCGAAAGGACTGAAACTTTTTAGGCTTCTCCTCTGGAAATCCTTTTTGCTATCTGAGACCTCCAGAATATCATCCAATGCCTGACCAAATACCTTTGATCCTGCAAATGGTAATGAACATAATTTATTTTTAGAGGCATTATCCCCCGACCAGGATTTCAACCAAATAGCCCTCCGGACTGCATTGGATAAAGAGCTATTTCTGGCAGAAAACCTGACTGACTCAGCCGAGGTATCAGCCAGAAAGGCTGTAGCTGACTTAATGAGAGGAAGAGATTCTAAAATTTCAGCTCTAGGGGTCCTATTAGCCAGTTGATCCTCCAACTGACTCATCCAGAAACACATAGACCTAGCTACCGAAGTAGCCGCAATATTGGTCCTTATTAAGGCCGCTGAAGACTCCCAGGCCCGCTTAAGGAGGATGTCAGCCTTGCGATCCATAGGATCTTTAAGACTTGAAGAGTCCTCAAAAGGAATCGAAGTCTTTTTAGCCACTTTTGCAATTGGCTCATCCACTCTAGGTGTTTCTTCCCACAGCTTTGATTCCTCAGGATCAAAAGGAAGACAGTTTTTAAAGTCACGTGACATTACCAGTCTTCGCTCTGCGTCCTTCCATTCACAGAGTATCATGGTTTTTATATGGTCACTAATAGGAAAAACTTTATCAATCTGAGCTGTAAGACCTCCAAACATCAAATCCTGTCTGGATTGGGGTCGTGGGACATCTTCCACATGCATAGTACTTCTTGGCCTTTTACGGCTTGGACCCTGACTAGTGGGCTGCTGTTGTGTAGCTGATAATGATGCCTGCACTTCTAATAACGAAGATCTTTCTTGCTCCAAGACTGCTGCTGTACAAGTACAACAGACCGCTTTTTTATAAGCGTCAGGAAGCTTCGTCTGACATGTAGAACAGCGATTAGATTTCGCCGAGGCTTTGCCTCTCTTCACTGTCTGCAAAGGTGTAGATGAAGTATCCTTGTCCTAATTAATACAACAATATGTATACTTAGGATCGAGTCTGGATTATTTAGTGAGAGTGGAGCTTTTTGCGCCATGCGCACTTACCCCTGCCTCCTCTCTGGATTTCTCAGACTCCATGTCCATCCGCAGAAAAGGTTTACTTTGCTGCCTTGGGACTACTATGGTAGCTGCTGCACAAACTCTGTTACCAGATTAGCGATCAGCATTCAAACGCTACCTTCGCGCTCTTTAATAGCGTTCTGCGACGTCTTTAGCGGCGCCCATACTGCGTTCCACCTGGAACGCAAAACCAACACTACGCGCTTTCCATACCTTTTTGCGTTCTACTTCCGAACGCATGAAGTTTGCGATACCTCTGAGACGCTTTCCGACTCCTGCGTTCAATTCCGGAACGCCCGCTGACCTCACGTTTTCGCGTCACCGGAAGTGACGCTCAGTTTCCGGTTGAGGCCTGTTCAGCGTTCCTCCCTGGACCAGGAGGAAGACGCCAGAGCCGAGAGCCTCCCAACGGAAGGAGCGGCTCTTACCCGGGAGCTCGTCCGCCCCCGGTCTTTGGAGCAGAGGGACTCCCAAGGAGGGAGTTTCGGCTCTGGACCTCTTGACAGGGGGAAGGATTTGGACGAACCGCACGATCCCCCTGGGCCCGGTAAGTTACTGCGTCCTCGCAGCGATCTCTCGTGTGTCCCTCCATGCAGGGACAGGAAAAACACTGAGGTATAGGGGGAGGAGTGGGACCTTTTAACCTCTCGTGTGCTTCCTGTCCCTGTAAGGAGGAGGAGGACGTCCTCCATAGTGCTGTCAGGGGGACGTCCTGGAAAACAGGGATTTCTCGCTCTAAAAAACAAACATCAGATTGAATAAACTGATAATCCTGGTATCTGCAGCTTCCTATGACCTACTTGCCCATATAGACGGTTTAGGAGAGTTGATCCTACTGACAGATTCCCTTTAAACAGCAGTAATCAGAGCAAGCTCTGGCTGCTGCTGTTGCAAGCAGATGATGGCTTTATAACACAGCTGGCATCTGCTGGGTACCGTGCTCTCCTTACATAAGCTGCAAACATATGATGTAATTTGACGTTATGTGGTCGTGAAGGGATTAAAATGAAAGTAAAGTGAAGGACAAAAAGAAAAAAAAAAACACAACACAGGGAAAAAAAACTGCACTGTGTACTGCAATGTTTTGCAAAAACCAATTTAAAAAAATGCATTTTTTTTTCTTCCCAAAAAAAAAAAAAAAAACTATTGTGTGAAGGGCACCCTACAGCCGATATGTCAAGAGGTATAATTTATTTATTTCCAAAAAATTGTTACAGGATAAATTACATAGAGATGGTAAAAAATAAAAGATAACAATTCTGAGAGTCTTCAATTGAAAAGATCATAACCTAGTAATGACCAGACTCCCAAAAATGGTGATCTTCTATAAGAGATGCAGCATGTGGAAGGTACAGCAATAATATTCATCCAAGCACATTCAAAGAGGCCTAAAATGCCGGTGCCATGACACACAGTCATGTCTCACTGTGGTTATGTCCAGATTGGCGATATATTTTTCCCCAAGATTAAAAAAATGTCCCACTCAAGGTCGGGGCTCCCCGGGGCCCAAAGCCCGTTGTGCAGCCTGTCTGTGACTATTTTAGAGCTGTAATATTGAACTGAACCGTCAAATCGCAGATGATCACCTGCAACGTGCATACAGCTTATGGCAAGTGAGTTGTGTGCAACCGGGGACCAATGACGAAAAAAATATAAATCCAACCCATATGGAAGAATTTGCGACGCTGCATTGGAGTCTCGATAAGTCGCAAAGTGTCACCATGGAAAATCATCTGAGTGCGGCGGAACATGTCACTGTGCAGCCCTCTGGGCTCCTGGAGGGAAAAGCCTATACAGATAACACAAGAACATGCGGACTAGCTGCACAGAGTTAGCTCAGCACTGTATATGGGACCTTGCAGGGCTCATATATACATAAAATACAGTCATTTATAAAACACATTATTCTGAATGGGTGTTTTCACCTGGCGGAGCAGCATTGTTGGAGGAGTTGTGATTAGCTGCTCCAGACGTGCCCTCGACCGCAGCCTGAAATCAGAAAGGTAAGACATCAAAAACACTGAGACGGGACAGAGAGCATCACTGCAGAAAATAAAACCCACGTACCTGTTTGCTTTGGGACTGCTGTGCGACATATTCAGGGTTTGGTTCACTAAAGTTAGGCAGTTCAGAATAAACCATGCAAAATCTGGGAATATAAAAACATTGATCTGTTTAAAGGGTATCTGTCAGCTTTTTTTTTTTTTTTTTTTTTTTGCTACCCCATCTGAGAGCAGCATGATGTAGGGGTAGAAACCCTGATTGCAGCGGATTATCACTTACAAGAAACTTTGCTGTAGTTGAGATGAAATCAGTGTGTTATTTGCTGCAAAGTTCACATGCTTATACTCAGTGCATATATTTTCTGTGTACACTGTGCATAGGCAGAAAGTTGCCAATCAGTGGTGGTGGGGGAGATAACCGTATTTTTCGGACTATAAGGGTATGTTTCTACGGTCGGGAAACGCTGCGGATTGGACGCTGCATACAGCCGCAGCGTCCAGATGTTACAGCAGAGTGGAGCGGATTTTATGAAATCCCATCTCCACTATGTGTTCAAACATGCAGGTGACAGATCTGTGTAATGTCTTTCTAGACCGCAGCATGTTTATGTCTGAGCGTCTCCGCAAGATAAATAACACTGTTCTATGGATAGGATGCGGTGATTCTGCATGTGTTCAATGAACGGATGTGGAATCACCGAGCGTACAAAAGCCGGCAGCGCTTTGGATACAGCAGGTATCCACTGCGTCCAAAGCGCTGCCATTCTGGACCGTGAAAACGTACCCTACGACGCACTTTTTTCCCAAGAAATTTGGGAGGAAAAAGGGGGGGGGTTCGTCTTATAGTGCGAACGCAGGCTTACCGGGGGGTTGTGGCAGTGGTGTAGCAGCGGAACCGGCGGCAGAGGTGTGGCGATGCTGCGATGGTGTAGAGTGCACCTGAGCAGGGTCCCTTCCTCAGGATGCCAGTGGCAGAAATGTGTCCACGCCACGTCGTCCATGCCGCGGAACATTATGCACGCCGAGCAGAGCCGAGTGCATCACCGGTTTCCCTGCGGCCATCTTCTTGAAACCATGGGCCACCGGATGCTTCAGGAAAATGGCCACCGGAGGCCACGTGTGCGCAGATTGAGAGCTCGGCAGCACTCGGCTTCAGGAAAAAAGGTCGCCGAGATCTCAATCTGGTGATGCACTCAGCTCTGCTCGTGGAACATTTCTGCCGCCGGCATCCAGAGAGACCCTGCTCCATGCTCTGCCTCACTGCCGACACCAGACCCGCAGCATCGCACCCCAGGACTGCAGCATTGCCCCACTTCTGCTGCCGCATGCCTCCTGTGACCCGGCTGTACCACCACTGGCCCTCAGGTAAGGTACTTTAAATTCGGACAATAAGACGGACCCCCATACTTTTTTCTGCTATGTTCCACCCCAAAATTTGAGGTGCGTCTTATGGTCTGGTGCGTCTTATGGTCCGAAAAATACGGTATACAGAGCTCACGAATATAAAAAAATAAAATATTGCTTGTGTTGCCATTTTCTAAGATTCATAACATTCTCTAATTTTCCATTGATGCAACTGTAAGAGAACTTGTTTATTGGGTGACAAGCAGACTTTTTGTAATTGATTCTTGGGTAGATATAACATTTCAATCTCATTTTATTGCAATTTTTAGGAAGGAGTGGTGACTTAAAAATATATATATTTTTTTTAAAATAAGTGCAATTCTGGTGCTTCAATTTTTCTCTCGCTATGGCATTTACGGTTCAGATTAGTTAATGCAAAATTTTGATGGATCAAACTTATGGATGTGGCAATACCACATTTTTTTTATTTATTGGGAAATAAGGGAAAATCGGTGGCAATTCAAAATGGTTAAATATATATATATATATATATATATATATATATAATATTATATTATTATATATATATTTTTATTCTATATTTATTTTATTTTTTTTAAAAGCAGAGACTTGAACCGGCATTTGTTTGATCATTTCTACTACACACTGCGGTACCAGTATATACTGTAGATAAAATAACATTCTCACATGAGGCCTAGCCATAGGCTGTGCTTCACATGAAGACAAACATGGCAGTGTGGCCACCATCAGCAGATCCCCAGGTTGCCATAAAAACCCATCAACCCCCACGATCACGCCAGAGGCATTTAAATGGTTAAAACAGCAGTGAGCGATCTGGTTGCTGCTGTTACAGCCAGATGCCTGCTGTATTTCACAGCTGGTATCTCCTGGATTTTGGTGTTCTCAGCTCCTGAGCTCACTCCATACAAGGGGACCCGATATTGGACGTACCAGTATATCACACGTCGGGAAGAGTTTAATAGACACTATAAAGGAGGCATTTATCCTTCATGGGCTCCAATTTTTATTTTTTTTAAACAAAACATTTGTGCATAAAATTTATGGAAATGTAATATGTGATATACCAAACTCATCTTTCCTCCATCTCACACCTAACTTTTCTACCTGATCTATCACAATAAATTACATCACGCTTTCCCATGTACTGGTAGCCACTGCCTCGCAGTAACCCTCGACTCTCCCTTGTCCTTCACACCGCACATCCAAGCTCTTTCTACCTCCTGGTGCCTCCAACTCAAAAACATTTCCAGAATCCGTCCTTTTCGCAACCCTAAATCTAGTAAAATGTTGGTGCATGCCCTCCTCATCTCCCGCCTCGACTACTACAATATCCTTCTCTGTGGCCTCCCTGCTAACACTCTCGCACCCCTCCAGTCTGTCCGCAAGTCTGCTGCCCAATTAATCCACCTCTCTCCTCCTTTGCTTCTCCCTTCACTGGCTCCCAATTCCTCAAGGTATCCACTTCAAGCTACTAACACTGACCTAAAAAGACATCCATAATCGTCTCCCCCGTGTATCTCCAAACGAATCTCCCGATACCTTTCCACATGTAATCTCCAGTCCTCCCAAGACCTCCTTCACACTTCTACATTCCTCACTAATCACCTCCAAACTTCTACCGAATATTCCCCATCCTATGGAATTCCATGACCCAACATGTCCAATTATCCACAACATTCAGAGCTTTCAGAACCTGAAAATCCATCTCTAAAAATAAAAAAAAAATCAAATATATAACATATATATCTATCTCTTACAGCTTGCAACGACCTTCTGCCATCTCACCAGCACCAGAGCAGCTGCAACGACCCGACCTACTGTCTCCTGCCCCACCATCCTGTAGACTGTAAGCCCGAAAGGGCAGGGTCCTCTCCCCTCTGTACCAGTCTGTCATTGTAATTTATATTTGTATCCTGTATGTAACCCCTTCTCATGTGCAGCAGAATGGGATCAATGGTGCTATAGAAATAATAATATACTATTCCTTACTCTCCAATCTTCTGCAGTTCACCTCCTCGTCCTGTGTATAGAGTAAGGCAGCCTTTGAAGACAGAAGCATACCTGAAAGGAGAAAGTAAAAGACCATGAAGTGACAGACCGGCTGTCAGTCAGTGCCGGGGGTGGTGTTAGAGCCGCTGCTCTCCATGCACAGAGCGGTGACTGAACCCGTGCCGGTGCCACCCGTACGACTGGAACCTGAACATTACCGGAAGGAATAAAGTTCACTTCCTCACGGCATCGGGCAGGTTCACAACACTATTAAACTGCAGATTAAGGCCGGCGTCACACTAGCGAGTTTGATGCGAGTTAGTCGCACGACTTACTCGCATCAACACCCGGCACGGCCGCCCGCTCTTGGACCAGAGTGCGCGGCGGCATAGAAATACATGCAGCCGCGCACTCTGGTCCGAGAGCGGGCGGCCATGCCGGGTGTTGATGCGAGTAAGTCGTGCGACTAACTCGCATCAAACTCGCTAGTGTGACGCCGGCCTAACAGAGTTTTTTTTTCAGGTGACACCAAATCACTCTGTATTGACTTGAATGGACATTTACCATCGGAAAAATATTGGTCTATTTCTAAATTCGATATACAAAACTTCCAGTGACATATTGAGGGAACATGTTCAGGCTGACACAAGGAAAAACCTATTATTTTAGAACAGAATGTGAAAGACACATCACAAAACTTTTTTTTTTTTTTTTTGGGAAGGGGGGGGGGGGGGAGTATTTTAATTATATAGTAATCGCTGTACATTTTATATTTACAGTGCGAACAAAATAAAATAAAAATAGTAATTTGAAGCATGCCCTAGTTTCTGTCATAAATCAGACCAGACTCACCCATTCAAGTCTATGGGTGCGCAGGGTCAGCTGTAACATCGCCTATTGTGACAGCTGATAACATTGGTGGATCCTGTGTATACAGGTGTTACCTGTCATTGTATTCCTGCCTCTGATAAGAAGCCTGATGAAGACTCTTATTGAAATAGCAGCAAGTATAACTTTATAATGGCCTGAGTGAAAACTGCAAGAATACAAAATTTTCTTTTTTTATGAAAGACTATGATTTTTAAAATAATAATTAACATGGGCAAAAAAAAAATAAAAAAATGCACTGCTCAAAAAAATAAAGGGAACAATTAAACAACAGAATATAACTCCAAGTAAATCAAACTTCTGTGAAGTCAAACTGTCCACTTAGGAAGCAACACTGATTGACAATTTCACATTCTGTTGTGCAAATGGAATAGACAACAGATGGGAATTATTGGCAATTATCAAGACACACTCAATAAAGGAGTGGTTCTGCAGGTGGGGACCACAGACTACATCTCAGTACTAGTGTTGAGCCACCCCCGTAGTGTTCGAGTTCAGTTCGTCGAACACCGTTTAAACCAATGGCAGGCAAACAAAAACACATAGAAAACACATAGAAAACACTTCAAAGGTGTCCAAAAGCTGACAAACTGCTCAGAATACACAACTAACACTACATAGTATAATAGCCGCTAATTCAATTGCCGGCTTTTGTGAAATTACAGACCCGACATGAAATGACACATGATTTACATACAGTTAACCATGTCATTTCATGTAATAATAATAATAATAATAATAATAATCTTTATTTATATAGCGCCAACATATTCCGCAGCGCTTTACAGTTTACATGTAGTTTGATATATGGTTTTCACTAACAATTACATAAGTGTATGTGTGCTAAATTTCACACATGTGGGGTTAATTAAAGGTTTAAATTTGTTGAAAAAAAAATGCGTGGGCTCCCGCGCTATTTTCTGAACCAGACAAAGCAAGCGAGTGGGGGCAGATAATAATAGCCTAGGGAGGGTGCATTATTTTTGTGCCCCCCCTGGCTACTAACATCTGCCCCAGCCACCCCAGAAAAGGCAAATCTATAATTAGATTTGCCCTTTCTGGCACTTTGCCCGTCTATTCCCATTGCCCTGTAGCGGTGGCGAATGGGTTGATAATGGGTTAAAGCCATCTTGCTATTGAAAGGTGTCTTTTAGGCTACTTTCACACTTCAGGCTTTTTGTGTCAGGCGCGATCCGTCCTATGCCTGACAGGACGGATCCGGCGCTGATTTAAAAAAACTGATGCAACTGATCAGTTTTTTTTCCGGATCTGTCCTGACCTTTTCAACCCGGAAAGAGAAAAAATTTTCCATGTTGAAAATGCAAAGTAAAATGCAAAGTAGCCACCTTTTGCTTTAATTACTGCTTTGTACGTGGAAAAGGTGAACGGATGGACTCTACATGCCTAGTTCCCACCGTGAAGCATGGAGGAGGTGGTGTGATGGTGTGCGGGTGATTTGCTGGTGACACTGTTGGGGATTTATTCAAAATTGAAGCGGTGAGCGGTCCAGCTCACCCCAAACCATCTCGATTGGGTTCAGGTCTGGTGACTGTGGAGGCCAGGTAGTCTGGCGTAGGACCCCAACACTCTCCTTCTTGGTCAAATAGCCCTTACACAGTCTGGGGGTGTGTTTGGGGTCATTGCCCTGTTGAAAAATAAGTGATGGTCCAACTAAACGCAAACCGGATGGAATAGCATGCTGCTGCAAGATGCTGTGGTAGCCATGCTGGTTCACTATGCCTTCAATTTTGAATAAATCCCCAACAGTGTCACCAGCAAAGCACCCCCACACATCACACCTCCTCTCCATGCTTCACGGTGGGAACCAGGCATGTAGAGTCCATCCGTTCACCTTTTCTGCGTGCAAAGCAGTAATCAAAGCAAAAGGTGGCTACTTTGAAGAACCTAGAATATAAGACATATTTTCAGTTGTTTCACACTTTTTTGTAAAGTGTAATGTATAATTCCACATGTGTTAATTCATAGTTTTGATGCCTTCAGTGTGATTCTACAATTTTCACAGTCATGAAAATACAGAAAAATCGTTGAATGAGAAGGTGTGTCCAAACTTTTGGTCTGTACTGTATGTTTAACAAGGGGGCGCATGGTTTTGCGTTTTTACATGCGTTTCCACTTGCGGACGATGCGCAGCGCAACACGACGCAAATGTGAAATTAGCCTAACACAATTTTAAGAAAACCTGTCACTAGATTCATGCTGCCCAAGACCGAAGCAGCACGATTGGCTCATATCAATAGGTAAGGCACCCCTCTAATGTTTATGTCTTGGCCATGACATAGCTATGAATATGACACAATCAATAGGGGTAATTTTAATAAAGCACCTCACAAATCCCCTTATTGTAGGCTTGTTATCAATAGGCGATAACTCATCCACCATAATGATCAAAAATACATATTACATCTTATTTTAAAAGGTGGGGATTTTTCCTGACAGAAGACCATAAATCCGCAGGTAAAAGTTCAGGTAGTTACCCCTTTGTAAGTCTGATGATGTCTCCAGGCTGAATCAAGTTCCCCACATCATCCCACACGGAGATATTGATGCTGCCCGTCTTGTCTGCTACTTTGCACGTTCGGACTTCATGTCCATCCTTTGTTTTAGTCACTCTACCTGCAAAGCGAAGAAGAGATAGAAACTGTATAATGCATTTATATCTACTAAATCCTCCTTCAAAATGCATATAAGGAGAATTATCAGTGTGAACTCAGCCTTAATTTACCAATTAAAGAGGTATCCTCAAGTTTGAAAATAACTTCTCGATCCCTAGTGTTCTGACCACTGGGACCCCCATTTATCCCGATAACTAGTGCGCTAAAGAGCCCTGTGTGAATGCAGCAGTGGTGGCTCCTGTCCACCGCCACTCCATCATTTTAATGGAACAGCAGGAGATAGCGGAGTGCTGTGCTTGTCTTCGGTACTCCTGTAAGAACGAATTTCTGGAGCAGCAGAGCCCTGGATCTCGGGATCAGTGGCGGCACCAGCGGTCAGACCCCCAGTGATCGGGATGTTATCCCCCCATCTCTTAGATAGGGGATATGTTTCAAACTTGACAATACTTGAGGAAAACCCTTTAAGAGAAACAAGGCTGCAAATCCCGGCTCAGCCGCAGCTTTAATGACATCTCAGACCTCTATGTACAGAGAACCCATACATTGTACAGACATCAGAAACGATCCTGCCCATTACACAGAAAACACAAGACCCCTAGATTGCAAAAGTTAGATCTATCGCTGTAAACATTATTTTGTAAAATCCCATTGACTACGGCAGCACATCAAGCCACTGTATTTGTATAGCACATGTATAAAAGTCCGTACCAGTCTCAAGGACAATGAAAATAACATTCAGGTTTTTAAGTCCAGGTTTCACATCCTTCACAAAAGTTTCCGTGGTCATAGTGGTCGTCTTCCCCAGCCAATAGTGTTCCAACCCTGTAAAGTAAAAATACATAGTGGTCACAATTTTACGTAAATTAAATACTGTGTCCGACGTTGTACCGAGGTCACTGGGGTCTGATTGTAAGGCCACGTTCACACGGTCAGTATTTTACCTCAGTATTTTACCTCAGTATTTGTAAGCAAAAAAAAAACAGTCAACACAAAATGCAGGACGCTGTGTGAAAAAGTGATTTCTTATGGTGGAGTCATGAACACTGACCTTAACTGAGGCAAGTGAGGCCTGCAGTTCTTTGGACATTGTTGTGGGGCCTTTTGTGCCCTCTTGGATGAGTTGTCGATGTGACTTGGGGTAATTTTGTTCGGCTGGACACTCTTAGGAATGTTCACCACTGATCCATAATTTCTCCATTGGTGGATAATCGCTCTCATTGTGGTTCGCTGGCATCCCAAAGCTTTAGAAATTACTTTATAACCTTTTCTAGACTGATAGATCTCAATGACATTTTTCCTAATTTGTTCCAGAATGTCTTTGGATTGCGGCATGATGTCTACCTTTTGAGGAACGCTTGTTCTACTTCACTTTGTCAGTCAGGTTCCTGGGGGAGGGAAGGAGAGTGGGGGAGGGAGGATGGGCAATCACTTTTCCACACAGGACCCTGTAGGTTTGGATTTCTTTTTCCCTTGAACACAAAATGCAGTTTTTAAATGACGGTCTTTATTATTACTTTCTATCCTTGTCTAATATTTAAATTTGTTTCGTAATCTGAAGCATTTAAGTGTGACAAATATGCAAAAAAAAAAAATCGGAAATCAGGAAGGGGGCAAACACTTTTTCACACAACTGTATACTGGTATTCCCATTCATGTGTTGAATGGATAAGAACAGAATACCCTGCCTAGGAACCATATACCCAGCTTTTAAGGGAAATATTTGTTTGCACTATTTGAGGAGTATTGCTTGAGTTATTTATGGGGTTTTCTTTAAGCACTAGATTGCAGCATTACTTCACCACTGCATGATCCCAAATATGAATATTTGGATACTTCATTTTATTAAGTGGCCACTGTATAGCACTGTTGTATGAACACTGTATGGTACCCATTTAGGTACTAATAATTGATAAGCCTTTCTAGGATAGTATTTTGTGAGCCCTGTATGGTGACATTAAGGCCCCCCAATTCACATTACACTAATGTCAGCCGAACACGCTGATCTCAATGCATGGGAGCATCAGACGACTAATGGTTGGAAGAGATGTCACTCATGCACATCTGATTTTGGACTGGCAATCATATTGTTCTCTTAGAGATAAGCCACCGGCCAACGTGTTATTCACCAGTTATTTAACAGAACACAAGAGCGCTCCTGTATATGAGACAGATGGCGAATTATGGTTTGCCTGACAGCCATCTAATGTGTATTGGCAGCTTTAGGCCAGATACACACTACCGTATAACACGGCAGAGTGCTATGCGATAAACCATCACATCGTATGCTGTCTGGTGTTATATTATGGGGAAGCGAAGATCTGCAATTACCGTATTTTCTCATGCCCATTCGGCTCACTCGCACCCATACAAGTCTATGGGTGCGAGTGAAACATCGCACTAAACTTGAATGTCACCCCAGTGCAGTCCGATATACGCCGAGACAGGTAATGGGGGAGATGGAGAAGTTACTTTCTCCATCTTCTCAGCAGCTGTGCTGCGATCCTGTAGTGCAAGAGGATCGGAGCATAGAACACCGACACTCGGCTCCCGAGCTGGAGTCCAAGGTCATTAGCATACAGCATCCGATGCTATACACTGCTGTGATTCCAGCCTTAGGCCGGTTTCACATGTCCAGATATTTCCGGTACCGGAGATATCTGTGTCCATGTGTGTACTATGTGCGGCACACGTGTGCCGCATCAGTACCACACGGACGGCCGCTGGGGAAGTAGTGGCTACTGTAAGCCGCTGTCCCCCTGCAGCTGTTGCTGAAGCCGGCTGTAATTCCCCCTGATCTGCCTGCGAGCAGAGGAGAACGATGAGTAGTATATTAATACATCGCTCTTCGTTCTCCTCTGCTCGCAGGCAGAGCAGGGGGAATTACAGCCGGCTTCAGCAACAGCTGCAGGGGGACAGCGTCTTACAGTAGCGCTACTTCCCCAGCGGCTGTCCACGCACACGGAGGACTGTGTGCACTGTTCTCCGTGTGCGGGACATTTTCCGGTCCGTGTCAAAACGGACATGTCTACGTGTTTGGCACACGGACACAAGGTCCGTGTGAAAACACGCACATGTGCATAGACACATAGATTATAATGTGTCTACGTGTGTACGTGTCTCCAGTACGTGTAAAATCTGTCAAATACATACCGGAAACACGGACGTGTGAAACCGGCCTTAGTTAGAGGCTGTAGTGCACCGCTCAGTATTAGTGTGCATGCTGCCAGTGAACACCTCAAACCACATCATTCAGGCCCTGTATGGCAATATTTGGGTCTTGTATTGCATTAATATGTGGACATTTGTATTCGAAATGCCTGTCTGGATTTTTTGGATGAAAATGCTGCTGTCTTACAGTATCAAGGTCTAGCAAAAATTAATAAAAATTACGCACTCATTACTGAGAATTTTTGCCACATAAATTGTCTGATGACATAGATTTGAGATGCAAAGGGGTAAAGATGGTAGGATAATCGCAGAAAATGTGCAGATATTGACGCTGCAAGTTTTATGCTTAGAAACTCCACGCCATGTACATCCTAAGTGCACCGCTGCCCCAGTGTGTGCTCCGCCACGCCATGTGCATCCTAAGTGCACCGCAGCCCCAGTGTGTGCTCCGCCACGCCATGTGCATCTAAGTGCACCGCTGCCCATGTGTGCCCGCACGCATGTGCATCCTAAGTGCACCGCAGCCCCAGTGTGTGCTCCGCCACGCCATGTGCATCCTAAGTGCACCGCTGCCCAGTGTGTGCTCCGCCACGCCATGTGCATCCTAAGTGCACCGCGGCCCAGTGTGTGCACCGTGGCCCCAGTGTTTGCAACGCCACCCCAGCGTACCGTCCCAGTGGATGCCGCGCCACCCAGCGTACCGTCCCAGTGGATGCCGCGGCCTCAGCGTACCGTCCCAGTGGATGCCGCGGCCTCAGCGTACCGTCCCAGTGGATGCCGCGGCCTCAGTGTACCGTCCCAGTGGATGCCGCGGCCTCAGCGTACCGTCCCAGTGGATGCCGCGGCCTCAGCGTACCGTCCCAGTGGATGCCGCGGCCTCAGCGTACCGTCCCAGTGGATGCCGCGGCCTCAGCGTACCGTCCCAGTGGATGCCGCGGCCTCAGCGTACCGTCCCAGTGGATGCCGCGGCCTCAGCGTACCGTCCCAGTGGATGCCGCGGCCTCAGCGTACCGTCCCAGTGGATGCCGCGGCCTCAGCGTACCGTCCCAGTGGATGCCGCGGCCTCAGCGTACCGTCCCAGTGGATGCCGCGGCCTCAGCGTACCGTCCCAGTGGATGCCGCGGCCTCAGCGTACCGTCCCAGTGGATGCCGCGGCCTCAGCGTACTCCCAGTGGATGCCGCGCCTCAGCGTACCGTCCCAGTGGATGCCGCGGCCTCAGCGTACCGTCCCAGTGGATGCCGCGGCCTCAGCGTACCGTCCCAGTGGATGCCGCGGCATCAGCGTAGGTGCATACTAAAACCCTATGTGCCAAATTAATCTATACCTATGCCTATGGTAGCTATTTTAGTCGTATTCATCTATGCCTATGCCTATTTTAGATTATTTTTACCGTTTCATTTTCTTAATTTAGTTTTCCTTTCCACTTCACTCTATTTGAAGCAGAGTAACCAATTTATTTACTTATGTATTTATTTGACATAAAGTTGCTATACATGAATGTAGGGGTTAACTTTTTTGGAAACAGAATAACAGTTTTAAGCTCCGGTTTTTCTATTGGAATAAGTTCATATTAGTACAACAAGGTTATCTTCCCAGTTTCATTAAGATTTTTTTAGGGAATCAGTCAGAAATTACTAAAACCCTATGTTTGTCTATACCTATGCCTATGGTAGATTTTATCCACATCTGAAGTTCTGTGTTCCTGAACTGATGTTTTGAGAGGAGACTGAGATAAGGCTAGAAGCTAATGTTAATATTGTCTATCTTCAGATAGTTTATAAACCCTCCTCTCACACATCCAGTACCCGAGCAACCACAGAATGAAGATTAAGTAGACATGCTAGCTGGGGCATATCTTACAGAAGTCAAGCTGCAACATCAGGCTCTCCCATCATCACTTTGGCAAGTATTACGAATAAGTTTTAAGCTCCGGTTTTTCTATTGGAATAAGTTCATATTAGTACAACAAGGTTATCTTCCAAGTTTCATGAAGATCTTTTTAGGGAATCAGTCTTTGTACCGCCATATTCTGCCATACCTATGCCTAGTGTCAGCGTCGGACTGGAACACCTTGAGCCCACCAGAGAAAATCATTCTTGGGGCCCACTATGTAGCTACATAGAAATAAATACAAGACCACCAATTGTGCAGTAAAACACACTAATATCAGGGTATAATATAAGGTAGTACATGTCTTTATTATGTAGCAGGAGTTGGGGTAGCCTCCCTCATAGATTATAAAGCAGCCCCCTCATAGGGGATAATGCTGCCCCCCTCATAGGGTATAATGCTATATATATATACATATATATATATATTGTAACATTTCCAGGGGTATTTAGCTCTAGGATCGCTGTCTGGGTAGACAGAATGGCACGGAAACAGTTCATTCTGACAGCAGTTTGGTGAAAACTGGCCGCAACCAGTTTTATTAAAGTCCACAGCACACAGATAAAAACAAAACATAAACAAAAGACCTGGGCTTGTCTAGCCTCTAATTACACTTAGATAGATGGCCCTCTCTATCCGGGACCCAGACTCTACCAGTCTGTGCCCAAAACAACACATATGATCTCTGTTACCAGTATGGAGTTTCACAGACACTCCTCTTTATGTCTGAAGGCAACTCCAACATCCAGACTTGAGAGAGGTCACCTCCTATTCAGTAGTCACCAGCATGGAGTGTCGCAGAGTCTCCTCTTTGTGTCCGGGGTACCTCGAGCACCCAGACAGAGAGAGCCCTCCTCCCGGAGTCTCCTTCCGTGCCTGGACTCCTGTCCAGACTGAATGAGCTCCCTGACTGTGCTCCCAAGCACCTACTTCTGGCTTCCTAATCAACACCTGAGTGGATTCAGGTCTGAGCTGCAAGCGTGTACTGAATGGCAGGTGTAGTGACCTTTCTTTACCACCAGGTTTACAAAGCCACACATTTCGCTCATACCAGTCAGCAAGGTACTTAGGTGAAATATACACCTCATTCACCACATATTCCTTCACTGTCTCACAATATATATATATATATATATATATATATATATATATATATATATATATATATATATATATATATATATATATATATATATATATATATATATTAGATAGATACCATATATACTTGAGTATAAGCCGACCCCCCTAATTTTGCCACAAAAAACTGGTAAAACTTATTGACTCGAGTATAAGCCTAGGGTGGAAAATGAGATTATGCCCCATATGCTGCCCCATGTATTATGCCCCACAAGATGCTCCATAGATTGTGCCCCATACGCTGCCCATGTATTATGCCCCCATAGATGCTCCATAGATTGTGCCCCCATAGAAGCTCCTTAGATTGTGCCCCCATAGATGCTCCATAGATTATGCCCCCATAGATGCTCCATAGATTATGCCCCCATAGAAGCTCCATAGATTGTGCCCCCATAGATACTCCTTAGATTATGCCCCCATAGAAGCTCCATAGATTGTTCCCCCATAGATTATGCCCCTATAGATGCTCCACAGATTATGCCCCCATAGATTATGCTCCCATAAATGCTCCAGATTATGCCCCCATAGATGCTCCACAGATTATGCCCCCATAGATGCTCCACAGACTGTGCCCCCATAGATGCTGCATTGAATAGGCCCCTTCATGCTGCCACAGCTGCTGCTGCAAAAAAAAATACATACTCACCTCTCGTCGCTGGGGGCCAGGTGCTGGTGTCCTGAGCAGGCGGGGACACCGGCGCGCTATGGGGGACAGGTGCCGGTGTCACCGCTGGCTCAGGGCCCCGGCACCTGAGAGATTTACCTGTCACCCGCTCCAACCGCTGAGCGCCGCTGTCTTCGGTCCTCCAGCAGTGAATGATCAGGCAGAGGGAGCGTCGCACACTAATGACATCATCTGCCCTCTGCCTGAACATCACAGCAAGAGAGGACGCGAGGACACAGCGGCGCTCAGCGGTTGGAGCGGGTGACAGGTAAGTAATGATATGCACTGCTTCCTGCGCCCATGTGGGCGTGGGAAGCAGTGAATATTCATTTCTCTTTAGCAGCGGGGACAGGGGCTCCTGCCTCCTGTCACCCGCTGCTGCTCCGCTGGCACGGGGCCCCCATGGCAGCTGCGTGGTGTGCCGATATTAGCGACACGCCACCGGCTGGGGGCCCCTGGAGCAGCGGGGGCCCTAGGCGACTGGCCCCTGTATGCCAGCAGGTGCCAGGGCCCCCCAGATGCCAGGGCCCACCGGAGAATCCTCCGGTTCTCCGGTGGGCCAGTCCGACCCTGCCTAGTGTGTTATCATGGTTGGGAACAGAATAACGGTTTTAAGCTCCGGTTTTTCTATTGGAATAAGTTCATATTAGTACAACAAGGTTATCTTCCAAGTTTCATTAAGATCTTTTTAGGGAATCAGTCTTTGTGTGCCGCCATATTCTGCCATACCTATACCTAGTGTGTTATCATGGTGGGAAACAGAATAACGGTTTTAAGCTCCGGTTTTTCTATTGGAATAAGTACAACAAGGTTATCTTCCCAGTTTCATTAGGATTTTTTTTAGGGATTCAGTCTTTCTGTGCTGCCATATTCTGCCATACCTATACCTAGTGTGTTATCATGGTTGGGAACAGAATAACAGTTTTAGGGATTCAGTCTTTATTTGAATTATAAAGTTGCTATATAGGAATGTATGGGTGTTCACCTTTCTTCCTAAAATAATCTCTGCTAACGGTAACCAGATCTTCCAGCTAAATACAGCACAGTAAATGTTATCTGTCCTCGATCTAGCTTGCCATATAATAAATGGCTCCATACAATGTAGCTGCCCCTGCTGAAGTTTTCACTTCCAGGATGGATGATAATTCTTTGTTTTGGGTTTGTTGTGGATAAAACTTGGAGTACTGTACTGGTAGCTGCAAACGTTGGACCTCTGCACAGTCTGTCAAATTTTCTTCACGCCACCAGTAGGAGAGTGCTTTAACCCCTTCATGACCCAGCCTATTTTGACCTTAAAGACCTTGCCATTTTTTGCAATTCTGACCAGTGTCCCTTTATGAGGTAATAACTCAGGAACGCTTCAACGGATCCTAGCAATTCTGAGACTGTTTTTTCGTGACATATTGGGCTTCATGTTAGTGGTAAATTTAGGTCGATAATTTTTGCGTTTATTTGTGAAAAAAATGGAAACTTGGTGAAAATTTTGAAAATTTCACAATTTTCAAATTTTGAATTTTTATTCTGTTAAACCAGAGAGTTATGTGACACAAAATAGTTAATAAATAACATTTCCCACATGTCTAGTTTACATCAGCACAATTTTGGAAACAAATTTTTTTTTGTTAGGAAGTTATAAGGGTTAAAAGTTGACCAGCGATTTCTCATTTTTATAGCAAAATTTACAAAACCATTTTTTTTTTAGGGACCACCTCACATTTGAAGTCACTTTGAGGGGTCTATATGGCAGAAAATACCCAAACGTGACACCATTATAAAAACTGCACCCCTCAAGCTGCTCAAAACTACATTCAAGAAGATTATTAACCCTTCAGGTGCTGCACAGGAACTAAAGCAACGTGGAAGGAAAAAAATGGACATTTTAATTTTTCCAATAAAAATTTTCTTTTAGCATCAATTTTTTCATTTTTACATGGGCAACAGGATAAAATGGATCCTAAAATTTGTTGGGCAATTTCTCCTGAGTACACAGATACCACATATGTGGTCATAAACCACTGTTTGGGCGCACGGCAGGGCTTAGAAGGGAAGTAGCGCCATTTGACTTTTTGAATGGAAAATATGCTGGAATATTTAGCGGTTGCCATGTCGCATTTGGAGAGTCCCTGTGTGCCTAAACATTGGAGCTCCCCCACAAGTGACCCCATTTTGGAAACTAGACCCCCCCAAGGAACTTATCTAGATGCATAGTGAGCACTTTGAACCCCCAGGTGCTTCACAAATTGATCCATAAAAAAAAGAAAGTACTTTTTTTCACAAAAATTTTCTTTTAGCCTCAGTTTTTTCATTTTCACATGGGCAACAGGATAAAATGGATCCTAAAATTTGTTGGGCAATTTCTCCTGAGTACACAGATACCTCATATGTGGTCATAAACCACTGTTTGGGCGCACGGTAGGGCCCAGAAGGGAAAGAGCGCCATTTGACTTTTTGAATGGAAAATTAGCTCCAATCGTTAGCGGACACCATGACGCGTTTGGAGAGCCCCTGTGTGCCTAAACAGTGAAAAAAAACACATTTTACACCATTTTGGAAACTAGACCCCTTATGGAACTTATCTAGATGTGTTATGAGCACTCTGAACCCCCAAATGCTTCACAAAAGTTTATAACGCAGAGCAGTGAAAATAAAAAAAAAACATTTTTTTCCTCAAAAATGATTTTTTAGCCCGCTATTTTTTATTTTCACTAGGGTAACAGGAGAAATTGGACCCCAAAAGTTGTTGTGCAATTTGTCTTGAGTACACCAATACCCCATATGTGGGGGGGAACCACTGTTTTGGCGCATGGGAGAGCTCAAAAAGGAAGGTGCGCCATTTTGGAATGCAGATTGATGGAATGTTCTGCGGGCATCATGTTGCGTTTGCAGAGCCCCTGATGTGCCTAAACAGTAGAAACCCCCCACATGTGACCCCATTTTGGAAACTAGACCCGCTATGCTATACCCGCTAGCGCAGATGAATCAGCAGATGTTTCATCTGTGCTAGCAGTGACGGAGCCCAGACGCTGCAGCCCGCGTCCGAGGCTCCGTCACTGAATGACGGCACTTCGCTAATACATGCCGCTTTACGGCATGCGTCGCGATGTGCCCGACAATGGGGGTGAAGGGCAGCGTTAATGGACTGCGTTACCTCGCATTAGTCTAACGGACTGCCATAACGCAATATGAACCCAGCCTAACCCTAAGGCCCCGTGCACACATTGCGGATTCACTTGCCGATGTTTCCGTGCGGATTTTGCTAAATCCGCAGGTAAAATTACCTGCATTTCACCTGCGGATTTAGAGCGGATTAAGGGCCTGTGCACACGTTGCGGATTTACTGCGGGTTTTTGTGCGGATTTGCCCTGCGGTTTTACACCTATAATGGAATAGGTGTAAAAACGCTGCGGAATCCGCACAAAGAATTGACATGCCGCGGATTTAAAACCGCACCAAATCTGCGCGGAAAAATCCGCAGCATGTACACAGCGGTTTTTTTTTTACCATTTATTTACATTGTACTGTACATGGTTTCCGGATCTGCTGCGGATCCACAAAGCCAAATCCGCAACATGTGCACAGGAAAAAAAAAATTCTTTATTTTATTATTTGTCCCTACCTATGGGGGTGATAAATGGGGCGTTTATTTACTGTTTTTTTATTTTGATCACTGTGAGAGAGTATCACAGTGATCAAAATAAATTTTTGGACACTGGAGGGCGCACTGCTCATGCGCCGGCCATTTTTCAAGATGGCGGCGCCCATGAAAAATCCCGGACCGACGCCAAGACGGTCCCAGGGACATCGGAGGACCGGGAGAGGTGAGTAAGGGGGTCGGAAGGTAAGGGGGGGAATCGGAAGGTGGGGGGAGCGGAGGCAAGGTGGAGGGGAGCAGATAGTGACGGTGGCGGCCGATCGCCCCGTCACTTGGTGTGGGGGGGTCAGATCTCGGTGTCCAGCCATGGCAGATGCTATTGCAGCAACGGCCATGGCTGGATTGTAATATTTCACCAAATTTACAAAAGAGAACAATAGGGATAGGGGAAAATATGTGTAAGTGGATTAAGAACTGTCTCATGGATAGAAAACAAAGGGTGGTTATTAATGGAGCACACTCGGACTGGGTCACGGTTAGCAGTGGGGTACCACAGGGGTCAGTATTGGGGCCGCTTCTCTTTAACATATTTATTAATGACCTTGTAGGGGCATACAGAGTAGTATTTCAATATTTGCAGATGACACTAAACTCTGCAGGGTAATAAATACAGAGGAGGATAATTTTATATTACAGGAGGATTTATGTAAACTAGAAGCTTGGGCTGATAAATGGCAAATGAGCTTTAATGGGGATAAATGTAAGGTCATGCACTTGGGTAGAACAAATAAGATGTATAATTATGTGCTTAATTGTAAAACACTGGGCAAAACTGTCACTGAAAAAGACCTGGGTGTATGGGTGGACGACAAACTCACATTTAGTGGCCAATGTCAGGCAGCTGCTGTCAAGGCAAATAAAATAATAACATGCATTAAAAGAGGAATAGATGCTCATGAGGAGAACATAATTTTACCTCTATACAAGTCACTAGTGCGACCACACTTAGAATACTGTGTGCAGTTCTGGTCTCTGGTGTATAAGAAAGACATAGCTGAACTGGAGCGGGTGAAGAGAAGAGCGACGAAGGTTATTAGAGAACTGGGGGTCTGCAATACCAAGACAGGTTATTACACTTGGGGTTATTTAGTTTGGAGAAACGAAGGCTTAGGGGTGATCTTATTACAATGTATAAATATATGAGGGGACAGTACAAAGACCTTTCTAATGATCTTTTTACTCTTAGACCTGTGACGGGGACAAGGGGGCATCCTCTACGTCTGGAGGAAAGAAGGTTTAGTCATAATCACAGACGCAGATTCTTTACTGTAAGAGCAGTGAGACTATGGAACTCTCTGCCGTCTAATGTTGTAATGAGTGATTCTCTAAAATTTAAGAAGGCACTGGATGCCTTTCTTGAAAAGTATAATATTACAGGCTATATTCACTAGTTTCCTAGATATTGCGTTGATCCAGGGAGCTAGTCTGATTGCCGTATGTGGAGTCGGGAAGGAATTTTTTTCCCCAATGTGAAGCTTACTGTTTGCCACTTGGGTTTTTTTTGCCTTCCTCTGGATCAACATGTTAGGGCAGGTTAGGATAGGATATGGGTTGAACTAGATGGACTTAAAGTCTTCCTTGAACCTTAATAACTATGTTACTATGATTGGCTGTTTCACTTTTAACAGCCAATCAGAGCGATCGTAGCCACGTGGGGGTTAAGCCACCCCCACTGTGGTGATGCACAAAGGGTCCTGTTACTGCGGGTCAGGTGACCTTTCAGTGACCCCGGTCACCCGACCTGCAGGAGCATGATTTATAGCATGACGCCTACGTAGGCGTCATGGGTCGGGATGCCACTGGTTTTCATGATGCCTACGTAGGCATCATAGGTCGGGAAGGGGTTAAGCCGGCATGGTTGTTGACATTACCATACTCCACTTACTGTCTTATACGTTGTCTATTACTATTTACAGTTAAAATGTAGAATCATAGAATGGTAGAGTTGGAAGGGACCTCCTGGGTCATCTGGTCCAACCCCCTGCTCAAAGCTGAATTCACTAAATCATCTCAGACAGATGTCTGTCCAGCCTCTGTTTGAACACTTCCATTGAAGGAGAACTCACCACCTCTCGTGGCAGCCTGTTCCACTCATTGATCACTCTAACTGTCAAAAAGTTTTTTCCAATATCTAATCTGTGTCTCCTCCCATTCAGTTTCATCCCATTGCTTCTAGTCTTTCCGTGTGCAAATGAGAATAAAGATAATCCTTCTACAATGTGACAGCCCTTGAGATATTTGTAGACAGCTATTAAGTCTCCTCTCAGTCTTCTTTTTTGCAAGCTAAACATTTCCAAATCCTGTAACCGTTCCTCATAGGACATGGTTTGCAGGCCGGACACCATTCTGGTCGCTCTTCTCCGAACTTGCTCCAGTTTGTTGATGTCTTTTTTAAAATGTGGTGCCCAAAACTGGACACAGTATTCCAGATGAGGTCTGATCAAAGAGGAGTAGAGGGCAATAATGACTTCACGTGGTCTAGACTGTATGCTTCTGTTAACACATCCCAGAATTGTATTTGCCATCTTTGCTGCTGCATCACACTGTTGACTCATGTTCAGTCTGTGATCTATTAGTATACCCAAGTCTTTTTCACATGTGCTGTTGCTTAGCCTTATTCCTCACATTCTGTATATGCTCTTTGGGTCCTATCTCTAAGCCAGTTATGAATCCACCTAACAGTTGCCTTGTCCATTCCATACTTAGTCAGTCATTTTTTCAATAAGGATTGTGTGAGATACTTTGTCAAATGCTTTGCTGAAGTCAAGATATAATATATCTACAGCATTTCCCTGATCCACCCAGTCAGTGATTCTGTCATAGAAGGAAATTAAATTAGTCTGACATGACTTATTAGTTACAAACCCATGCTGACTCTGGTTAATCACTTCATTCTTGTCCAGGTACTTACATACATGTTGTTTAATAATTTGTTCAAAGATCTTTCCTGGTATAGATGTCAGACTCACCGGCCTATAGTTCAATGGGTCCACCTTCTTCCCCTTTTTGAAGATAGGAACAACACTTGCTCTTCTCCAGTCTTCTGGGACTTCTCCTGTTCTCCAAGAATTTTCTAAGATTATGGAGAGTGGTCCAAAAATTTCTTCTGCTATCTCCTTCAGTACTCTGGGGTGTAATTCATCTGGACCTGGAGACTTGAATTCATTTATGTTAGCTAAGTGTTTCCTCACTATTTTTCTGTTTATAGATATCCTGGATTCTTCTATTCCCTTAATAGGACAGTGAAGATCAGTTGATGTTACATTTCCTTTCTGAGAGAAAACAGATGCAAAATAGGAATTTAAAAGTTTGGCCTTCTCAACATCCTTTCTTACCATTTCATAATTTTCATTCTGTAAAAATCATATAGCATCTTTGAATTTTCTTTTACTTTTGACATATCCCCAAAATCCTTTTTTATTCCTTTTGACATCTCTTGCAAGCCTTAATTCATTGTCAGCTTTAGCTAATCTGATTCTTGCCCTGCAGGTTCTGCAGACATCATTATATTCTTCTTTAGATATGCCTCCCTCTTTCCATTTGATAAACATTTCTTTCTTGCTTTTTAGCATGTGTTTAAGTTCTTTGTTCATCCATCCTGGTTTCGTTAAATGCTTTCTATTCTTTCCTCTTTTTGGAATTGTTAATGATTGTACTTTGAGAATCTCATTTTTCAAGATTTCCCATCCTTCCTGGACATTTTTGTCCTTAAGGATATCCAGCCATTGGATCCCTCCGATTCTCTTTCTGAGTCCCTTAAAATCTGCCTTTCTGAAATCTAACCTTGAAGTCTGAGTCTTCACAGGTCTTCCTTCTCTAGCTTTCCAAAATTCTAAAATAGCGTGGTCGCTACCTCCTAGGGTCCCAGCCACTCTTACCTCGTCAACCATTTCCTCCCTGTTTATAAGGATTAGATCCAAGGCAGCAGATCCTCTTGTTTTCTCCCCTACCTTTTGGATGATAAAGTTGTCAGCAAGAGAGGATAAGAATTTCCTGGACCTGTTAGTTTTGCCTGAGAGAGATTTCCAACAAATGTCTGGATAGTTGAAATCTCCCATGACCACTATGTCATTTTTTTTGGAGAACTTGGCCATATGATGCATAAAGAGTTCATCCAAATCTTCAGCTTGCATAGGCGGCCTGTAGTAAATGCCTACAATGGTGTCCTTTCCATTGTTCTGTCCTTGTATTCTTAACCAAACAGTTTCCACAGAACTCCCAGTCTCTGAAGCTTCAATCTCTGTGCAGATATACACTTTTCTAACATACAATGCCACACCTCCTCCTCGTTTATCAAGTCTGTTTCTTGCAAATAAAGGGTATGCCACACTAAACAATATCGCTAACGGGATCGCTAAAAAACGTCACTATTTAGCGATCCCGTTAGCGATATTGTTCAGTGCGGCAGCTTCCAGCGACGAGCTTCCTGCTGTGATCTCGCTCGTCGCTGGAATCGTTCCGGACCCTATTTCATCGCTGGCGCTCCCGCTGGGTAAGTATCTTATCGCTGTGTGGCACCTTTTCTTAGCGATTTAGCGGTACTTTTGTACCGCTAAAGTCGTTAAGAAGATCGCTAACGGCGATAGCGTCGTTAACTATATCGCTAAATGCGGCAGCATTTAGCGATATAGAAACAATCCCGCTAGCGATCTCATTAGTATGCAACGCTAACGAGATCGCTAGCGGGATTGTTTAGTGTGGCAGTACCTTTAGTTGTATCCTTCTAGCCTTGTATTCCAATCATGTGTATTGTTCCACCAAGTTTCAGTGATTCCAATTACATCATACTTCTTCTCCTGCGTTAGTAGTTCAAATTCTCCTTGTTTGTTGCCCATGCTTTGTGCATTTGTATAGAAACATTTTCGTTTGTGATTGGTTTATCTTCCTCCAATATTTTTATTATTTGGATTTTTTTGTCTTCATTCTTCCTTTCCACTTCTAATAGCAGAATTCTCAATAGCATTTGTCAGGTGTATGGCTTTTTCTGGCGTTTTGCTTCCCTTCCCACATTGTTCTAGTTTAAAGCTCTCCTGATGAGTGTAGCAAGGCGACTTCCAAATACATGTTTTCCAGTCTTCGTAAGGTGCACCCCATCTCTAGCAAGTAGTCCATCGTAAATGTAATTCACTCCGTGATCCAGAAATCCAAATCCTTGCTGACGGCACCATCAACGTAGCCAGTTATTCACCTGCAGAATTTTATTCCACCTCCTTGTTCCATGGACATCCACTGGAAGGATGGAAGAGAAGACCACCTGCGCTCCCAGTTCTTTCACTTTCTTGCCTAACTTTTCAAAGTCCCTGCAGATGGTTTCCAGGTCACTTCTGGTGGTGTCATTTGTCCCCACATGTATTAGCAGGAATGGGTAGTCATCATTAGGTCTGAAGAGTCCTGATATCCTGTCAGACACATCTTTAATTTTTGCACCTGGAAGACAGCACATTTCTTTTGAGGTTATATCCGGTCTGCAGATAGCGGCCCCTGTTCCTCTCAACAGGGAATCCCCCATGACCACAACTCTCTGTTTCTTCTTCACAACATTTTTCTTTCTGAATCCAGGAGGTCGCTGAGGGTGTACAAGGTTGTTCTTTGTGGGCAAAGTCTTATCCTGATGTATTTCTTCATCGTTCTCTTGTGTGAGAGCCTGGTACTGGTTCCTGAGCAGTATGGGTACTGACTGCATCACGATCCTCCTGCTTCTCTGGGTCACATGCTTCCATTCCTCTGTTTCTTCAGGTGCACTTCGAATTTATTCTCTTTCTGTACCATGAAGAGATAATTCTGCTCTGTCTAAGAACTGTTCATCTTCCTTAATGGTCTTCAATGTAGATAACCTCTCTTCCAGATTCCGCAACTTTTCCTCCAACATGGACACAAGCTTGCATTTCTGGCATGTGAAGTTTGGCTTTTCCACTGGTAAATCTGTGAACATGTAGGAAGAAATGCAGCTCAACAAATGGCTCCTGGACTCTTCCATACTCTTATTGTTAAAGAGATATCAAAGCGGTGAAAAACGTACTCTTCACTTATCCCACAATGAACTGGGAATATGCAAATGATCTCCTCTGGACTCCTCCCCTAGTACGAATGTACAATGGAATGTAGGAATATACAGTATCATAACTGTTATCTAAAGTGCTTCTATTTTAAAGGATATACCTTGTTACTGTCTCATACAAAGTATTTGTGGATATGGTGTAAAAGTTACCAACTTTTATGACATTTCAGAGGATACAATTTCACTAGAATCATAGAATGGTAGAGTTGGAAGGGACCTCCTGGGCCTTCTGGTCCAACCCCCTGCTCAAAGCAGGATTCTCTAAATCATCCCAGACAGATGTCTATCCAGCCTCTGTTTGAAGACTTCCATTGAAGGAGAACTCACCACCTCTTGTGGCAGCCTGTTCCACTCATTGATCACCCTAACTGTCAAAAAGTTTTTTCTAATATCTAATCTGTGTCTCCTCCCATTCAGTTTCATCCCATTGCTTCTAGTCTTTCCTTGTGCAAATGAGAATAAAGATGATCCTTCTACAATGTGACAGCCCTTGAGATATTTGTAGACAGCTATTAAGTCTCCTCTCAGTCTTCTTTTTTGCAAGCTAAACATTCCCAAATCCTGCAACCGTTCCTCATAGGACATGGTTTGCAGACCGGTCACCATTCTGGTGGCTCTTCTCTGAATTTGCTCCAGTTTGTTGATGTCTTTTTTAAAATGTGGTGCCCAAAACTGGACACAGTATTCCAGATGAGGTCTGACCAAAGAGGAGTAGAGGGCAATAATGACCTCACGTGATCTAGACTGTATGCTTCTGTTGATACATCCTAGAATTGCATTTGCCTTTTTTGCTGCTGCATCACACTGTTGACTCATGTTTGTTAAGTCTGTGATCAATTAGTATACCCAAGTCTTTTTCACATGTGCTGTTACTTAGCCCTATTCCTCCCATTTTGTATATGCTTTTTTCATTTTTATTGCCCAGATGTAGTACTTTGCATTTTTCCCTGTTAAAATCCATTCTGTTAGTTGCTGCCCACTGCTCCAGTTTATGTATATCTTTTTGAATCCTCTCTCTCTCTTCTCTAGTATTAGCTACCCCTCCTAGCTTTGTGTCATCAGCAAATTTGATCAGTTTACCCTCAATTCCTTCATCTAAATCATTGATAAAGATGTTGAACAATACAGGGCCCAAAACAGAGCCTTGTGGTACCCCACTTGAGACATTCTTCCAACTGGATGTGCAGCCATTTACAACCACTCTTTGGGTCCGATCACTAAGCCAGTTATGAATCCACCTAACAGTTGCCTTGTCCATTCCATACTTAGTCATTTTTTCAATAAGGATTGTGTGAGATACTTTGTCAAATGCTTTGCTGAAGTCAAGATATACTATATCTACAGCATTTCCTGATCCACCCAGTCAGTGATTCTGTCATAGAAGGAAATTAAGTTAGTCTGACATGACTTATTAGTTACAAACCCATGCGGACTCTGTTTAATCACTTCATTCTTATCCAGGTACTTGCATACATGTTCTTTAATAATTTGTTCAAAGATCTTTCCTGGTATAGAAGTCAGACTCACCGGCCTGTAGTTCCCTGGGTCCACCTTCTTCCCCTTTTTGAAGATAGGAACAACATTTGCTCTTCTCCAGTCTTCTGGGACTTCTCCTGTTCTCCAAGAATTTTCAAAGATTATGGACAGTGGTTCAAGAATTTCTTCTGCTATCTCTCCACTAATTTGGAGCAAAGGTCCACTGGACAACCATGCTACATAGGATATTTCTCTTCAGTATGCTTACATTCAAGAAATAACAAAAAGGTAGTATGAAGTTTTGTGTGATTTATGCCTTAGCTTCTTTTGATACTAATCTTTAGTGTACATTTACTTAAATTTTAACCCCTTCCCGACCCATGACGCCACGTAGGCGTCATGAAAATCAGTGCCAATCCGACCCATGAAGCCTATGTGGCGTCATGAAAGGATCGCGTCCCTGCGGGTCGGGTGACCGGGGTCACTGAAAGGTCACCCCACTCGCAGACACAGGACCCTTTGTGATTCACCACAGGGGGGTTGACTTAACCCCCCCGTGGCCACGATCGCTCTGATTGCTCTGATTGGCTGTTTCACTTTTAACAGCCAATCTGTAATATTTCAACAATGTGATTGGTGAAATATTATAATCCAGCCATGGCCGATGCTGCAATAGCATCTGCCATGGCTGGAGACTGAGTACCGACCCCCCCCACACCATGTCACGGCGGTGATCGGCCGCCGCCACCGAAAAATGGCAGCGGTCGGTCACCGCCGTCACTAACAGCTCCCCTCGTCCTGGCCTCCGCTGCCCCCACCTTCCGATCTCCCCCGCCTCACTTCCGACCCCCATACTCACCTCTCCCGGTCCACCGATGTCCCTCGATCCATCCCGGCGGCTGCCCAGGATTCTTCATGGGCGCCGCCATCTTGGAAAATGGCCGGCGCATGCGCAGTGCGCCTGCAGAGTAAAAAAATTTATTTTGATCACTGTGATATACTGTCACAGTGATCAAAATAAAAAAAAGTAAGTGAACCCCCTGTCATAGGTAGGGAAAAATAATAAAGAATTTTTTTTTTTTTCCTATTAGGCCCTGTGCACACGTTGCGGATTTTGCTGCGGATCCGCAGCGGATTTTTGCTGCAGATCAGTGGGGGTAATTTTGCTGCGGATCAGCAGCGGAATTTTGCTACGGATCCGCAGCGGATTTTGTGTTACGGATCCGCAGCGGAATTTTGCTGCGGATCAGCAGCGGATTTTGCTACGGATCCGCAGCGGATTTTGCGTTGCGGATCCGCAGCGGATTTTGCGTTGCGGATCCCAGCGGATTTTGCGTTGCGGATCCGCAGCGGATTTTGCGTTGCGGATCCGCAGCGGATTTTGCGTTGCGGATCCGCAGCGGATTTTGCGTTGCGGATCCGCAGCGGATTTTGCGTTGCGGATCCGCAGCGGATTTTGCGTTGCGGATCCGCAGCGGATTTTGCGTTGCGGATCCGCAGCGGATTTTGCGTTGCGGATCCGCAGCGGATTTTGCGTTGCGGATCCGCAGCGGATTTTGCGTTGCGGATCCGCAGCGGATTTTGCTGCGGATCCGCAGCGATTTGCTGCGGATCCGCAGCGGATTTCGCGCTGCGGATCCACAGCAGATCCAGAAACCATGTACAGTACAATGCAAATAAATGGTAAAAAAAAAACGCTGTGTACATGCTGCAGATTTTTCAACGCGGATTTGCTGCGGTTTTACACCTATTCCATTATAGGCGTAAAACCGCAGAGAAAAACTGCAGCAAATCCGCGCTAAATACGCAGGTCATTTTACCTGCGGATTTTAGAAAAATCCGCAAGTGAATCTGCAACGTGTGCACGGGGCCTTAGGGTTAGGCTGGGTTCATATTGCATTATGGCAGTCCGTTAGATGGACTGCGTTTCACCGCGGTATAACGCGGTGTAACGCAGTCCGTTAACGCTGCCATTCACACCATTTGTGTGCATCGCAACGCAAGACGTGTCGTCATTCAGTAACGGAGCCTTGGACGCGGCCTGCAGCGTCTGGGCTCCGTCACCGCTAGCACAGATGAATCATCGCTGATTCCTCTGCACTAGCGGGTATAGCATAACGCGATCGCGTTATGCTATACCGTTACCAGCCCGTCAACGCTACGTGTTGAACGGGCTGGTAAAACGCAATATGAACCCAGCCTTAGGGTTAGAACTAGGGTTAGGGTTAGAACTAGGGCAAGGGTTGGAATTAGGGTTAGGGTTGGAATTAGGGTTAGGGTTGGAATTAGGGTTAGAGTTAGGATAAGTGTTAGGGGTGTTTTGGGGTTAGGGTTGGGATTAGGGTTAGGCTTGTGGTTAGGTTTATGGTTAGAGTTGGGATTAGGGTTAGGGGTATGGTTATGGTTTGTATTAGGGTTAGGGGTGTGTAGGGGTTAGGGTTGGAGTAAGAAATGAGGGGTTTCCACTATTTATGCACATCAGGGGGTCTCCATACGCGACATGGCGCGACCATTGATTCCTGCAAATTTTGCGTTCAAAAAGTCAAACAGTGCTCCCTTTATTCCAAGCTCCGACGTGTGCCCAAACAGTGGTTTACCCCCACATATGGGGTATCAGCGTACTCGGGAAAAATTGCACAACAACTTTGGGGGTCTAATTTCTCCTGTTACTGTTGGGAAAAAAAAATTGGGGACTAAAAATGTTATTTTTGTGGAAAAAAATGATTTTTTATTTTCACGGCTCTGCGTTATAAACTTCTGTGAAGAACTTGGAGATTCAAAGTGCTTACCACACATCTAGAGGAGTTCCTTGGGGGATCTAGTTTCCAAAATGGGGTCACTTGGGGGGGTTTCTACTGTTTAGGCACATCATGGGCTCTGCAAACGTAACATGACACCCGCAGACCATTCCATCAAGTCGGCATTTCAAAACGTCACTACTTCACTTCCGAGCCCCGAAGTGTGCCCATACAGTAGTTTTCTCCCATATATGGGATATCAGCGTACTCAGGACAAATTGGACAACAACTTTTGAGGTCTAATTTCTCCTCTTACCCTTGGGAAAATAAAAAAAATTGGGGACTAAAAGATCATGTTTGTGGAAAAAATATGATTTTTTTTATTTTCATGCCCCGGCGTTATAAACTTCTGTGTAGCCCTTGGGGGTTCAAAGTGCTCACTACACATCTAGATAAGCTCCTTGGGGGGTCTAGTTTCCAAAATGGGGTCACTTGTGGGGGTTTCTACTGTTTAGGCACATCAGGGGCTCTGCAAACGCAACATGACGCCCACAGAACATTCCATCAAGTCTGCATTCCAAAATGGCGCTCCTTCCCTTCTGTGCTCTCCCATGCGCCAAAACAGTGGTTCCCCCCCACATATGGGGTACCAGTGTACTCAGGACAAACTGTACAACAACTTTTGTGGTCCAATTTCTCCTGTTACCCATGTGAAAATAAAAAATGCGGGTTAAAAAAAATCAGTTTTTGAGGAAAAAAATTATTTTTTATTTTCACGGCTCTGCATTACAAACTTCTGTGAAGCACGTGGGGGTTCAAGGTACTCACCACACATCTAGATAAGTTCCTTGAGGGGTCTAGTTTACAAAATGTGGTCACTTGTGGGGGGGTTTTTACTGTTTAGGCACATCAGGGGCTCTGCAAACGTAACAAGATGCCCGCAGACCATTCCATCAAGTCGGCATTTCAAAGCGTCACTACATCCCTTCCAAGCCCTGGCGTGTGCCCAAACAGTGGTTCCCCCCCACATGTGAGGTACTAGCGTACTTAGGACAAATTAGACAACAACTTTTGGGGTCCAATTTCTCCTGTAACCATTGTGAAAATAAAAAGTAGGGGGCTAAATAATCATTTTTTGAGAAAAAAAAATGATTTTTTTATTTTCACGGCTCTGCGTTATAAACTTTTGTGAAGCACCTGGGGGTTCAAAGTGCTCACTGTGCATCTATATAAGTTCCTTAGGGGGTCTAGTTTCCAAAATGGGGTCATTTGTGGGGGAGCTCCAAAGTTTAGGCATACAGGGGCTCTCCAAACATGACATGGTGTCCGCTAACGATTGGAGCTAATTTTCCATTCAAAAAGTCAAATGGCGCTCCTTCCCTTCTGAGCCCTGCCGTGCGCCCAAACAGTGGTTTATGACCACATATGAGGTATCTGTGTACTCAGAAGAAATTGCCCAACAAATTTTAGGATCCATTTTATCCTGTTGCCCATGTGAAAATGAAAAAACTGAAGCTAAAAGAAATTTTTTGTGAAAAAAAAGTACTTTCTTTATTTTACGGATCAATTTGTAAAGGACCTGGGGTTTCAAAGTGCTCACTATGCATCTAGAAAAGTTCCTTGGGGGTCTAGTTTCCAAAATGGGGTCACTTGTGGGGGAGCTCCAATGTTTAGGCACACAGGAACTCTCCAAATGCGACATGGCAACCGCTAAATATTCCAGCATATTTTCCATTCAAAAAGTCAAATGGTGCTCCTTCTCTTCTGAGCCCTGCCGTGCGCCCAAACAGTGGTTTATGACCACATATGAGGTATCTGTGTACTCAGAAGAAATTGCCCAACAAATTTTAGGATCCATTTTATCCTGTTGCCCATGTAAAATGAAAAAACTGAAGCTAAAAGAAATTTTTTGTGAAAAAAAAGTACTTTCTTTATTTTACGGATCAATTTGTGAAGGACCTGGGGTTTCAAAGTGCTCACTATGCATCTAGAAAAGTTCCTTGGGGGGTCTAGTTTCCAAAATGGGGTCACTTGTGGGGGAGCTCCAATGTTTAGGCACACAGGAACTCTCCAAATGCGACATGGCAACCGCTATATATTCCAGCATATTTTCCATTCAAAAAGTCAAATGGCGCTCCTTCCCTTCTGAGCCCTGCCGTGCGTCCAAACAGTGGTTTATGACCACATATGAGGTATCTGTGTACTCAGAAGAAATTGGCCAACAAATTTTAGGATCCATTTTATCCCGTTGCCCATGTGAAAATGAAAAAACTGAGGCTAAAAGAAATTTTTTGTGAAAAAAAAGTACTTTCTTTTTTTTACGGATCAATTTGTGAAGCACCTGGGGGTTCAAAGTGATTACTCTGCATCTAGATAAGTTCCTTGGGGGCTCTAGTTTCCAAAATGGGGTCACTTGTGGGGAGCTCCAATGTTTAGGCACACAGGGACTCTCCAAATGCGACATGGCAACCGCTAAATATTCCAGCATATTTTCCATTCAAAAAGTCAAATGGCGCTCCTTCCCTTCTGAGCCCTGCCGTGCGCCCATACAGTGGTTTATGACCACATATGAGGTATCTGTGTACTCAGGAGAAATTGCCCAACAAATTTTAGGGTCCATTTTATCCTGTTGCCCATGCAAAAATGAAAAAATTGATGCTAAAAGAAAAATTTTGTTGGAAAAATTAAAATGTCCATTTTTCCTTCCACGTTGCTTTAGTTCCTCTGAAGCACCTGAAGGGTTAATAATCTTCTTGAATGTAGTTTTAAGTAGCTTGAGGGGTGCAGTTTTTATAATGGTGTCACTTTTGGGTATTTTCTGCCATATAGACCCCTCAAAGTGACTTCAAATGTGAGGTGGTCCCTAAAAAAAATGGTTTTGTAAATTTTGCTGTAAAAATGAGAAATCGCTGGTCAATTTTTAACCCTTATAACTTCCTAACAAAAAAAAAAATGTTGTTCCCAAAATTGTGCTGATGTAAAGTAGACATGTGGAAAATGTTATTTATTAACTATTTTGTGTCACATAACTCTCTGGTTTAACAGAATAAAAATTCAAAATTTGAAAATTGCGAAATTTTCAAAATTTTGGCCAAAGTTCCATTTTTTTTCACAAATAAACGCAAAAATTATCGACCTAAATTTACCACTAACATGAAGCCCAATATGTCACGAAAAAACAGTCTCAGAATCGCTAGGATCCGTTGAAGCGTTCCTGAGTTATTACCTCATAAAGGGACACTGGTCAGAATTGCAAAAAATGGCAAGGTCATGAAGGGGTTAAAATTGCTTTTCATTTCAGACTGAATTTTATTGAATCAGCTTTGGCTTCAAGTAGTTTTGAATAATTTAAGATTTCTAATTTTGCATTTTATAATTAAATTAAAATATAAAAATATTTTTGTTTAAAGAGTAACTATCAGTTGTTTTAAATTAATATTTTTACTATATAAAAAAAATTAAATAGGTCTTTATTATTATTATTTTTTTAGTTTTTGTAACTATTCCTACACTTAACTGTCCCTAAATCACTCAGTTGCAAAAACGCAACCGACTGTCCCTTGCTAAGCTATCCTCCTAAACCGTTTTCACATTGAAGACGCTTTAGTCGAATGAATGCGGGTGCACGCGCGTCCCCGGGCATCACATGAGTGCTTAGCTCGCTTCTCATGGGAAGCGAGCCAGCGCTCAGCTGTACGGAATGCATGGCAGCCGTGCCATCCCAGGCACGGCGCCAAGTAACCTACTGCGCTGCAACCCCGGGAGACATCTCCCGAGGCTTCAGCGTATATACGCTCTGTATACAGACCGATGCTGCCTGCGATGTGCGGGCACGCCGGGGAAGACGCGCACACGTCATCAGCCGGCGTGCATGTGCATCCCGGCATTTGTTCAGTTGCGGGACGGCCCAGAAGAGGAGCTTCGTGGGCCGACAGGAGGGTAAATAAGAAGTTTTTTATTTTTAAACCGGTCCAAATGTGTTCAGGGGGGACCCAAAAAAAATAAATAAAGGTAAATGATAGGTATCGGTTTAGGAGGATAGCTTAGCAAGGGACAGTCGGTTGCGTTTTTGCAACTGAGTGATTTAGGGACAGTTTAGTGTAGGAATAGTTACAAAAACTAAAAAAAATAATAAAGACCTATTTAATTTTTTTATATACCGTATATACCCATGTATAAGCCGAGATTTTCAGCCCATTTTTTAGGGCTGAAAGTCCCCCTCTCGGCTTATACGCGGGTCATATACGGGGGTCGGCGGGGAGGGGGAGCGGGGGTGTCGGATCATACTCACCCCTCCGCCGGCGCGGTCTCTGCAGCCCCCCTGCTTCTCCCACGATCTCCGGCTCCTTCCTGCAGCGGTCACATGGCACCGCTCATTAAAGTCATGAATATGCACATATTCATGACTTTAATGAGCGGTAGCACGTGACCGCTGTAGGAAGGAAGCGCTGCGGAGAGCGCCGGGAGAAGAGGAGAGGCTGCAGGGACGCGAGGCGGAGAGGTGAGTACAGCGATATTTACCTGTCTTCTCTCCACCGCTGTGTTGCGTCCTCGTCTGACTCCTCTGGCGGTGAATGATCAGCAGAGGGCGCGATGATGTCATTGGTGAGCGCCGCGCCCCCTGCCAGATCATTCACTGCCGAGGACCAGGAAGAGGACGCAGCGCTGCGGTGCAGAGAGGAAAGGTAAATATCACAGGTGCCGGGGTTCTGAGTGAGCGGTGACGCCGGCACCTGTCCCCCATAGCGCGCCGGTGTCCCCGCCTGCTCAGGACCCCGGCACCTGGCCCCCAGCGACGAGAGGTGAGTATGTCATTTTTTTTTTTTTTTTTTGCAGCAGCATATGGGGCATAATCTGGAACATATGGGGGCATAATATGGAGCATATGGGGGCATAATATGGAGCATATGGGGGCATAATATGGAGCATATGGGGGCATAAGCTGTGGAATATATGGGGGCATAATATGGAGCATATGGGGGCATAAGATGTGGAACATATGGGGCATAATATGGAGCATATGGGGCATAAGCTGTGGAATATATGGGGGCATAAGCTGTGGAACATATGGGGCATAATATGGAGCATATGGGGGCATAATATGGAGCATATGGGGGCATAATATGGAGCATATGGGGGCATAATATGGCGCATATGGGGGCATAAGCTGTGGAACATATGGGGGCATAATATGGAGCATATGGGGGCATAAGCTGTGGAGCATATGGGGCATAAGCTGTGGAGCATATGGGGCATAAGCTGTGGAGCATATGGGGCATAAGCTGTGGAGCATAGGGGGCATAATCTGAGGATCATACGGAGGCATAATCTGAGGATCATACGGAGGCATAATCTGGAGCATATGGGGGCATAATCTCTGAAGCATATTGGGCATAATCTGGAGCATATGGGGGCATAATCTGGAGCATATAGGGGCATAATCTGTGCAGCATATGGGGGCATAATCATTTTTCACCCTAGGCTTATACGCGAGTCAATACGTTTTCCCAGTTTTTTGTGGCAAAATTAGGGGGGTCGACTTATACATGGGTCGGCTTATACATGAGTATATACGGTAATAAAAATATTAATTTAAAACAATTGATAGTTACTCTTTAAACAAAATATTTTTATATTTTAATTTAATTATTTAATGCAAAATTAGAAATCTTAAATTATTCAAAACTACTTGAAGCCAAAGCTGATTCAATAAAATAAAATTCAGTCTGAAATGAAAAGCAATTTTAAAATTTAAGTAAATGTACACTAAAGATTAGTATCAAAAGAAGCTAAGGCATAAATCACACAAAACTTCATACTACCTTTTTGTTAGTTCTTGAATGTAAGCATACTGAAGAGAAATATCCTATGTAGCATGGTTGTCCAGTGGACCTTTGCTCCAAATTAGTGAAATTGTATCCTCTGAAATGTCATAAAAGTTGGTAACTTTTACACCATATCCACAAATACTTTGTATGAGACAGTAACAAGGTATATCCTTTAAAATAGAAGCACTTTAGATAACAGTTATGATACTGTATATTCCTACATTTTAACTGTAAATAGTAATAGACAACGTATAAGACAGTAGGGTGAGTATGGTAAGGTCAACAACCATGCCAGCTTAAAGGGAATCTGTCACCCTAAATTGCGGGATATTTAAATGATGGCAGTCAGGTCAGATGGGCGGTGTTTTGGGTACTTGCCTTAACATGTTGTTCGCCGCTGTCTCCATTATTTCTGGGAATTGTAGTCGTTGCCCTCCATATAACGCGCCTGCGCATTGCAATCTTGAATTGTGCACGCGCAGTATGCTTTGCCTGCAGATTGCAATGTGCAGAGGTCCAACGTTTGCAGCTACCAGTACAGTACTCCAAGTTTTATCCACTACAAACCCAAAACGAAGAATTATCATCCATCCTGGAAGTGAAAACTTGACTTCAGCAGGGGCAGCTACATTGTATGGAGCCATTTATTATATGGCAAGCTAGATCGAGGACAGATAACATTTACTGTGCTGTATTTAGCTGGAAGATCTGGTTACCGTTAGCAGAGATTATTTTAGGAAGAAAGGTGAACACCCATACATTCCTATATAGCAACTTTATAATTCAAATAAAGACTGAATCCCTAAAACTGTTATTCTGTTCCCAACCATGATAACACACTAGGCATAGGTATGGCAGAATATGGCGGTATAAAGACTGATTCCCTAAAAAGATCTTCATGAAACTGGGAAGATAACCTTGTTGTACTAATATGAACTTATTCCAATAGAAAAACCGGAGCTTAAAACCGTTATTCTGTTCCCAACCATGATAACACACTAGGCATAGGTATGGCAGAATATGGCGGCACATAAAGACTGATTCCCTAAAAAGATCTTCATGAAACTTGGAAGATAACCTTGTTGTACTAATATGAACTTATTCCAATAGAAAAACCGGAGATTAAAACTTATTCGTAATACTTGCCAAAGTGATGATGGGAGAGCTGGTGTTGCAGCTTGACTTCTGTAAGATATGCCCCAGCTAGCATGTCTACTTAATCTTCATTCTGTGGTTGCTCGGTACTGGATGTGTGAGAGGAGGGTTTATAAACTATCTGAAGATAGACAATATTAACATTAGCTTCTAGCCTTATCTCAGTCTCCTCTCAAAACATCAGTTCAGGAACACAGAACTTCAGATATGGATAAAATCTACCATAGGCATAGGTATAGACAAACATAGGGTTTTAGTAATTTCCCTCAGCGTACCGTCCCAGCGGATGCCGCGGCCTCAGCGTACCGTCCCAGCGGATACCGCGGCTAGGTCCGTCCAGCGGACACAGGCTATACCGTCCCAGCGGACACAGCGGCCTCAGCGTACCGTCCCAGCGGACACAGCGGCCTCAGCGTACCGTCCCAGCGGACACTCAGCTCAGGCCTCCCAGGACAAGGTACCGTCCCAGCGGACACAGCGGCCTCAGCGTACCGTCCCAGCGACCAGCGGCCTCAGCGTACCGTCCAGCGGACAGCGGCCTCAGGTACGTCCACTACCGTCCCAGCGGACACAGCGCCTCAGCGTACCGTCCCAGCGGACACAGCGGCCTCAGCGTACCGTCCCAGCGACACAGCGGCCTCAGCGTACCGTCCCAGCAGACACAGCGGCCTCAGCGTACCGTCCCAGCGGACACAGCGGCCTCAGCGTACCGTCCCAGCAGACACAGCGGCCTCAGCGTACCGTCCCAGCAGACACAGCGGCCTCAGCGTACCGTCCCAGCAGACACAGCGGCCTCAGCGTACCGTCCCAGCAGACACAGCGGCCTCAGCGTACCGTCCCAGCAGACACAGCGGCCTCAGCGTACCGTCCCAGCAGACACAGCGGCCTCAGCGTACCGTCCCAGCAGACACAGCGGCCTCAGCGTACCGTCCCAGCAGACACAGCGGCCTCAGCGTACCGTCCCAGCAGACACAGCGGCCTCAGCGTACCGTCCCAGCAGACACAGCGGCCTCAGCGTACCGTCCCGCAGACACAGCGGCCTCAGCGTACCGTCCCAGGGATGCCGCGGCCTCAGCGTACCGTCCCAGCGGACCAGCGGCCTCAGCGTACCGTCCCAGTGGATGCCGCGGCCTCAGCGTACCGTCCCAGTGGATGCCGCGGCCTCAGCGTACCGTCCCAGGAGCCGCGGCCTCAGCGTACCGTCCCAGTGGATGCCGCGGCCTCAGCGTACCGTCCCAGTGGATGCCGCGGCCTCACGTACGCCCAGGATGCCGGCTCAGTACCGTCCCAGTGGATGCCGCGGCCTCAGCGTACCGTCCCAGTGGATGCCGCGGCCTCAGCGTACCGTCCCAGTGGATGCCGCGGCCTCAGCGTACCGTCCCAGTGGATGCCGCGGCCTCAGCGTACCGTCCCAGTGGATGCCGCGGCCTCAGCGTACCGTCCCAGTGGATCCGCGGCCTCAGGTACGTCCAGTGGATCCGCGGCCTCAGCGTACCGTCCCAGTGGATGCCGCGGCCTCAGCGTACCGTCCCAGTGGATACCGCGGCCTCAGCGTACCGTCCCAGTGGATACCGCGGCCTCAGCGACCGTCCAGTGGATACCGCGGCTCACGTACCGCCCAGTGGATACCGCGGCCTCAGCGTACCGTCCCAGTGGATACCGCGGCCTCAGCGTACCGTCCCAGTGGATACCGCGGCCTCAGCGTACCGTCCCAGTGGATACCGCGGCCTCAGCGTACCGTCCCAGTGGATACCGCGGCCTCAGCGTACCGTCCAATGTGCCCAGTCTAGTGTGGACTTCCCATGGTGCAGAAACGCATTGTGACGGCTGATCCCGCACTGACGGCTGCAGATCACACACAGCGCTGAGAATCGCATAGGCCTTTTCACTAAACACAGTCAGAAAACAACTAACGTCCACTCAGTAGCGGTCACTGAGGCCACACACATTGGGAGGAGCAGATCTGACCGGCTGGGTGTCAGACATCAGGGGAGCACATTCGGGTGTCAGACATCAGGGGAGCACATTCGGGTGTCAGACATCAGGGGAGCACATTCGGGTGTCAGACATCAGGGGAGCACATTCGGGTGTCAGACATCAGGGGAGCACATTCGGGTGTCAGACATCAGGGGAGCACATTCGGGTGTCAGACATCAGGGGAGCACATTCGGGTGTCAGACATCAGGGGAGCCAACATTCGGGTGTCAGACATCAGGGGAGCACATTCGGGTGTCAGACATCAGGGGAGCACATTCGGGTGTCAGACATCAGGGGAGCACATTCGGGTGTCAGACATCAGGGGAGCACATTCGGGTGTCAGACATCAGGGGAGCACATTCGGGTGTCAGACATCAGGGGAGCACATTCGGGTGTCAGACATCAGGGGAGCACATTCGGGTGTCAGACATCAGGGGAGCACATTCGGGTGTCAGACATCAGGGGAGCACATTCGGGTGTCAGACATCAGGGGAGCACATTCGGGTGTCAGACATCAGGGGAGCACATTCGGGTGTCAGACATCAGGGGAGCACATTCGGGTGTCAGACATCAGGGGAGCACATTCGGGTGTCAGACATCAGGGGAGCACATTCGGGTGTCAGACATCAGGGGAGCACATTCGGGTGTCAGACATCAGGGGAGCACATTCGGGTGTCAGACATCAGGGGAGCACATTCATCTAACACAGCACAGCAATCTCCAGAAAAAAAAGGACAGTATCGCCCGATGTCATCCGCTCTTCTTATAGCTCCCTGACTTTCCCGACATGACAGCACCCAGAGGACGGCGGATCGTCCAGCGCTGGAGGAGTCCTGCATGCGATGTACATGCACTGCGGAGCCGCATGTCCGGGGCAAGCAGCGCTGTACTAGGGCGCGGTGACAGGTAACATCATACTATCATACCTTATGTATAGGTCCGCTGTCGCGACAGCTCTTCCCAGCCCCGTTTATTTTAATTCCTTTCCCCCCACTCGACCCCGTTTTTCTTTTTGCTGCATTGCGGGAAAAAGTCACTGATTTTCTTTAGCCATAAAGATTGCAAAAAAACCAGTGAAAAAACCCAAATTTTCCCCAATTTGGCATCGAAAAAAAAGTTCCCCAATTTAAGGAATCCTCTGGCTGCGAAAGGGTGAACCCCTTCCCTTTTTACGTCATTTTGAGGCGGTTTTTTTCTTTTGGAGGGCGGGGGCTCCTGTCAGACCTGCGGAGAGCCCTTTTGCAGGTCAGTTAAGTCACAGGCGGTGTGCGGGGGGGTACCCCGGGGGCGCAGCATAACGTGCGCAAAAAGTGTGACCGGGGGCCTGCACAAAGGGCGTGTTTTTGGCCTGGCAGCGGGAAAAACATTTTGCAATCTGCCGCCTAATCCTGTAAAACCCATTTTTTTTTCTTTAACATTTTTTACCCCCCCATATCAAAAAATGCTTCTTTTCACTACCTACTACCTGGAGCTCATTGACTGGTATAGCCAGAAAAAAAAAACAGGAAAAAAAAGGCGTTAATAAGCCACATGTCTTCTTCCCCACCCCTAGTTTGGGGCCGAATCCCCAGGGGTCAATCTCCACCCTTTAAATTACATTTCCAATGAAGCTTTTTTAAAAGCTGGACCAAGCGCCTGAACCTACGCACTTGTTAAAATTTTTGGGGAAACCGCATATCATTTAAAAATTTTTCCCCCCCAGGTCCCTCCTCATACACACTTGATTGGTGACCCTACTTTACCCCCCACAATCCACCCAGCAAATTATTATGACCCCATTTTAGTATGATTCACCAACCTTTTAATCGCCCACACAGCAGTTTCCCCGCGTATTTAAAAAGGGCTCCACAAAGTTTCCCCCTCAGTTTAAAGGCCCCCCTCATTTTTTCCCCCTTTTGGGGCCGATTGCCTTCCCTAAGGTTTAAAGGTCCCATTAGTGAATTTTGTATAATGGCCCCCCAAGTTCTTTTACAGTTAATGGCCCCATATAGTTTCCATAAAGATAAATTTCCCCCCAAAAAAATTTTTCGAAAAATTCCCCAAAAACTCCATAAGTTAATGGCCCCCATTTTTCCCCCCCAATTTTAAAGGCCCCCCCTAGTTTTCCATCGTAAATGGCCCCTTAATTTCCCAATTTTCCCCCATATTTCCCCTTTAAAATAAATGGCCCAAATGTTCCCTTTTAAAAAGGTTGTTTCCCCCTAATTTTTTAAAGGAAACCCCCTAATTTTAAAAAAACCCCTTTAAAAAATTTAAAGGCCCCCAATTTTTTTCCTACAGTTTTAAAAACCCCAATTTTTTCATAAAATATAAAAAGGGGGGGGGGGGGGGGGGGGGGGGGGTTTGGGGGGGGGGGGGGGGGGGGGGGGGGGGGGGGGGGGGGGGGGGGGGTTTTTGGGGGGGGGGGGGGGGGGGGGGGGGGGGGGGGGGGGGGGGTTTTTTGGGGGGGGGGGGGGGGGGGGGGGGGGGGGGGGGGGGTTGGGGGGGGGGGGGGGGGGGGGGGGGGGGGGGGGTTTTTGGGGGGGGGGGGGGGGGGAAAGGGGGGGGGGGGGGGGGGGGGGGAAAGGGGGGGGGGGGGGGGGGGGGGGGGGGGGGGGGGGGGGGGGGGGGGGGGGGGGGGGGGGGGGGGGGGGGGGGGGTGGGGGGGGGGGGGGGGGGGGGGGGGGGGGGGGGGGGGGGGGGGGGGGGGGGGGGGGGGGGGGGGGGGGGGGGGGGGGGGGGGGGGGGGGGGGGGGGGGGGGGGGGGGGGGGGGGGGGGGGGGGGGGGGGGGGGGGGGGGAAAAGGGGGGGGGGGGGGGGGGGGGGGGGGGGGGGGGGGGGGGGGGGGGGGGGGGGGGGGGGGGGGGGGGGGGGGGGGGGGGGGGGGGGGGGGGGGGGGGGGGGGGGGGGGGGGGGGGGGGGGGGGGGGGGGGGGGGGGGGGGGGGCTTTGGGGGGGGGGGGGGGGGGGGGGGGGGGGGGGGGGGGGGGGGGGGGGGGGGGGGGGGGGGGGGGGGGGGGGGGTGGGGGGGGGGGGGGGGGGGGGGGGGGGGGGGGGGGGGCGGGGGGGGGGGGGGGGGGGGGGGGGGGGGGGGGGGGGGGGGGGGGGGGGGGGAAAGGGAACAAAGAAAAAAGAACCCCCCGAAAAAAAGAACAAGGGGGGAAAAAGGGGGAAAAAAAAACAAAGAAAAAAAAAGGGAAAGGAAAGGGGCAGGGGGGAAGGGAAAAGGGGGGGAAAGGGGAAAGAACAGAGGGGAAAAAAAAAGAAAGAAAAAAAAGGGGAAAAACAAAAAGGGGAAAAAAAAGAAAAAAAAAAAAGGGGAAAAGAAAGAAAAAAGAGAAAAAAAAAAAAAAGGGAAAAAAAGAACGAAAAAAAAAAAGAAAAAAAGACGGGAAAAAAGGGGAAAAAAAAGGGGGGGAAAAAAAACAAAAAGAGAAAGAAAGAGGGGGGAAAAAAGGGAAAAAAAAAGAGGGAAAAAAGAAAAAAAAAGAAAGAACAAAAAAAAAAGAGAAAAAAAAAGAAAAAAGGGGGGGAAAAAAAAAAGAAAAAAAAGAAAAAGGGGGGGAAGGGAAAAAACGGGGGAAAAAAGGAAAAAAAAGGGGGGCAAAAAAAAAAAGGGGGAAAAAAAAGAGAGAAAAAAAAAAGGGGGAAAAAAAAAGAAAGAAAAAAAGAAGGGAAAAAAAAAAGAGAAAAAAAAAAAAAGGGGGGAAAAAAACAAAAAAAAAAACAAAAAAAGAATAAAAAAAAAAAAAAAAAAAAAGGGGGGGGAAAACCAAAAAGGAAAAGAATGGGGGGAAAAAAAGAAAAAAAAACAGAGGGGGTAAAAAAAAAAGAAAAAGGAAAAAAAAAAGGGGGGGAAAAAAAAAAAAGAAAAAAAAAGGGGGGGGCAAAAAAAAAAAAAAAAGAAAAAAGGGGAAAAAAAGAAAAGAAAGAGGGGAAAGAAAGAGAACAGAGAGCAAGAAAGAGAAAGAACAGAGAGAAAGAAAGGGGAAAGAAAAAGAACAGAGAGAAAGAAAGAAGAGAGAGAAAGAAAGAAAAAGAACAGAGAGAAAGAAAGAAAAGAGAGGAAAGAACAGAGAGAGAAAAAAAGGATTAAAGAGAGAAAGAACAGAGAGAAAGAAAGGAGAGAGAGAGAGAAAGAAAGAACAGAGAGAGAGAGAAAGAAAGATTCTATAAACGTAGTATAGCAGCCGGCTGCCATTGTAATGCCCACCTGAGCCTCCCGAAGCAGGACATATCATGATCTGCTCACATGGCCGACATCCCCGATTCCAAGGCAATCCCGCTGTCCGCGCTGTCGGATGGTTCTGAAGCATTCCCTGAAGTGCCTCCATGGTTCCGTCACAGTCTCCTCCTAAAATTACCTCATTTCCGGTCAGCTTCCAGCACATCTCTTCCGGTGGAACGTCACGTGCAAGTTTTAAAGTGCTCCTCGGGGCTCCGCCGTGTACTCCTGTGTCCAGGGGAAAAGTAAGCTCCCGGCTGGGACAGCGGGGCAGACTATCAAAATCGGGACTGTCCCGCTGGATCTGGGACAGTTGGGAGGTATGAATGCTCCCCACCATACAACTTGTACACGCACGGCTTCGCACACATCATACACACACGGTTCCGCTCCACACACCTCACACACACACGGCTCCACTCAGTACACACACGGCTTCCCTCCATAAACCTCGTACATATGCAGCCACGCTCCGTAAATCTTGTACACATGCGTCTTTACAGCATACACCTCGTACACACGCGGCTCCGCTCCATACACACGCGGCTCCACTCTGTACACTCCGTACACACACGGCTCTGTTCCGCTCCGTACACACACAGCTCAAGCACGAAGCCCTGTGTGTACAAAGTGTACGGAGATAAGCGGTTCAGCTCCGTACACTTCGTACACAGGGCTGTTTCGTACGCCCCGTACACATACAGCACTGCTGCAGCCACCTCGTACACACACAGCTCCGCTCACCTCGTACACACATGGATCCGCTCCGTACACACACACGGCTCCGCTCCGTACACCTCGTTCACACACTGCCCCGCTACGTATATCTAGCACACACGCGGCTCCGCTCCGTACACCTCGCTCACACGCGGCTCCGCTCCGTACACCTCGTACACACGCGGCTCCGCTCCGTATACCTTGTACACACATGGCTCCGCTCCGTACACCTCGCACACACACACGGCTCCACTCCGTGCACCTAGTACACACACGGCTCTGCTCCTTGGACCTCGTACACACATGGCTCCGCTCCGTACACCTCGTACACACGCGGTGTAAGGTTCTTTGTCTCTGTTGACATGTTCCTTGAAACTCAGTTTTCCGTCGGCCACTTTGCTTTCTGTCTTTCTGCAGCTCTTGCCCTCAGTTAATATGGAGTTTCCAGTTTTCATGTTCCCGCCCTGATTCTTCCCTCTTGCTTCTTAAGCAGCCTCAGCTGAACAATCAGTGCTCCTGAATCAAGCCTCAGTCAGTCTGTGACCTGACTCCTGGAAGCCTTGGACTTGTACTCCAGCTATTCCCTACTGAGGAACCTTGGAACACTTTTGGACTCTGGAAACCTGCTGTTTGGTGAATCCATGTTTGCAGAGGAATTACGGTACAGAGAAGAGATCCTGAACCTGCTTTGGAGATTTATTGTAGTGCTTGAAGTTACTCTGGCCTGCTGTGTCTCCTGTCGCTGTTCCTGCAAACTGTGTGAACTTTTCAGCATGCTTGTATGAAGTAATACAAGTCATTTCATTTCAACCTTTGTCTCCTGTATTTCCTCGCACCCAAGCACAAGACGCTATAGGAACTGTACACTATACATGACAAGATTCAGGAGCCAATGTTTAGTGTCTGCTGGGTCTGGGAAAGTCGTGTCTGCTGTGACTGTGGATATCAGTTGTCCGGTTAATACCTTATGTGATGACAGTGGTTGTGACTTCTCACAACCATTCCAGGTGAGCGCATTCCCTTAAAATTTTACTCTGGAGTGTTACCACAGGTAAACACTATTGTTTTTTTTTTTTTTTCCTTTCCTCTTCCAGCACTTCTGCCTTAAAAGATCTGGAAGATGGAGGCCCGCATAAAGGAACTTTGCGGAGTGACTGATACAATCCTTTCAGATGTACAGACTTTAAAAACCCGTTTTGCAAGCCTACAGGACCTCACTAATCATAATTTGCAAGTGTTTGGACAGACTACCCAGGAATTGCGAGCCAGGATTGAGGCTCTAGAGGAACGAGCCCAGGCTCCTGCCATAACCCCGAGTTCTGGGATCCCCAAATTACCTCCTTTTCGTTTTGGCGGTGAACGTGAGAAATTCAGGGGATTTATTAATCAATGCAATTTATTTTTCTCTGCACATGCTTCACAATTTCCCACTGAACGATCCAAAGTGCTTACTATAATCATGTTGCTTACCAATAAGGCTTTGATGTGGGCAAACCCTCTGATTGAGACTGAGGATGATTGTTTGAATCACCTTAATGCTTTTATTTCAGCCATGGGGCAGGTGTTTGATGACCCCAATCGAGGTGCAACAGCTGAAGCAGCCATGTTAACTTTGCGCCAAGGTAAGCGTTCAGTAGCCGAATATGCCCTGGATTTCAGGAGATGGGCTTTTGATACCACTTGGGACACTTCCGCTAAAAAATCTATTTTTCGGAAAGGGTTGTCTCCACTGATTAAGGATGAACTTGCTCGTGCCGACCCTCCCACTGCGTTAGGTGACTTTATTAACTATTGTATCCGTATTGATGCTCGTCTGACTGAACGCAGACAAGAGAGATGGTTCGAAAATAATCGCACTAACCTTTTACTACCTCCCTCCTCAGCTAAGGAACCTTTGAGTGGGATCACAAGGGAACCAGAACCTGAACCCATGCAGGTGGACTCTTTACAAAGACGGGTTAGTGATGCACGCAAAGAACATCGTATAAAGGAAAATCTATGTTTCTACTGTGGTAAGTCAGGGCACTTCATTATAAACTGCCCCAGCCGTTCTCGTAAGACTACTACAGCAGTCATTCACTGTGAGTGTTGCGAGAGGAGCTCTGTCATGTCCGAGCCTCAGGCTCCAGAGAGATCTGCTGCAAGAGATCTTGATTTCTCAGACTTAAACTCTGTTAGTTCTGGGGACGATGACGGTATAAACGCTGCAATTTTTCAAGTTTCCTCAGCGGTGTCCCAGCTGAGTTGTAAAAGAAACAATTCTCATTGCTTCCTTTCCATCAAACTCTGGGTTGACTCAGTCTGGGTGTCTAGCTCTGCTATGATCGACTCAGGAGCAAGTGGAAATTTTATGGATATCTCCTTTGCTCTGAAACAGGGGATACGTTCAGTGAAGAAGGCTACTCCAGTACAGATGGAGACTGTGGATGGCTCTCTACTGACTTCTGGACCAGTGGAACAAGAAACAGAGCCTTTGAGGGTCCTTATGGGTAAAGATCATCAGGAGAAAATGTCTTTTTTGCTTATCTCTTCTCCCCACTTTCCCATTATTCTAGGGCTACCATGGCTGCAGGCGCAGAATCCTACGATTAACTGGGAGACCAAGTAATTACACTTTCCGGAGAAACAGATGAGTCAAGGAGTTTCAGCTTGCTCTGTTCCTAAAGGAACCATGTCAGTCCCTGAACTACCAGCTGTATACCAGGACTATGTGGATTTATGTGACAAGAAGAACGCTGATCAGCTTCCTCCTCACCGTCCATATGATTGTCCAATTGAATTATTGCCTGGAGCCGAGATACCTTTTGGTAAGATCTACCCCCTAGCGGGGCCCGAGCTAAAAGCTTTGAAGGATTATATAGACGAAAATTTAGCCAAGGGCTTCATACGCCCTCTTCATCTCCCGCAGGTGCACCCATCTTCTTTGTGAAGAAGAAAGATGGATCTCTGAGACCCTGCATAGACTATAGGGAACTCAATAAGGTTACTATTAGAAACCGTTATCCATTGCCTTTAATCCCTGAGTTGTTGGAGAGAGTGCGGCTGTCATGTGTGCATCGCCACGAAGATCGTCGCGGTTGCACATTCTGACTTCTCACAGCTGAGTTGCTGTTTCTTTGTGTTTGGCAGTTAGGGAGTTAATTCTGTCTGTGCTCAGTTCTGGGACTGGGTGCAGTTTCTCCCGGCTGCAATTAATTATTTGTTGATTGGTTTCCTTTAAATCTCTGGTTGTCTGTGTTGGGAGTTGCCAGTGAAATTCTTCATGCAGACCACAGATAGGATTGTATCTGTATAGACTTAAGTTAAAGAGCTCCTTAGTTGTTTTAAGCTCACCTTGCTTAGAGTTTAATATCCCCGATCATTTATGTTCCTTCTGTGTTTGAGTGTGTATGCAAGTCTGTGTTTTCTCCAGTCTGTCTTATATGTCTAATCTGTGTATTTAGCAGAGATCAGCCCATATCCCTTTGGTGGTAATCAGTATCCTTCTTAGGACTGATTACAGGGTTCAGGGACTGATAGGAGACAGGGTTAGGCTGGAGACTTGGACCTCTGAACCATTATCAGTACCTCCAAGGTGAGGGATTAGTTAGGACCCCAGTTTAGGGTCAGGTTAGACCCCCGGTCCTCCTCTTTCCTGTGACAGTGTATCAAGTCCTCAAGATTAACCCTGAGTTCAACGGATATCGTGTCAGGTAAATCTATTCTATATTTACATGCTGATGTTGCTAATCTATATGTTGTATAGAGTGTTGTTCTTTTAAGAATAGTTTACTGACATCGTACACATATCATAAGACCGCGTGACATTTTCACTGGCCCATAAAATTATTCCCAGTTGCCATGGATCCAGTAGCCCAGCTGGCTCTGCAGTTGCAGGGATTATCCATGGAGCTGACGGACATTAAGTCCAAAGTTTTGTCTCCCTCGGAGCAAACCAGATTTGAACCTAAAGTAGCTGTCCCGGACAGGTTCACTGGTGGGCGAGACAAATTTTTTACCTTCAGGGAAGCATGTAAATTGTATTTTCGGCTTCGGCCTCGATCATCAGGGAGTGAAGAGCAGAGAGTGGGAATTGTTATCTCGCTCCTACAAGGGGACCCTCAATCCTGGGCCTTCTCCCTTCCTCCGGGATCCCCGGCTCTACAGTCAGTAGATCGATTTTTTACTGCCCTGGGTTTGGTATATGATGACCCAGATCGGGTCTCTCTTGCTGAGACAAAATTACGTAAGATACAGCAGGGAGATCGTCCGGCGGAGGAATTTGCTTCTGAGTTCCGTAGATGGGCCACAGATACTCAGTGGAATGACCCAGCTCTTAGAAGCCAGTTTTGTCATGGGCTTTCTGACAAATTAAAGGACGTTTTGGCTCAGTATGATTCTCCTCCATCACTGGAGGCTGCTATGGCCCTAGCTATCCGTACTGATAGACGGCTCCGGGAGAGGTGCGAGGTAACTCCGCCCCCTGTTGTTACTCCACCTACTACTAAAGTCCCTTATGTTGAGGTTCCCCTTGTCTGTTCGGAGGAGCCTATGCAGTTGGGAGGGACATCATTTCGTAGGAGGGGATTGGCGGTACGCCGCAGGACTAGAAGGTGTTTCTTCTGCGGGAAAGAGGGACATTTTGTTGGGGGATGTCCATCCCGTGCCTTGTTGAGCAAAAAGTCGCCGGAAAACTGTTAATCCCAGGTTGTGTGGTGGACGACAACCTGGGAGTATGTATTTCGTCCGCTAGTTCTTCTCAGTTCCTTGTACCAGTGGAGGTGGTGGTTGGTACGAGAGTGGAGAGATTTTCTGTTCTTCTTGATAGTGGGTCCGGGGCTAATCTGGTTGACGCTCAGTTTGCTCAGGCTCAAGGTATGCATCTGAGTGTATTGGTCAAACCGATCCCTATATTCTCCATTGACGCCAGGCCTCTCGGCCAAGGTAGCTTTGTTCATGAGGTTCATAACATTGACCTTCGGGTAGGGGCAATACATAGGGAACTATTATCTTGTTATGTGTTGGAGGGTCTACCTACTCCTATTGTGTTGGGACTTCCTTGGTTGGTTAAACATAACCCTGTGATTAATTGGCAGTCCAGAGATATAAGCCAATGGGGGGAGTTTTGCAAAAGTAACTGCATGAACACAGTCATCAGTGCGGTCGTGCCTAGTACTTTGCCTCCTTTTTTGGAGGACTTTGGGGATGTGTTCTCTGAGGAGGGGTGTCAGGAGTTGCCTCCTCATCGCGTGTATGACTGCTCTATTAATTTACTTCCTGATGCTAAGTTACCTAAAGCTAGGTTATATAACCTTTCTGGTCCTGAGAGGCAGGCTATGAAAGATTATATTTCGGAAAGTCTGGCCAAAGGGCATATTAGACCTTCATCTTCCCCAGTGGCCGCGGGGTTCTTCTTTGTGAAGAAAAAAGATGGAGGCCTACGCCCTTGCTTGGATTTCCGCGAACTTAATCGGATTACTGTTCGAGATCCGTATCCACTCCTCTGATTCCTGATCTCTTCAATCAAATTGTTGGCGCCAAATGGTTCCCTAAATTGGATCTCAGGGGGGCGTATAATCTGATTAGGATAAAAGAGGGGGATGAGTGGAAAACGGCGTTTAACACGCCGGAGGGACATTATGAGAACCTTGTCATGCCTTTTGGTCTGACTACTGCACCAGCAGTATTCCAACATTTTGTTAATGACATTTTTCGTCATCTGGTGGGGCTGTTTGTGGTCGTATATTTGGATGACATTTTAATTTACTCACCAGATCTTGTGTCTCACCAGGAGCATGTGAGACAGGTGTTGCAGATCTTGCGAGACAATAAACTATACGCCAAACTGGAAAAGTGTGTATTCGCCGTACAGGAACTTCAGTTTTTGGGTTTCTTGGTGTCAGCCTCCGGTTTCCGTATGGACCCTGAAAAGGTGAGAGCAGTGCTTGAATGGGATCAGCCAGAGGATCTTAAGGCTCTGCAGCGTTTTCTGGGGTTTGCTAACTACTACCGGAAATTTATTTGTAATTTCTCATCTGTTGTCAAACCTCTCACTGACATGACAAGAAAAGGGACAGATTTTTCTAAATGGTCGGACAAAGCTTGCCAAGCTTTTTCCTCTTTGAAAAAATGTTTTGCTTCGGCACCCGTTCTCATCCAACCAGATGCATCACAGCCGTTCATTGTGGAGGTGGACGCGTCTGACGTAGGGGTGGGTGCAATATTGTCCCAGGGTCCGTCCCCTGGTAAATGGCATCCGTGCGCTTTCTTTTCTAAAAAATTGTCGTCCGCCGAAAGGAATTATGATATCGGCAATAGGGAACTTTTGGCCATTAAGTTGGCTTTTGAAGAATGGCGTCACTTTTTGGAGGGGGCAGTCCACCCGGTCACCGTCATTACTGATCACAAGAACCTGCTGTATTTGGAATCTGCTAAGCGTCTGAATTCCAGACAAGCTCGATGGTCGTTGTTTTTTACCAGGTTTAATTTTGTTGTCACTTATCGCCCTGGATCTAAGAATGTTAAGGCGGATGCCTTGTCTCGCAGTTTCCCAGGGGCCGGGAAAATGGATGACCCGATTCCTATCCTTCAGGAGGGGGTGGTAGTGTCGGCTGTATGTTCTGAGCTTGAGGAGGAGGTGTTAGAGGCTCAGGGGGACGCCCCTGCAGGACCTCCAGGGAGACTGTTTGTCCCAAATCAGTTGAGACAAAAGGTTATTGAGGCACATCATAATTCTGCTTTAGCAGGACATCCAGGGAGTAAGGCTACTTTAGATCTCCTTTCTCGCCGGTTTTGGTGGCCTAACGTTAATAAAGATGTTTTAACTTTTGTCGCGTCCTGTGGGGTTTGTGCTCGCTCTAAGACCCCTCATACCCGTCCGTCTGGGACCCTCTTACCCTTGAAACTTCCGGAGCGTCCATGGACTCATTTGTCTATGGACTTCATCACGGACCTTCCTCAGTCGTCAGGGAAGACTGTCATACTGGTGGTTGTTGACAGGTTCAGTAAGATGGCACATTTCATTGCTCTTCCTGCCCTCCCTAATGCTAAAACTCTGGCGCAGGTGTTCATTGGGGAGATTGTGAGACTTCATGGGTTGCCTTCTGATGTGGTGTCAGATAGGGGGTCTCAGTTTGTGTCCAAGTTTTGGAGGGCATTTTGTTTGCGTCGGGGGATGCAATTGTCATTTTCCTCGGCTTTTCATCCGCAGACCAATGGTCAGACAGAGCGTCTGAATCAAAGCCTAGAGACTTATCTTCGGTGTTTTGTCTCAGAGAACCAGGAGGACTGGTCTTCTTTCTTGCCTCTGGCAGAGTTCGCTCTTAACAACAGGCGGAGCGAGTCCACTGGTAAGTCCCCGTTTTTTGGGGCATATGGTTTTCATCCCGTTTTGTACATTCAATGGGGGGGCCCTTCTGGGGTTCCTGAGGAGGAGCGTTTCTCGTCGTCACTTGCTTCGGTGTGGAGAGGTGTATTGAATAATCTGAGTGCTATGGGGAACCGTTATAAACTTATGGCTGATAGGAGGAGAGTTTCTGGTCCAGATCTTAATGTGAACGATCTGGTATGGTTGTCTACCAGGAATATAAAACTTAAAGTTCCCTCCTGGAAGCTGGGCCCCAGATTCATCGGGCCGTACAGGATCAGTTCCATAATTAATCCTGTGGCATTTCGTCTGGACCTCCCTCCTACGTTTAAAATCCACAATGTGTTCCACAAGTCATTACTTAAGAGGTACGTGGCACCAGTCATACCATCACCTCTACCTCCTCCTCCAGTGGTGGTCAATGGTAACTTGGAGTTTCAAGTGTCAAAGATCATTGACTCACGTCTGAATCGCCGGTCCCTTCAGTACTTGGTGCATTGGAAGGGGTATGGTCCAGAGGAGAGGACGTGGGTTCCTGCGTCTGACATTAACGCAGATCGTTTGGTGCGGACCTTCCACAGAACTCACCCGGGCAAACCTGGCCCTGAGGGTCCGGAGGCCCCTCGTAGAAGGGGGGGTACTGTCATGTGTGCATCGCCACGAAGATCGTCGCGGTTGCACATTCTGACTTCTCACAGCTGAGTTGCTGTTTCTTTGTGTTTGGCAGTTAGGGAGTTAATTCTGTCTGTGCTCAGTTCTGGGACTGGGTGCAGTTTCTCCCGGCTGCAATTAATTATTTGTTGATTGGTTTCCTTTAAATCTCTGGTTGTCTGTGTTGGGAGTTGCCAGTGAAATTCTTCATGCAGACCACAGATAGGATTGTATCTGTATAGACTTAAGTTAAAGAGCTCCTTAGTTGTTTTAAGCTCACCTTGCTTAGAGTTTAATATCCCAGATCATTTATGTTCCTTCTGTGTTTGAGTGTGTATGCAAGTCTGTGTTTTCTCCAGTCTGTCTTATATGTCTAATCTGTGTATTTAGCAGAGATCAGCCCATATCCCTTTGGTGGTAATCAGTATCCTTCTTAGGACTGATTACAGGGTTCAGGGACTGATAGGAGACAGGGTTAGGCTGGAGACTTGGACCTCTGAACCATTATCAGTACCTCCAAGGTGAGGGATTAGTTAGGACCCCAGTTTAGGGTCAGGTTAGACCCCCGGTCCTCCTCTTTCCTGTGACAGTGTATCAAGTCCTCAAGATTAACCCTGAGTTCAACGGATATCGTGTCAGGTAAATCTATTCTATATTTACATGCTGATGTTGCTAATCTATATGTTGTATAGAGTGTTGTTCTTTTAAGAATAGTTTACTGACATCGTACACATATCATAAGACCGCGTGACAGCGGCATGCCAAAATTTTCTCTAAACTGGATCTCCGTGGGGCCTATAACTTGGTCCGTATTAGACCTGGGGATGAATGGAAGACTGCTTTCAGGTCACGCTATGGACACTTTGAATATCTAGTTATGCCTTTTGGTCTGAGTACCGCCCCAGCCACTTTCCAACACTTCGTGAATGATATCTTCAGGGATCTCCTAGATACATTTGTGGTGATTTATCTGGATGATATTCTAATTTTTTCTAACTCCACAGAGGAACATCATGGACATGTGAGAATGGTCTTAGAACGCCTAAGACAAAACCATCTCTACATCAAACTTGAAAAATGTGAATTCCATAGGACCGAAATTCAATTTCTGGGGTATGTACTATCTACGCAAGGGATTAGTATGGATGGAAGCAAGACCCAAGCCATCAAGGATTGGCCAATTCCTAGAAATGTGAAGGAGGTGCAGCGTTTCATCGGGTTTGCCAACTTCTATAGACGTTTCATTAAGAATTTTTCTGAGGTAGTGTCACCTATCACCCAACTTACCCGGAAACAGTCTAGGTTCTCCTGGACCCCGCAAGCTCAGGAAGCATTTTCCTGTTTAAAGGATAAATTTACCACCGCACCTATCTTAGTACATCCCAACCCCGAGCTTGCCTTCATAATAGAGGTGGATGCTTCAGACTGTGCCGTTGGAGCTATACTCTCTCAGAGAACAGGTGAGAAGAATGTCTTGCATCCCTGTGCCTTCTTTTCCCAGCAGTTATCTTCGGCTGAGAGGAACTACGATGTGGGCAATAGAGAATTGTTGGCCATTATTGCCGCCTTCAAGGAATGGAGACACCTTCTTCAGGGAGCTGCACAGCAAATAGTCGTCCTGACAGACCATTGTAACCTTGAATTTATCAGGTCGGCTAAGTGCCTGACTCCTCGCCAGGCTCGCTGGAATCTTTTCCTAAACCAATTTAATTTTGTCATTTCTTATAGACCAGGATCGCGCAATGGAAAGGCTGATGCACTCTCTAGGATTCATTCAGCAGAGACACGTCCACTTACTCCTCCTAAGACTATTCTTCCTAACTCTAGATTCCTGGGAGTGATTCATAATCAAGACCTACTTAAGGACATCAAGGAAGCATACCATGCGGATTCTTTGTTGGCTCAACCCCCAAGGGACGTAAGTCTTGTCTTTAAGAATGGTGTGTGGATTCAGGGACAACGTCTGTATATACCTGAAACAGTCAGATTGAGAGTATTGCAACTCATCCACGATTCCAAGATAGCCGGGCATAGGGGAATTCTAAAGACACAAGAATTTCTTTCTCGTTTCTTTTGGTGGCCCACTTACAGGAAAGATGTCTTAAACTATGTCACTTCATGTGAAGTCTGTGCAAGATGCAAAACACCTCGCTCCTCACCAACTGGTCTGTTGCAACCTCTTCCCACCCCGTCCCGCCCGTGGGGATCCATTTCTATGGACTTCATTGTGGAGTTACCAACCTCTCAAGGGAAGAACACCATTCTAGTGGTGGTTGACCGTCTAACAAAGGCAGCTCATTTTATCCCTTGTGTCGGCTTACCCACTGCAAAACAGACATCAGACTTGATGATTAAGAATGTGTTTCGCTTACATGGAGTACCGGATGAGGTCATTTCGGATCGAGGGGTGCAATTCACTTCAAGGTTTTGGCAAAATTTCTGTGCAGCATTGGACATTAAAGTAAACCTTTCTTCTGCTTTTCATCCCCAGACTAATGGACAGACAGAACGAACCAATCAGACCCTGGAGCAGTATCTCCGCTGTTTTATCTGCCACCTACAGGATGATTGGGTGGATCTACTTCCACTGGCTGAGTTCTCTTATAACAACTCTCAGAGCGCCTCCACTAAGCAGTCTCCTTTTTACTCCAATCTAGGTTATCATCCTAACATTCTTCCTCGATTTCCCATAGATACGCCCTTGCCGGCAGTGGCTGAAAGAATCACTTCTTTACAAAAGAATATGGATCTTCTAAAGGAAAATCTAGAATTGGCTCAGGAAAGGTACAAGAAAGCAGCAGATAAATTTCGTAAACCTGCACCAGCTTTCAAGGTAGGAGATTTGGTCTGGCTGTCAACCAGAAATCTTAAATTAAAGATTCCATCGTCTAAATTGGGACATAAGTACATTGGACCTTATAAGATCAATAAGATTATAAGTGCTGTTGCTTGTCGTCTTCAACTGCCCAGAACTACGAGAATCCACCCTGTCTTTCATGTTTCCCTACTAAAGGCTGCAACACCCAATACGTTTCCTGGACGTTCTTCTCCTTGCCCTGACCCAGTGCTGGTCGATGGTCAGGAAGAATTTATGGTGGAAAGGATTCTAGATTCCAGGTTGTACAGAAATCAGTTGCAATATTTGATTAAATGGCAGGGCTACCCAGTGGAGGACAACTCATGGGAACCAGTCAATAATGTAAATGCTCCTCGCCTGCTCCGCCAGTTTCATCAGAGGTACCCTGACAAGCCTGGTCTGAGGTCATCCGGAGGTTGTCCCTAAGGGGGGAGTAATGTAAGGTTCTTTGTCTCTGTTGACATGTTCCTTGAAACTCAGTTTTCCGTCGGCCATTTTGCTTTCTGTCTTTCTGCAGCTCTTGCCCTCAGTTAATATGGAGTTTCCAGTTTTCATGTTCCCGCCCTGATTCTTCCCTCTTGCTTCTTAAGCAGCCTCAGCTGAACAATCAGTGCTCCTGAATCAAGCCTCAGTCAGTCTGTGACCTGACTCCTGTAAGCCTTGGACTTGTACTCCAGCTATTCCCCACTGAGGAACCTTGGAACACTTTTGGACTCTGAAAACCTGCTGTTTGGTGAATCCATGTTTGCAGAGGAATTACGGTACAGAGAAGAGATCCTGAACCTGCTTTGGAGATTTATTGTAGTGCTTGAAGTTACTCTGGCCTGCTGTGTCTCCTGTCGCTGTTCCTGCAAACTGTGTGAACTTTTCAGCATGCTTGTATGAAGTAATACAAGTCATTTCATTTCAACCTATGTCTCCTGTGTTTCCTCGCACCCAAGCACAAGACGCTATAGGAACTGTACACTATACATGACACGCGGCTCCGCTCTGTGCACCTCGTACACACACGGCTCCGCTCCGTACACCTCGTACACACACGGCTCCACTCTGTGCACCTCGTACACATGCGGCTCCGCTCCGTATACCTCGTACACACGCGGCTCCGCTCCATACACCTCGTACATACGCGGCTCCGTTCTGTGCACCTCGTACACACACGGCTCCGCTCCGTACACCTCGTACACACACGGCTCCGCTCCGTACACCTCGTACACACACGGCTCCGCTCCGTACACCTCGTACACACATGGCTCCGTTCCGTACACCTCGTACACACCGGCTCCGCTCCGTACACCTCGTACACACGCGGCTCCGCTCCGTACACCTCGTACACACGCGGCTCCGCTCCGTACACCTCGTACACAAGCGGCTCTGCTCCGTACACCTCGTACACACAAGGCTCTGCTCGGTCCACCTCGTACACACGCGGCTCCGCTCTGTGCACCTCGTACACACACGGCTCTGCTCCGTACACCTCATACACACACGGCTCCGCTCTGTGCACCTCGTACACACACGGCTCCGCTCCGTACACCTCGTACACAGACGGCTCTGCTCCGTACAGCTCGTACACAGTACAGCACTGCTACATCCACACTGTAAATGCCTCCTGACCCCTCACATAAACTTACCCTCATCGAGCACCTGACAACCAGCGCAGCAGAGAGCCAGAGACCGTCCTGCACACAGAGTAGCCTGACCGTGTGACACCTAACTCCTCCCCTCCTGTGACCTCATCACAGGTCCTGTATGGACATATGAAAGACAGCCAGCAAAGTCATTGCTCTGCTGTCAGAAGCTGTAGTGGAGCGCAGGAAAGGCAAGGAAGGGGTGCATGGGGGGCGTGGCGGCCTCTCACTGCGGGACACAAACCATCCTGGCCAGGACAGCGGGTGGGAGGGTCTAAATCGGGACTGTCCCAGTCAATCCTGGACGGTTGGGAGGTATGTAGTTCTCCGTACAGTATAATGGCCCCACATAGTTCTCCATACAGTATAATGATCCTATATAGTGATCCATACAGTATAATGGCCCCACATATTTCTCCATACAACATAATGGCCTCACATAGTTCTCCATACTGTATAATGGCCTCACCTGGCGTCGCGGACCAAATATAGTCACCCTGCGGACCAGATTTGGTGCGGGCCAGAGTTTGACATGTGTGATGTACATGTATTGCAGAAGTAATCTCACCTGGAAAGGGCTCAGAAGCTGAGCTCACTCTACACATGGCAGATACTGGATTAATTAAATAGCCGGCATATGTCTCTAAGAGATGTTACCAAGCATTAGCTCTGGCAGCAGCTGTTCACCAATGAAACACCACTATCACTCTCTGACAGCAGCATTTAAATGGAACTCATGCAACTGGTCATGCTTACGGCTCCCATCGAAGCCGTGACAACATGATCAGGGGGTATCAATAAATCACTACGGCAGCTGGGGGCTTACAGTATGCCCCTATCACCGATTTCTTGGTGCTCCTCTGAACCACAGATACAGTGGGGAAAATATTTGATGAGGACGATTTTGCAAGTTTTCCCACATACAAAGAATGGAGAGGTCTGTAATTTTTATCGTAGGTACACTTTAACTGTGATAGAATCTAAAAATGAAAAAAAAAAAAAATCACATTGTATGATTTTTACATAATTAATTTGCATTTTATTGCATGAAATAAGTATTTGATACAATAGAAAAACAGAACCTAATATTTGGTACAGAAACCTTTGCTTGTAATTACAGAGGTCAGACGTTTCCTGTAGTTCTTGACCAAGTTTGCACACACTGCAGCAAGGATTTTGGCCCACTCCTCCATACAGATCTTCTCCAGATCTTTCAGGTTTCGGGGCTGTCACTGGGCAATATTGAGTTTCAGCTCCCTCCAAAGATTTTCTATTGGGTTCAGGTCTGGAGACTGGTTAGGGCACTCCAGGACCTTGAAATGCTTCCTAACTAGCCTCTTCTTAGTTGCCCTGGTTATATGTTTCAGGTCATTGTCATGATGGAAGACCCGTGTTTAATGCTCTTACTGAGGGAAGGAGGTTGTTGACCAAATTCTCGCGATGCATGACCCAATCCATCTGCCTTTTAGATGGTGCAGTTGTCCTGTTTCCTTTGCACAAAAGCAAAGTATGATGTTTCTCCCACCATGCTTCATTGTTGAGATGCTGTTCTTGGGGTTGTACTCATCCTTTTTCCTCCAACACGGCGTGTGGAGTTCATACCAAAAAGTTCTATTCTGGTGTCATCTGACCACGTGATATTCTCCCATGCCTCCTCTGGATCATCCAGAAGGTCACTGACGAAGTTCAAATGGGCCTGGACATGTGTTGGAGTGAGCAGGAGGACCTTGTGTGCCGTGCAGGATTTTAAAACACGATACATTCCAACGGTCAGTAATTGGCAGCACTTTGGACACAGCACGTCCGCTGCGTCCAAAGCACTGCCGGCTTTTGAATGCAGGTGATTCCACATGTGTTCACTGAACCTTGCGGAATCACTGCATCCAATACATTATACGGGTCTCCGCAAGACAAACAGACATGCTGCGGTCTGGAAAGACGTGCCACATGTCCATTCTTGCAGGTAAGCCGCGGGCGTCGGTGCACGCATAGTGGGCATGGAATTTCTTGAAATCCCATCCACTATTTATTATTATTATTATACATGTGAGGTGGGTTATACATAATAAATACAAGTACAGTAATCTTAGACAATACAAGTTACGACTGGTACAGGAGGAGAGAGGACCCTGCCCGCGAGGGCTCACAATCTTCAAGGGATGGGTGAGGATACAGTAGGTGAGGGTAGAGCTGGTCGTGCAGCGGTTTGGTGGATCGGTCGTTACTGCAGGTTGTAGGCTTGTCGGAAGAGGTGGGTCTTCAGGTTCTTTTTGAAGGTTTCCATGGTAGGCGAGAGTCTGATGTGTTGTGGTAGAGAGTTCCAGAGTAGGGGGGATGCGCGGAAGAAATCTTGTATGCGATTGTGGGAAGAGGAGATAGAGGGGAGGAAAGGAGGAGATCCTGTGAGGATCGGAGGTTGCGTGCAAGTAAGTAGGTCACAGATGTATGGAGGACTGGTTGTGGATGGCTTTGTATGTCATGATTAGGGTTTTGAACTGGAGTCTTTGTGTAATAGGGAGCCAGTGCGGGGATTCACAGAGGGGAGAGGCCGGGGAATAGCGGGGGGGACAGGTGGATTAGTCAGGCAGCAGAGTTTAGAATAGATTGGAGGGGTGCGACAGTGTTAGAGGGGAGGCCACAAACCAGGAGGTTGAAGTAGTTGAGGCGGGAGATGATGAGGGCATGGACTAGGGTTTTAGCAGATTCTTGGTTGAGAAATCTACGGATCCGTGAGATATTTTTGAGTTGAAGTCGGCAGGAGGTGGAGAGGGCTTGGATATGTGGTTTAAAAGAGAGATCAGTGTCAAGGATAACCCTGAGGCAGCGAGCTTGTGGGACTGGAGAGAGTGGGCAGTCGTTTACATTAATTGATAGGTCCATTGGAGGGATTGTATGAGATGGGGGAAAGATGATGAATTGTTTTGTCCATATTAAGTTTTAGGAATCTAGCTGAGAAAAAGGATGAAATAGCGGACAGACATTGAGGGATTCTGTTTAGTAGGGAGGTGATATCTGGTCCAGAGATGTAGGTCTGAGTGTCATCAGCATAGAGGTGATATTCAAAGCCGTGAGATTCTATGAGCTGTCCGAAGCCGAAGGTGTAAATGGAGAAGAGCAGGGGCCCTAGGACTGAGCCTTGTGGGACTCCGACGGATAGGGGTCGTGGTGAGGAGGTGGTGTGCGAGTGGGAGATGCTGAATGTCTGGTCTGTTAGGTATGATGCGATCCAAGATAGGGCCAAGTCTGTGATACCAAGAGATGAGAGGGTCTGTAGTAATAGGGAATGGTCCACTGTGTCAAAGGCAGAGGACAGGTCCAGGAGGAGGAGGACAGAGTAGTGTCGCTTGGCCTTGGCAGTTAATAGGTCATTGGTGACCTTAGTTAGGGCAGTTTCAGTGGAGTGGTGTGGCCGGAAGCCAGATTGTAAGTGGTCGAAGAGGGAACAAGAAGAGAGGTGGGAGGACAGTTCAAGATGGACGTGTAGTTCCAGTAGTTTTGAGGCATAGGGGAGTAGTGATATAGGGCGATAGCTAGATACAGAGGATGGGTCAAGAGAGGGCTTTTTGAGGATAGGTGTGATTGAGGCATGTTTAAAGCTTGAGGGGAAAACACCAGTTGTTAGTGATAGGTTGAAGAGATGGGTTAGGGTTGGGATGAAGACTGTGGTGAGGTTTGGGATAAAGTGGGATGGGATCGGGTCAAGTGCACAGGTAGTGAGATGTGATCTTGAGAGTAGAGTGGAGAGTCGATCTTCTGTAATGGTGGAGAAGTTGGTTTTGGAGGAGGAGGGCAGGGCAGTTAGGAGGAAGGGCTTTGGGGGTTGTTGACCAAAACTGTGTCTGATGTTATCAATCTTCTCCTTGAAAAATGAGGCAAAGTCTTCAGCTGAGATGAGGGGGGAGGCAGGAGGTGCTGGGGGCGGAGGAGAAAATTGAAGGTGTTGAATAACTGTTTAGGGTTGTGAGACAGGGAGGATATGAGAGATGAGAAGTAGGTTTGTTTTGCTGCAGCGAGTGCGGTCTTGAAAGTAGTGAGGGACTGTTTGAATGTGATGAAGTCATCATTGGAGTGGGATCTTTTCCATCTCCGCTCAGCAGCCCTGGAAGCTCGCCTCAGTTCTTTGGTCAGGCTGGTGTGCCAGGGCTGTCTGTTGATTTTGCGAGCTTTGGTATGTGTGAGAGGGGTGACCGATTCCAGAGCTGCAGCTATTGTGGTGTTATATAGAGTGGCAGCGGTATCCGCATTGTGTAGGGAACTTATGTCTGTAAGAGGGAGGAGTGTTATGTTTTGGTAGCTGAGAAGGCAGGAGCAAACAGCCGCATAGGCAGCCTAACACCAGAGAGGTTGGAAACTAATAGGTTGCAGACCCCTAAACTAACCCCACAACTAGAAGCAGCCATGGAGCGTACCTACGGTGGTCCTAGACGCCTCGGCACAGCCGGAGAGATAGCTATCCCTGAAGATGGAAAGAGGAAAGCTAACTGCCCCGGAGTAGACCCCAAAAGAGTAGGAAGCCCCCAAACATATAATGGCGGTTAGACAAGATGAAAATACGAACACAGACAGAAAATAGATTGAGCAAACGCTGGGGCCCAAAACTGTTTAGATAGGACAGCACAGGAGAGAATACTGTCTGCAACCCAGAAAAACCCTAGGAAAAACTCCAACACTTCTGAATCCAAAAACACTGAGACCACATGGTCTCGACCACCTATATCAGATCTCTGGTGTGGACACGTAGCTACCCAGCAGTAAAATATCACAAGTACTGAGCAAATGAACAAATACAAAAAACGAACTGAGACCAGCCAAAGCCCCCAAAGGGGACCCGGCTGAAGACAAAAAGCAATGCAGCAAAAAGCAAGGAATTCAAACCACAGTAAAAAAAAACTGAAATAGACTTATCTGAAAGCAAGCAGGAGACAGCAGGAAAGCAAGCTGAATTCCAACTTAGACCAGGAAACACAATTGATCACCGGCGAGGATCATGGGAGGTCAGCTTACTTATATCAGGCCAGTCAGTACCACCTGACAACCACTCGTTATCTGCAGGTGTAGGACTCTTGGTATTCAACATAGGTTCAATACCCTCAGCAACCACCAGAGGGAGCTTCAGCTCCGAAGTCGTCTCCAAAACGTTCACAACAGTACCCCCCCCTTGAGGAGGGGTCATCGAACTCTCACTTGTGCCACCAGGACGATCAGGATGAGTTCGGTGATAGGCACGGACCAGTCTTTCAGCATGAATGTCAGAAGCAAATACCCAAGAATTGTCCTCCTGACCATAGCCTTTCCACTTCACCAAGTACTGGAGTCTCCGCCTGGCCAAACGAGAATCCAATATCTTCTCAACCACATACTCCAAATTGCCCTCAACCAAAATAGGATCAGGAGGCGCAGCCATAGGAACCACTGGCTCGACAAATCTCTTCAATAAAGATTTGTGAAATACGTTGTGAATCTTGAATGTTCCTGAAAGAAGCAAACGGAAGGAAACGGGATTAATAATCTCCACAATCTGCCCCTCGTACCAGCCCTGATTGTTACCAGCCATCATCAGACTGTGAACCATACAGGAACCACAGTACTGCTGAGTCCTAGGCAGGTGCTTTATTAAAAATTTAAAGATTTTGGAAGATATCTTATGTTTTAGGTGCATTAATTCTCAGCAGATGGTGTGAGTCTGAAGTTGGCTCAGTGTGGAGAAGAGGCATCATGGGGTGGGATCTCAGCCCTCCACCAAATGCTCAAAAGACCTCTTAGAAGTGCACAGCTCAGGAGACAGGACTATGACTTTCTACTCACTGGATCAACTCTGTGCTGTGTGCATGCTCTTCTATCTCCTGAGCTGCGGTCTTCTAGGAGGTCTTGGTGGAGGCCTTTAATTGGGTGACCCATCCGATCTGTTCAGAATGGGTGTAAAACACAAAAAATACCTAAATTTTAGATACTCTTTAACCCCTATCCAACATGTGCCGTATATGTACGACGCTGCGGGAGCTGCGATCCCGCAAACCGCCGTACATGTACTTCTCAATCCTGCTGGCTCACGCTGAGTGCCGCAGCGATCGAGTGTGGGTTTCAGCTCTATATGAGAGCTGACACCCTGCAGCAATGCCCATGATCGGTGCTAATACCGATCGCGGGCATTTAACCCCACTGATGCCACTGTCAATAGTGACATCGAAGCGCATAGCAGAGGGAGTGAGCTCCCTGTCTGCTACAATCAGCACAACATGATGCGATCATGTTGTGGTGATGGTCTCCATGGTGACCCCCGGACCACAAGATGGCCGCATGGTCCTTCATGGTACATCAGAGAAGGTGGCCTGTGAGCGCCTGCTCAGAGCAGGAGCTGACTCGCTTCCTCCCAATCTGTCAGACGCTGCTCTAATGCTCTGCAGTGAAGAAGAATTGCAGAGTATCAGATAAGTGTAACGATGATGTTCCATGCTGTGACAATGTAAATAAGTAAAACAAAAGTTATTAAAATATGTAAAAATATTTTGAAAAAATCCCTAAATAATTTACAAAAAAAATGACAAAATATTAACTAATAAATATAATTATTTATGTAAAAAAACAAAAACAATAAAATTACACATATTTGATATCGCTGCTTCCTGAATGACCTGCTCTATAAAACTGTCCCACTCACTAGTTAACCCATTCAGTGAACACCGCAAAAAAAAACGAGGCAAAAAACTATGCTTTACCATCATACTGCCGAACAAAAAGTGCAATAAAGCACAATCAAAAAGAAGAATGTAAATAGTAAATGGTACGGCTGAAAACGTCATCTTGTCCCACAAAAGAAAGCCACCATACAGCTCTGTCAGTGAAAAAATAAAAAAGTTATAGCTCTCAGAATAAAGCGATGCAAAAATATATTTTTTTTCTGTAAAATAGTTATTGTCTGCAAGCGCCAAAACATAAAAAATGATTCCAATGCAGTATCACTGTAATTGTACTGACCTGAAGAATAAAGCTGCCTTATCAATTTAATGACACATGGAACGGCCTAAAAACAACACCCAAAAAATAATTCCTGAATTGCTGTTTTTTTTTTTATTTTACCTCCCAAAAATTGGAATAGAAAGTGATCAAAAAATATCATGTGCCTAAGAATGGTATCAATAAAATGTCAACTCGTCCCGCAAAAAATAAGCTGTCACATGACTCTGTGGCCAAAATATGAAAAAATTATAGCTGTCTTAATATGGGGATGCAAAAACTAGTATTTGCAATAAAAAGCTTCTTTTAGTGTGTGACAGCACCCAAACATAAAAAAAATATAAATTTGGTATCGCTGTAATTGCACAGACCCGAAGAATAAAGTTGCCTAATCTCTTATACCGCACGAGGAACGGCATAAAAAATAAATGAAAAAAAATCTTCACCTTCTGTTGACTTGTTCATTCTGCTCCCAAAGATCGCAGTAAGGCTCGGCACACATTTATCCTGCGCTCTGCGCTGAACACTTACACTGGGGTTTCCATGTAAATCTCCAAAATATATGATTCAGATGGAATCCCCGGCGGAAGATCACCTATAACGAGGACGATGAAGGCACTGTGGACGCAGCATATTTCACCTTCCTGACCGGGTCAATGTTTTCAATTCTGACCAGTCACTTTATGAGGTAATAACTCTGGAACGCTTCATCGGACTGACTCTAAGGCTACTTTCACACATCTATTTTTTGCTGTCAGGCGCGATCTGGCTTTTTTAAAAAAAAAAACAGATCCGTTTTTTTCTCATTGACTTGTATTAGCGCCGGATCGCGCCGCATGTCCTTCCGTTTTTTTCCGGATCCGGCCACAATGTCGATTGCGGCGTCTAGAAAAAACGTGTCTATGAACGTTTTTTGCATCCGGCAAAAAGCCGGACAGCGCCTTAAATGGCGCATCAGGCTTTTTGCTACAATTGAACGCTCTCTCTCCTCTCTCTCATGACGGATCCGTCTAAAAACCTGATCCGTCGCATCACTTATTTACAATCTGCACTGGATCCGTCTTTTTTAAACTTGGATGGATTGTGCCTGATTGTAAAAAACGGATGTGTGAAAGTAGCCTAAGCCATGTTGTACTTCATGATAGTGGTAAAATTTCTTCGATATGACTTTATTTGTGCAAAAAATTTTTTCAAAAGTTTAATTTTTTTTGCCCTTAAATCAGTCATATCACACAAAAGAGTTAATAAATAACATTTCCCACATGTCTACTTTACATCAGCACAATTTTTGAAACATATTTTTTTTTTCTGTTAGTAAGCTATATAAGGTGTAGCCTTTCCGGGGGGTTTAGCTCTAGGATCGCTGTCTGGGTAGACAGAATGGCACGGAAACAGTTCATTCAGACAGCAGTTTGGTGAAAACTGGCCGCAACCAGTTTTATTAAAGTCCACAGCACACAGATAAAAACAAATCATAAACAGAAAACCTGGGCTTGTCTAGCCTCTAATTACACTTAGATAGATGGCCCTCTCTATCCGGGACCCAGACTCTACCAGTCTGTGCCCAAAACAACACATATCACATATGTTACCAGTATGGAGTTTCACAGACACTCCTCTTTATGTCCGAAGGCAACTCCAATGTCCAGACTTGAGAGAGGTCACCTCCTATTCAGTCGCTATTCGCACGGATTCTCACTGCGACTACTCCTGTGTCCGGGGTACTTCCTGCACCCAGACTGAGATAGCTCACACTCTTAGAGACTGCTTCCTTGTGCCAGGACACCTCCCTGTGTCCGGGCTAAAGACAGCTCCCACACTCTTGGAGACACCTTCTGTGTCTGGACCCCTTGTCCAGACTGAATGAGCTCTCTGACTGTGCTCACAAGCACCTACTTCTGGCTTCCTAATCAACCCCTGAGTGGATTCAGGTCTGAGCTGCAAGCATGTACTGAATGGCAGGTGTAGTGACCTTTCTTTACCACCAGGTTTACAAAGCCACACATTTCGCTCATACCAGTCAGCAAGGTACTTAGGTGAAATATACACCTCATTCACCACATATTCCTTCACTGTCTCACATATCCCCTCCCTCTTCTCCAGACCGGAGGGCTGGTCATCCAGACCGGAGGGCTGGTCAACAATCCAACAGAGACAGTGAACTCTGGACCAGTCATGGCCCTCATCAGCTTCATCCTCACCACTGTCATAGCCAACATCAGTTTTCTCTTCATCTGAAGCATCCGCACTACCCTGTACCCTCCCAGGCCTATACTCTCTGCGGGCCTCGGGTATCCTGCACTGTTTCATCTTGACTTTAGTGCCAGCCTCAGTCTCGGTATAGTGGCTCACCAGATAAGTACGACCAGGCACGTCAGAACAGCTCTGCTGATTCTTCCTCAGAAACTTTCGTACCTCCTGTTTTTGGGGCACTGACCCTGTGTCACCAACTGTCACAGGAGGTATAGGGGTTTTCTCTAATTCCCCCTGAACTTTCTTTAGCACATCTACTTTCTTAAATATCAGTTGATTCATAAATTCTACCTCACAGAACCCAAGCGCCTCTGTCATGGTCTCTGACCATTCCGAGCCACACTGTTCAAACGATTGGCACTGTAGAGGGAGCTGATCGTTTTTCTTGGTCGGTACACATAATTTATCCTCTTCTGGTACAGGCTCACTTTGCATAAGACTCAGAGCTCTTACTTCTTTCTCCAGGAGATCCTCATGGCTACGCATCTTCTCCTGTAGTTGTTGGACGTCCTTTACGTCTTCGGCCCTTTCTTCAGGCTCTTCTGGTAGGACATGCTCAGAAGCCCTACCATCAGTCTTCTTTTCCACCACGTTCTGCATCCCATCTGAGCTCCCGTGTATCTGCAGCGGCAACGGAGCGACACATCGCCCCTCCCACTCACTGGGACGTGGTTCAAGTGTAGACTCCATGAAAATGTGCCTGAGCTCACCAAGGCCAACCCGAGGTCTCAAAATCTCATCTTGGGATTTATCCAGATCCTTTGGGTCGCTCGAGAACTCCGATGGCGCACCGGGCGCCGAACTTCCGGCCCGAGCTTCGCGAGTCGCAGCCACGGATCCGGACAGTACACCGTCCACGCCGCTGTCTCCAACAGAAACATATTCCGGGGCAGAGTCATTCCCCACATCTTCAGTCTTGTTCCTCACAGCTTCACTTGAGACATCAGCCTCTGGTGAGGCACCTGGCCTGGTGTCCACCACTTCCATGGCTTTCTCCACCTCTGCAGCATCACCTTCCGAGTCCTTGGCCTGATGCAGATCCACACCATACATTGATAACTTCTCATTTTCAACAGCATCCACTTGTGCTGTGTTCAGTTTCAGAGTCCTGTCTTTCACCTTAGTCTTCGCCAGGGAACCGGCCAACGGTACAACATCTTCAGATGCCATCCTCCGTCCGACTGCAAGGTCAGCCTCAGCCTTCCTCTCAGGACTCTCAATCTCCTCTGCTACCATGCCTTCCTCACTTGCACTGGTTGCTTTATTGTCATCAGATGACTCACTATCACCACCACTATCCCTGTCTGACCCCCTTTTCTCAGCCACATCTGGCTCACTTTCAGGGTTATACAATTTATTCTCATTCACATCCTGCTCACTGTCAGGGTTATACAATTCATTCTCATTCACATCCGGCTCACTGTCAGGGTTATACAATTCATTCTCATTCACATCTTGATCTGGAACCTTAGTTAACATGTCATCCACAACATTAACTTCACCATCTGGTCCCTGGTTTCCCTCAGGTGGTCCCTCAAGTATGTGACTATGTGATAACCCCAGCACTATACTTCCATATAGCTCAGGTACCAGGAGCTGACTCACGACCTCTCCCTGGACTTCAGTGTCCCCATACAACAGGCCACTGTTCATGGCAGCATGAGGAAACCTCTCCTCAGAGCCAGGCTCTTGGGGTACCTCATTCAGAACAATTACATTTTCCTGTGCCGTTTTAAGAGTGGGGTCTCGCACCGGCTCACTCCCAAAATTGTCATAGGAGCCAGGCAGGTCAGGGACACTCGGTTCCCGAGAACCACCATCCTCGTCTCCCAACATCACCTGCAAAGAAATTTCATTTTTATCACGGTCATCATCAGTATCATCACTATTATGATTAGCATTATCATCATTATCAATATCAGCATCATCATCATGGTCATCATCATTATCATGATCATCATTATCATTATCAATATTATCATGGTCATCATCATTATCACATAAGTTTAACGGCCCACTAGCATTGTGTTCCGCCCCTCGGGACTGCGCACCCTCAGTAGGAGCTTCATCACACTGTCCATCAGAAACATTTTTCCCCCAGAGATCCTTAGACCGGGGAAAGTCATTACCCAATATAACGGGGTGCACCAGGGTCTTCACTACCCCTACTTCATATGAAACCTCCCCGAGTTTGGGGACCAAGTCCACGGCAGTCTCTGGGTAGACTTTGGTGTCTTCATGGATGTACACCACACTCAGGTGCTTATCAGGGATGAAGTCCCTATCACTCAGGCTGTCACATACGGAAGTCACTGGACTCTCTGAGTCCAAGAGGGCCTGTGCTGGGCAGTCACTTACAACCACCGGGGACCCCTGTGGTCCAGTCTCTTCGGCTGAGGTGGACACACACACAGGTTCTGCGCAGAGAGAGAGGGATCTGCCATCATCACAACACATAGGCTCCCCCTCTATTGGACAGTTGGCTGCAATTTCACGCCAGCTCCAACACTGTCCATCACACTCTCCCACCCACATGTCCCCTCGGGCCTGAACCCGCTTATCAGCATACCCCATGTCCCCAACAGCTGGAACGCTCTTACCGCGAGAGTTCAGCGTCCGGGAACTCCGAAGTGACGACCTCTCAGACGGCTGTACCTCAGGAGGACGTGCTTGGGTGTAGCGGTCCACTATCACCTTTTCAACTCCATAATCAGGCCTGCTGACTGCAGACTCCCAACTGTATCTCCAGTCACGAACTCCCCTGGCACGGGCTGTCACCGTAACACCCAGCCGGGTAAGAATCGCCGCTTTCAACTTGGCATAGTCTTCGCTGTCCTGCTTGCTCAGGTCAGCCCAGACTTTTTGGGGTTCCCCAATCAGATAGGGTACGACCGCCATGGCCCATTCAGATAGTGGCAGATTCTCCTTCTCTGCCAGTCTCTCAAACCTAGTAAGATATACCTCCACATCATCACGAGGTGTCATTTTTCTCAAGGACCGTCTTACCGCCTTCTTTATAGCGGACAACGCCGGTGCCTTCACAACATTACTTCGGGACGCGGCACCGAAATCCTTTTTTGGTGCTGTCATCTGCTCAACAAATAACCGGTTATTCTCCTGCTGCTGCAGGAATTGCTGCTGGGCCTGCTGCATGTGCTGCTGGTGCTGCAGGCGCTGCTGCTCCATGCTTCGCTGGGCCTGCACCAGGTACTCAACGAGTTCCTCCATACTGCCGGACTTATCTGTCTCAACCACGGCAGTTTTATGTTGCACATTAACTTGTGCCATTTGTTCAAACAGCGCCTCCATGCTGTCATCCATGCTGTCAGACTTCTCTGTCTTAACAACGGCAGTCTTCACTCAAGACATACACACTACACAGCTTTTTTTCCACAGAAAATTCAGCCTTGCTGTGCAACCACTTTTTTTTTTTTTTTTTTTCCTTTGCAAAGTCTATTAGGGCTACTGTCTCTTTAAGACTGCTCCACAAATTTTTCTTTTGCTGCTGCACATTCCACAGTCATTTTCACAACAAGTTCAGCTTTGCTGTGCATACATTTTCTCTCTGCAGACCCTATCAGGGCCACTGTCTCTCCAAGACTGCTCCAAACAGACGTTTCTGCTGACACACTTTTTTTTTTTTTTTTCTGCTGCTATTTCAATAGACTTCACCTTTAATGCTGTCTCTCGCCACTGTGCTGCATACACACTCCAGCACTAACTGTACCAGGCCCTGCGCTGCCCCAGCATTCTCCGCCAATTGTAGCCTTTCCGGGGGTTTAGCTCTAGGATCGCTGTCTGGGTAGACAGAATGGCACGGAAACAGTTCATTCAGACAGCAGTTTGGTGAAAACTGGCCGCAACCAGTTTTATTAAAGTCCACAGCACACAGATAAAAACAAATCATAAACAGAAAACCTGGGCTTGTCTAGCCTCTAATTACACTTAGATAGATGGCCCTCTCTATCCGGGACCCAGACTCTACCAGTCTGTGCCCAAAACAACACATATCACATATGTTACCAGTATGGAGTTTCACAGACACTCCTCTTTATGTCCGAAGGCAACTCCAATGTCCAGACTTGAGAGAGGTCACCTCCTATTCAGTCGCTATTCGCACGGATTCTCACTGCGACTACTCCTGTGTCCGGGGTACTTCCTGCACCCAGACTGAGATAGCTCACACTCTTAGAGACTGCTTCCTTGTGCCAGGACACCTCCCTGTGTCCGGGCTAAAGACAGCTCCCACACTCTTGGAGACACCTTCTGTGTCTGGACCCCTTGTCCAGACTGAATGAGCTCTCTGACTGTGCTCACAAGCACCTACTTCTGGCTTCCTAATCAACCCCTGAGTGGATTCAGGTCTGAGCTGCAAGCATGTACTGAATGGCAGGTGTAGTGACCTTTCTTTACCACCAGGTTTACAAAGCCACACATTTCGCTCATACCAGTCAGCAAGGTACTTAGGTGAAATATACACCTCATTCACCACATATTCCTTCACTGTCTCACAAAGGGTTAAAAGTTGACCAGTGATTTCTCACACCATTCAAAAAACTGCACCCCTCAAGGTGCTCCCTATCCACATTCAATAAGTTTATTAACCCTTCAGGTGCTTCACAGGAATTAATGGAATGTGAAAGGAAAAAAAAATAAACATTTAACTTTTTTTTCACTAAAATTTTCCTTTAGACCCAATTTTTTTTTAGTTTCACAGGGGTAACATGAGAAAATGGACCCCAAAATTTGTTGTGCAATTTCTCCTGAGCACAGCAATACCCCATATGTGGGGGGAAACCACTGTATGGGCGCACAGCAGGGCTCGGAAGGGAAGGAGGGCCATTTGACTTTTTGAATGTAAAGTTTGCTGGCATAATGTTGGGATTGGAGAGCCCCTGATGTGCCTAAACAGTGGCAACCCCCCACAAGTGACATCATTTTGGAAACTAGACCCCTCAGGAAACTTACTTAGATAAGTGGTGAGCACCTTGAACTCCCAGATGCTTCACAAAAGATTGTTTTGACGGGAACCGAGGTAAGTTTTCCAAATCTGGAGTTACAGTTACCTCTGCATTTGTTCCGCCTTAGATCTCATTCACAGTGATTTTGCTATTGAGTGTGGATATACAGTTTTAACTCCTGGTCATCCTATTTAAGTATAAGCATTACTGCCCTTACTGCTGTATGGGGCCCGGTGAGCAGCAGTACACAAAGGGGCCCGCAGATGCGGAGCCCTGCTCTTGTGTTTCTGCTGATTGGGCCCCATCGTGCACTAAAATAATGTGCACTGTGGCGCACACGTCAGCACTGTGGCCCGGGAGCCTTTTTGGAGCTGTCCACGGCCGTCTTTACCACATATAAGAGACACTGGTCTGATTTTAAAAAATTTGGGCCGGTCACTAAGGGGTTAAGATAAAAATTAATTTTGGAAAATCAAAACTATTGTGGGAACCTTTTCTACTCGAGAGACTTGAAGGAATACGGTCCCTAAATGAGATTCTGAGTCCTTAAACAAGACGTTAAAGGGAAACAGTCGGCTGATTTAAGTCGCCCATCGATCGGAGATTGGCTCTGGTCTATTCTGATGGTGCTATATGATTACTGCAGCATTAACCTTTGCACTGTAAGGCCTCTTTCACACTTCAGTCGTGCGACGTCAGTCAAAATCCGCCAAAGTGTGAAAAAAGCGGATCCGCCATTTTTTTTTTGCGGATTCGCTTTTTTCCCATTGACTTGCTTTAGTGGCGGATTTTGACGGATGGTCGTCTGTTTGATCCGTTTTTTTGACGGATCCGCCAAAAATTTGGCGTCCGCCGTTTTTGAAAAACGTTCAATGCAACGTTTTTTGTGTGCGTCAAAATGACGGACTATGGTGGATCCGCCGGGTCCGTCATTTTGTATAATGGGCGCCTATGGGTGGCGGATCCGCTGCCATCCGTCTTTGACGGAATCTGCCAGCGGATCCGTTCCTTCCACAGAAAACCATTGAAAATGCAGACAACACCGTCCGGGGTCTCTCTCTCCAGATGCCAGAGACTGGTGCGAGTTTCTCGCATCACACACGCAGTGTGACCCCGGCCAATAGCCAAAAACGAGGTGACCAGTTCCCTTTAAGGAATATTCTCCTCAGCCATGTGGGGGCATCACAGCCTTGGAGCAGCCTTCTCCAACATTGCTGCCATGACCGTCTCTCCCCTTCCCACACTGACAGCTGCTTCTCGTCCCCTACACCAGACATTCTAGGCTCTGTAGTGCTGCACTGGCCGCACTGTAAGCGCCCATCCGTGCTGGAGCTCCCTGCAGCTGATGAATGGACAGAAACAAGATGGCGGCCAAGATTTACAGTCTGCCGTAATTGGAACTCTGACGGGTGCGCGCCGGTGACGTATGGAAACAATTGACTAGCAACTACACTCTGATTGGCCGAGAGTACTGCTACGTCACGAGCTCAGGAATGAGTTAAAGGTTCTCCCTTCGCTCAGGACACCTCCAGGTCTATGTCTCCGCCCCTTTTTCCATACTTTCTTCTGATTTGCTAAAAAATAGTTGGTCCTCGCCAACGCTAAAGAATTCTGCCCTGTGATTGGGTAATGTCGGCCATTAGTCACAGGACTGACGGGCGTGACTTGGCTGTGGGTTGCGTAGCAGCAGAGCTGCGAGACCGGTGGTGGCGTCAGCTCGTGTCAGAGGAAAACGGTGGACGGAGCGTCCGGGCACCGGAGACTCCCTGCCCCGGGGGAGGCGGCATCCGCTCCGTTGGGGCTAGTCACGGTGAGTTGGTATGAAGTGTTCAGGATACCCGGGCTGAGGCCCCGGGAGGAAGTCCGTGTCCGGGCAGGTGGGTGCTCCGAGCATGTTCTGTACGGAGCCTGCGGAGCGGTGAGGCCGGGCTGTCAGCAGGGGAGGCCGAGCTGTGCGCCGCCTGCAGGGGGAGGCCGGGGTAACTTTCCTGTGACACTTTCTCCTCTGCTCACTGTACATTATGGCGGCAGAAGTTCCTGCTGGAAGGTATGTGGTAATGTGTAGTCACCGGCTGTAACCCAGCTTCTAGGGGCCCAGTGCCGCTGCGTGGGGGGCAGTGTGCTCTGCATGTGCATGCGTGTGGGGGACAGTGTGCGCTGCATGTGCATGCGTGTGTGGGGGGGGGGGGTAGTGTGCTCTGCATGTGCATGCATGTGGGGGGGTAGTGTGCTCTGCATGTGCATGCGTGTGGGGGGTTAGTGTGTGTGCTCTGCATGTGCATGCGTGTGGGGGGGTAGTGTGCTCTGCATGTGCATGCGTGTGGGGGGGTAGTGTGCTCTGCATGTGCATGCGTGTGGGGGGGTAGTGTGCTCTGCATGCGTGGGGGGGACAGTGTGCTCTGCGTGTGCATGCGTGGGGGGGACAGTGTGCTCTGCGTGTGCATGCGTGGGGGGGACAGTGTGCTCTGCGTGTGCATGCGTGGGGGGGACAGTGTGCTCTGCGTGTGCATGCGTGGGGGGACAGTATGCTCTGCGTGTGCATGCGTGGGGGGACAGTATGCTCTGCGTGTGCATGCGTGGGGGGGGACAGTGTGCTCTGCGTGTGCATGCGTGGGGGGGACAGTGTGCTCTGCGTGTGCATGCGTGGGGGGACAGTGTGCTCTGCGTGTGCATGCGTGGGGGGACAGTGTGCTCTGCGTGTGCATGCGTGGGGGGGCAGTGTGTGCATGCGTGTGGGGGTGGCAGTGTCCTCTGCGTGTGTGCATGCGTGTGGGGGTGGCAGTGTCCGCTGCGTGTGTGCATGTGTGTGGGGGTGGCAGTGTCCGCTGCGTGTGTGCATGCATGTGGGGGTCAGTGTGCGCTGCATGTGCATGCGTGTGTGTGGGGGTGGTAGTGTGCGCTGCATGTGCATGCGTGTGTGTGGGGGTGGTAGTGTGCTCTGCATGTGCATGCGTGTGGGGGGGGGTAGTGTGCTCTGCATGTGCATGCGTGTGGGGGGGGTAGTGTGCTCTGCATGTGCAAGCGTGTGGGGGGGTAGTGTGCTCTGCATGTGCATGCGTGTGGGGGGGTTGTGTGCTCTGCGTGTGCATGCGTGTGGGGGGGACAGTGTGCTCTGCGTGTGCATGCGTGTGGGGGGGACAGTGTGCTCTGCGTGTGCATGCGTGTGGGGGGGACAGTGTGCTCTGCGTGTGCATGCGTGGGGGACAGTGTGCTCTGCGTGTGCATGCGTGGGGGGACAGTGTGTGCATGCGTGGGGGGACAGTGTGTGCATGCGTGTGGGGGTGGCAGTGTCCGCTGCGTGTGCATGCGTGTGGGGGTGGCAGTGTCCGCTGCGTGTGTGCATGCGTGTGGGGGTGGCAGTGTCCGCTGCGTGTGTGCATGCGTGTGGGGGTGGCAGTGTCCGCTGCGTGTGTGCATGTGTGTGGGGGGGCAGTGTCCGCTGCGTGTGTGGGGGCAGTGTCCGATGCGTGGGGGGCACCCGATGTCCGTTGCGTAAATCGTGTCATCTGTATTCCCATGACCCGTATGCTATACTGCAGGGCTTGGTCTTGTAGTGCACCCATGTGTGAGTAACATATGCACAGATAAGATTTATTCTTGTGCATGGATTAGGTTAGTAATAGAGACCATGACCCAATGCCAGATCAGTGTTTGATACTAGTTGTGCCCAATGTCCCCCACTGACCAGTCATGTTTTATGCCAAGGTGTCTGTTCCTTACTATAATAAGACAATGTGGTGTCGGGGATTTGATTCTCATATCCTATTCTCAACATGGATAAGTAATCCGTAGTGACCAGTGGACTATTTTCTAGCGGCGATGTCCCAGAGCGAGGCACTGGCAGTGCTGATGAAAGGTAGTTTTATCAGAATATGTAGCTGTATCTATCGGTCAGTCATATATTCCAATAAAACTACCTGTCTTCTTCATCATCTTGACTACTCCTTTGCTTTTGGTCATCGCCGTAAGAAAATAGATTAAACTGCAGTGGTGAATGGTCTCCTAGGATGAGAGTGCAGCACTTACATGATATATAGAAAAGAGCTTGTAACTGCTGCTCAACAGCCGTAACTATACTTGCAGCATCAGATGTGCACATTTCAGACTAGTAAGGGTATGGTTCCACGGTCCGGAATCAATGCGCTTTAGACGGAGCAGAAACCCCGCTCCGCCCAAAGCCCCGCCCCCTTCTGAACTCGCGGTGATTCCGGATGTGTTATTGAACGCCGCACCCTTACATAGAACTCTGTTATTTACCTTGCAGCGACGGAGCGTCGCCGCAAGGTAAATAGACATGTTGGGGTCTAAAAAGTCACGCCACATGTCCGGTTTAGCGGTGTGTCACCCGCGTAATCGGACGCATAGTGGAGATGGGATTTCATAACATCCCCTCCACTATGCAGGAACATCTGGCCGCTGCGGATTAAATGCTGTGGTAGGATGCAGCGTTCAATCCGCAGCTAATACTGAGTGCTTCCTGACCGTGGAAACATAGCCTAATGCAACCAAGCTTCTGGTCCACCTAATCAGTGCACCACCCCCAACTGGAGAGCGGAGAGAAGGGGGGCTGTGTGCTCCTCATCAATGAGGTTGAGAAAACCCATTTAATGGCAAGAATAGCATATGATATGTTTATGTACAATAAACTTGGACTCGTGTGGAATGTATGTAACTGTAATTGGAGCTCTTATCAGTTTAATGGGCCTGTTGAAGGGATTGTCCAGTTTCATAGTAAAACAACCCACAGGCTGGAACGATCTTAGGCTGAGTTCAGAAGGCTGTATTTCACTGTCTATATAGGCACCAACCGCAGGTCTTCTGAACTTACAACCTTATAGACATAAATGAGGCTGCAAGTTTGGGCCAGGAGATCCACAAACAGTCCTGGCATTACATTCTATATATGACTATCTGAGCTTGACCTGTAACTAATAAAGAAAGCATTCTACATTGGCTTGAGGTCCCGTGTAGTGATAAGCGAGTGTGCTAATAGAGTATTTTCGGCATGCTCGAACACTAAGTTTGAGTTGCTGTGGCTGCATGTCTTGCTGCTGTCCGACAGCCGCAACACATGTGGGCATTCATTGCCTAACAAATGGGCACGTCACTGCTGCAGCCCTGTAAACAAGTGCCAAGAGACTGGCAGTGGCTTCAGTAGATAAGTAATGATGCTTTGTTCTTTAAAGCAGTTCCCGCTTGTAGGGTTTAAATGGGTTGTCCACTACTAGGACAACCCCTTCTTGATTTAAATGTTTGATGCCGATAAAATAAAAAAAGCTCATACTCTCCTCCCATGTAGACCTTTTTATTATACTCGCCTGCATGGCGGACCGGTCTGAGGGGCGTCGCTGGCCCAGTACTTCCCTTCTTGCTTCGTGTGGATGATGTGTCCTATGTCATCCACACATTGTTCCTGGCACCACGCTCCTGCGCAGGCATACTTCTCTGCCATGTTGATGGTAGAGCAAAGTACTGCAGTATGCAGGTGCCAGGAAAAGTCAGAGCCCCTACACATGCACGCTGCTGTATTTTGCTCTGCCATCAACAGGGCAGAGAAGTACGCCTGCGCAGGAGCGCGATGCCAGGGACACTGTGTGACATAGGACGCATCATCCACACAAAAGAAAGAGGGGAGGTGCCAGACCTGTGACGTCCCTTGGATCGGACCAGCATGAAGGTGCGTGCAAAAAAAGGTCTTTTTCTTATATTTCAGGTCGGGTTGCAGGCTTGTATACAGCATTATAGAATGCTGTATATCGGGCCTGAAAGGTGATGGCTGTATCTCATATCAGTCAATCTTGGTATCAGGTTTGTTATGATAAAAAAATTAAAGGGGTATTCTTATTTGGGGTTAAACACTATCCCATTGACAAGTATGATTTACTATTTGCTGTGCCCCACACTAGCAATCCTGAAAATGGAGTTCTGCATTGTGTCCTTGACCCCTGCTCCATTTGATAAGTTGTTGTGCGCGCCATATGTGCACATAATCTGCAACGTTTTAAGTTTCATCCATTGCCCTTAAGTGTTGTAAGCTTTTCAGGGGATATAGCTCTGGGATCGCCGTCCTGGTAGACGGAGTGGCACGGAAACAGTTCATTCACAGACAGCAGTTCTGGTAAAAACTGGCCGCAACCAGTTTTATTAAAGTCCACAGCAAACAGAACATAATCAAAACCAAATCATAAACATAAGCCCTGGGCTTGTCCAGCCACTTACTACACTTAGATAGATTTCCCTCTCTATCCGGGTCCAGACTCTAACAGTCTGTCCCCAAAACAACACATATGTTCAGTAGTTACCAGCATGGAGTTTCACAGAGTCTCCTCCTTGTGTCTGAAGGCATATCCAACGTCCAGACTTGAGAGAGCTCCCCTCCTATTCAGCAGCTATCCGCATGGATTCTCACAGAGACTACTCCTGTGTCCGGGGTACATCGAGCACCCAGACGGAGACAGCTCATACTCCTGGAGACTCCTTCTTGTGCCTGGACTCCTTGTCCAGACTAAGCGAGCTCTCTGTCTGTGTTCGCAGACACCTACTTCTGGTCTCCTAATTAACAGCTGAGTGGTTTCAGGCCTGAGCTGCAAGTGTGTACTGAATGTAAGGTGTAGTGACCTTTCTCTACCACTAGGTTTACAAAGCCATACATTTCCCTTATACCAGTCAGCAAAGTATCTAGGTGAAATGTACACCCCATTCAACACACATACTCTCACTGTCTCACATATCCCCCCCTCTTCTCCAGACCGGAGGGCTGGTCATCCAGACCGGAGGGCTGGTCAACAATCCAAAAGAGACAGTGAACTCTGGACCAGTCATGGCCCTCATCAGCTTCATCTTCACTACTGTCATCTGTATCTTCACCTGAGCCATAGCCAACATCAGCTTTCTCTTCATCTGAAGCATCCGCACTACCCTGTACCCTCCCAGGCCTATGCTCTCTGCGGGCCTCGGGTATCCTGCACGGTTTCATCTTGACCTTAGGGCCGGGCTCAGTTTCGATATAGTGCCTGGCCAGAGAAGTACGACCCGGCACATCAGAACACTTCTGCTGACTCTTCCTCAGAAACTCACGTACCTCCTGTCCCTGGTGCACTGACCATGTGTCACCAACTATCACAGAAGGTATAGGGGGTTTTTCACTTTTCTCTAGTTCCCCTTGAGCCCTCTTTAGCACATCTATTTTCTTGAATATCGGTTGACTCATAAAGTCTATTTCACAGACCTTAAGCTCCTCTGCCATGGTCTCTGACCATTTTAAGCTACACTGTTCAAATGATTGGGACTGTAGAAGGAGCTGATCGTTTTTCTTTTGCAGTACACATAATTCATCCGCTAAGTCTCCAGCTGAATTGTAATGTTCTACCGTAACAACAGCATTCTTATATAGAGCCTTAGACTTATTGAGCAGCATTTGCTCTTGCAACGAAGAGATTCCCTGTATCCTTCCTTTTACTTCACTGACCTTCTCACGAAGATGCTCACGGCTTTCATCACACTCCTTCATCACAGTTTGGAGTTTTTTCTGAGAAGTCATCAATTCATCTGGTACCTGTTGGACGTCTTTTATGTCTTCGGCCCCTTCTTCAGGCTCTTCTGGTAGAACATGCTCAGAAGCCCTACCGTCAGTCTTACATTCTACCTCTTCAGTCACATCATTATGGTCTCCAATATTTCCATTTATTCCGGCTTTCAAGTTCTCCTTGATAGCTGCATCTGTATACTCAGAACCCGCCGGATTCTTCTCTTCCACCACGTTCTGCATCCCATCTGAGCTCCCGTGTGTCTGCAGCGGCAACGGAGTGACACATCGCTTTTCCCATTTGTTGGGACGTGGCTCCGATGTAGACTCCATGAAAGTGCGCTTGAGCTCACCAACGCCAGCCTGATGTCTCAAAATCTCATCTTGTGACTTATCCAGATCCTTGGTGTCACTCGGGAACACCGCTGGGGCTCCGGGCGCCGAACTTCCAGCCTGAGCTTCACGAGTTGCAGCTACTGATCCGAACCGCAACCCGTCTACGCCGCTGTCTTCGGCAGAAACAGATTCCTGGACAGAGTCAGTCCCCATATCTTCAGTCTTGTTCCTCACAGCTTCACTTGAGACCTCAGCTTCTGATGAGGCATCTGGCTTGGTGACTACCACTTCTATGGCTTTTTCCACCTCTGCAGCATCTCCCTCAGAGTCCTTGGCACGATACAGATCCACACCATATCTTGGTAACTTCACATTTCCAACAGCATCTACTTGGGCTGTGTTCAGTTTCAGAGTCCTGCCTTTAAAGCTCAGCTCTCCTCCTTTCACCTTAGTCTTCGCCAGGGAACCGGCCAACTGTAAAACATCTTCAGATGCCATCTTCTGTCCGACTGCAAGGTCAGCATCAGCCTTCCTCTCAGGACTCTCAACCTCCTCTGCTACCATGCCTTCCTCATTTGCACTGGTTGCTTGATTGTCATCAGATGATTCACTATCACTACCGCTATCCCTGTCTGACCCCTTTTTCTCAGCCACATCTGGCTCACTTTCAGGGTTATACACTTCATTTTCATTCACATCCTGCTCACTGTCAGGGTTATACAATTCATTCTCATTCACATCCTGCTCACTTTCAGGGTTATACACTTCATTTTCATTCACATCCTGCTCACTGTCAGGGTTATACAATTCATTCTCATTCACATCTTGATCTGGAACCTTAGTTAACATGTCATCCACAACATTAACTTCACCATCTGGTCCCTGGTTTCCCTCAGGTGGTCCCTCAAGTATGTGACTGTGACAACCCCAGCACTATACTTCCATATAGCTCAGGTACTAGGAGCTGGCTCACGACCTCTTCCTGGACTTCAGTGTCCCTATACAACATGTGAGTGTTTATGGCAACATGAGGAAACCTCTCCTCAGAGCCAGGCTCTTGGGAAACCTCATTTAGAACATTTATATTTTCCTGGGCCGTTTTAAGAGGGGTCTCGCCACTGCTCACTCTCAAAATTGTCACAGGACACAGGTAAGTCAGGGACACTTGGTTCCCGAGAACCACCATCCTCGTCTCCCAACATCACCTGCAAAGGAATTTCATCACTATCACAGTCATCATTATTATCAATATCATTATCATGATTATGATCAGTATCATCATCACTATCATGATCATCATCATTATCAGCATCATTATCATGGTCATCATCATTATCATCATCATCATTATCACATAAGTTTAACGGCCCACTAGCATTGTGTTCCGCCCCTCGGGACTGCGCACCCTCAATAGGAGCTTCATCACACTGTCCATCAGAAACATTTTTCCCCCAGAGATCCTTAGACCGGGGAAAGTCATTACCCAATATGACGGGGGCACCAGGTTCTTCACTACCCCCACTTCACATGAAACCTCCCCGCGTTTGGGGATTAAGTCCACGACAGTCTCTGGGTAGACTTTGGTGTCTCCATGGACGCACACCACACTCAGGTGTTTATCAGGGATAAAGTCCCTATCAATCAGGCTGTCCCATACGGAAGTCACTGGACTCTGAGTCCAAGAGGGCCTGTGCTGGGCAGTCATTTACAACCACCGGGGACCCCTGTGGTCCAGTCTCTTCGGCTGAGATGGACATACACACAGGCTCTGCGCAGGGAGAGAGGGATCCGCCAACATCACAACACATAGGCTCCCCCTCTATTGGACAGTTGGCTGCAATTTCACGACATCTCCAACACTGTCCATCACACTCTCCCACCCACACGACCCCAACAGCTGGAACGCTCTTACCGGGAGAGTTCGGCGTCCAGGAACTCTGAAGTGACGACCTCTCAGACGGCTGGTCACGGAGGCAGTCTTTGGTGGCGAAGGCCCTCTCCATCAGGCTGACCAGACGATTGGCGTCCTGGTGGTCTCCTTGTCCGACCTCTGGCTGTACCTCAGGAGGACGTGCTTGGGTGTAGCGGTCCACTATCACCTTTTCAACTCCATAATCAGGTTTGCTGACTGCAGACTCCCAACTGCATCTCCAGTCATGAACTCCCCTGGCACGGGCTGTCACCGTAACACCCAGCCGGGTAAGAATCTCCGCTTTCAGCTTGGCATAGTCTTGGCTGTCCTGCTCGCTCAGGTCAGCATAGGCCCTTTGGGTTTCCAATCAGATAGGGTGCGACCATCATGGCCCATTCAGATAGGGGCAGATTCTCCTTCTCTGCCAGTCCCTCAAACCTAGTGAGATATACCTCCACATCGTCACGAGGTGTCATCTTTTTCAGGACTGTCTTACCGCCTTCTTTACAGCGGACAATGCAGGTGACTTTGCAACATTACTTTGGGACGATGCGCTGCAAGTCTTTTGTAGTGCTGCAACCTGCTCAAAAAACAACCGGTTATTCTCCTGCTGCTGCTGCAGGAATTGCTGCTGGGCCTGCTGCATGCGCTGCTGGTGCTGCAGGCGCTGCCGCTCCATGCTCTGCTGCATGCTCCGCTGGGCCTGGACCAGGTACTCAACGAGCTCCTCCATACTGCCGGACTTATGTGTCTCAACCACGGCAGTCTTATGTTGCACATTAACTTGCGCCATTTGTTCAAACAGCGCCTCCATGCTGTCAGACTTCTCTGTCTCAACAACGGCAGTCTTCACTCAAGACATACACACTCCACAGTCTTTTCCACAGAAAATTCAGCCCTGCTGTGCAGACACTTTTTTTTTTTTTTTCTTTGCAAAGTCTATTAGGGCTACTGTCTCTTTAAGACTGCTCCAAACAGACGTTTCTTTTTTTTTTTTTTTCTCTGACACACTTTTTTTTCTCTCTCTGCTGCTGCTTCAACAGACTTCACCTTTTATTGCTGTCTCTCGCCACTGTGCTGCACGCACATTCCAGCACCAATTGTAAGCTTTTCAGGGGATATAGCTCTGGATCGCCGTCCTGGTAGACGGAGTGGCACGGAAACAGTTCATTCACAGACAGCAGTTCTGGTAAAAACTGGCCGCAACCAGTTTTATTAAAGTCCACAGCAAACAGAACATAATCAAAACCAAATCATAAACATAAGCCCTGGGCTTGTCCAGCCACTTACTACACTTAGATAGATTTCCCTCTCTATCCGGGTCCAGACTCTAAGGCTAAGTTCACACGTTGCGGAATTGCCGCGGAAATTTCCGCGGCAATCCCGCACTTCTCCCGCAGGAAATACGCACGTTTTTTGTGTGCTGATTCCCGCCAGAATAATAGCGTTTTGCAAGCGTAATTAGCTTGCAGAATGCTAGCGTTTTCCTAGCGATCTGTAGCATCGCTTGGAAAACTGATTGACAGGTTGGTCACACGAGTCAAACATAGTGTTTGACAAGTGTGACCAACTTTTTACTATTGATGCCGCCTATGTCGCATCAATAGTAAAAAGATCTAATGTAAAAATAATAAATAATGATATTCTCACCTTCCGGCGGCCCCCGCAGCCTTCCCGCCTTCAGCGACGCTCCCGGCAACTCCGGTCCCAAGGATGCTTTGCGGCAAATCACACCGATGACGTAGCATCTCGCGAGACCGCTATGCCATCTGGGTGATTCTCGCAAAGGACTCTTGGGACCGGAAGTTGCCGGGAGCGTCGCTGAAGGCGGGAAGGCTGCGGGGGCCGCGGGAAGGCTGCGGGGGCCGCCGGAAGGTGAGAATATCATTATTTTTTATTTTAATTATTGTTTTACCAGGGATATGGTACCCAGGGCCTGGAGGAGAGTCTCCTCTCCTCCAGACCCTGGGTACCACCGCACATGAACCGCTTACATTCCGCAAAATTAATGAACATGTTGCTATTTTTTCCGCAAAGCGTTTTTTTCGCGGAAAAAAACGCAACATGTGGCCAAAACATGCGGAATCAATTAACATGTATAGGATGCTTAATGCTTGCGTTTTTATCGCGTTTTTACCGCGGAAAACCGCGGAAAAAAACCGCGAAAAAAACGCAATTATTCCTGATCGTGTGCACTTAGCCTAACAGTCTGTCCCCAAAACAACACATATGTTCAGTAGTTACCAGCATGGAGTTTCACAGAGTCTCCTCCTTGTGTCTGAAGGCATATCCAACGTCCAGACTTGAGAGAGCTCCCCTCCTATTCAGCAGCTATCCGCATGGATTCTCACAGAGACTACTCCTGTGTCCGGGGTACATCGAGCACCCAGACTGAGACAGCTCATACTCCTGGAGACTCCTTCTTGTGCCTGGACTCCTTGTCCAGACTAAGCGAGCTCTCTGTCTGTGTTCGCAGACACCTACTTCTGGTCTCCTAATTAACAGCTGAGTGGTTTCAGGCCTGAGCTGCAAGTGTGTACTGAATGTAAGGTGTAGTGACCTTTCTCTACCACTAGGTTTACAAAGCCATACATTTCCCTTATACCAGTCAGCAAAGTATCTAGGTGAAATGTACACCCCATTCAACACACATACTCTCACTGTCTCAGTGTGTATATGTAGAATTTGGCCGAAGGAGTGGGGCCACACTGACAAATGTATTTCAGTTTAAGCTAAAGTGGCTTAAACTATAGATTTGTATTTCTGGTGCAGTCACAGAATCCATTGTACTGAATTTAGTGAGAGGCTTTCCCTACATTGCTTTTTATTAAGTTTGGTATAATGTTTGCTTGTCTTAATAAATGTCCTCCATAGTGAGTGTAACGCACATATACTATGATGCAGTGCTAAAAATAAACTTTAGGCTTTAGTTCCCTGGATGAGTTTTTTTTTTTTTTTTTTTTTTTTTTTTTTAAGCAACTCTACTTTATCTCCACCCATGAGTGATTTTATGTACGTGGGTTACTTTGAGGCTAAGTGCACACGTTGAGGATTATTTGTATTTTTTTCGCGGCAAAAAAACGCGTAAAAAACACATGAATTAAGCATCCTATCATTTAGAATGAATTCTGCAATTTTTGTGCACATGGTGCGTTTCTTTCCGCGAAAAAAAACGCATCGCGGAAAAAGAAGCACCATGTTCATTAATTTCGCGGAATTCTAGCGTTTTTCCCACTATATTATTGACCTCGAAAGTTCAGGGAAAAATCGTGGTAAAAACGTGCAAAATCCGCGCAAATAAACGTGTGTTTTTACAGCGAAAAAAGTCCATTTTTGCTCAGGAAAATTCTGCACACATTCCTGAATGTGTGCACTTAGCCTGACACTTTTTTTGTGCTAAGATTGCAGAAAAAAGCAACTTTAGGCTTTGCACAAATCTTTTGAATGACATGTGCCTTTTTGATGAATTTGACACAAAAACTACAAGTGCATAAAAAAAGCACTGCCCTTAGATTTTCATCTTAAACTGTGCAGGCTAGTCTGTCTTTTCCTTATGTACAAGCATAAATAGTCACGTTTTCTGCCACATATGAATGGTGTTCCAGAAGCAATGTTCATAAGCATGGGATGCAGATTTCAAATATGCATGATAATCATTCTGTGAACAAGGTTGCGTTCTGGTGGGACACTTCCGCTTAAAGAGAACCTGTCGCCAGGTTTGACCGATATGAGCTAAGACCACCACCTTTCAGGCCTGATAATACAGTAATCTATAATGCTGTATGTATGCCCTCAACCCGACCTGCAAGACAAGAAAGGAACCATTTATTATTACCTGTCACCAGGTTTAACCACCTGTCAAACCTGGTGACAGGCTTGTTTTAAGACTCCCTGCAGTGGAATTACATCAGAAAAATCTGCAGCAGTAAATACTATTGTGGCTATGACTGGTTCATTAAAAGAGAATCTGAAATTGCCAAAAAAACACTAGTTGCCTGCAGATAAAGGGTTAATCTGCAGGTAAATGGCTTTAAAACAATGTATAGTGTACTGGTTTGAAATGCGGCTATGGAGAGTAAATTAATTTTTAATCACCGAGTAACTGCTCTCCGAGTCATTGGGACTGTGCTGGGGAGAGATTAAACCACCGCTCGGTGCAATGGGACTGCTGGGAATGGCAGAGTACAGCACTCTGGCAGTGACAATGGAGCTTAGGTTGAACATGCGCCCACCCGCTTATTTTTAGACATGGCTCGTTCTTGAGGTTGCAGAGTCCCATTCTTTGGATCACCTGGGGTCCCAGTAGTTGGACGCCTAGGGGTCACAAGTTATTCTTTAACTCGTGGCTAAGGGATAATTAGAGAGAAGCTGAGGATGTGGTGTATACTGCATGTGAAATATGTCAGCTATGTAGTAATGTGGCTTTACAGCATATACCTAGTTACCAATATTGCATTTTACGTGTACTTCACCCATGTCCTGAGTTTCCCTGCTTTCCTCTGACCTACATGCATTCCTGTTTCAGTGAGAAGTATGTGGCATTACATGCTCTCTTCATATAGCCGTATATGGATGACTGCTCCAGGAATTTGTTCGGATTGCCTGCCATGAGGACAAATTCTTGGGTCACAAGTCCCCTTGTATGTCACTGTCTGATCAGCAAAACACCTTGTCCTTTTGAGTTTTGGATGGCATTATAGGCAATGACATTGTCTTCGTAGTTCTTTCTGGACAGTCCTGATGTTTTTCTGGATCAATACATATCCTGCTTTTAGTACAGAAGAACTCTTCATTCTAGTGATTGTGCATTATTTACATAAAGCCAAATAATTAGGGACATAATCAAAAGACTGGGGCAGACTGAAAGGGAATTTTTCACCACATGTGACCTTTCTAATCTATTAATATGGGCATTAAGGTTATATACTGCTGAGAACATTCCTGCTTTTATACCTCCTATCAGATGCCTTGTTGATAAATCCTCTTTTATTCCTTTTTGTAAATGATCTCTTCCAGGCTCTGGTGAGGCCGCTGCCTGGAAGATAACTCTGCCTCCAGAGATTATTATACATGAAGGAGGAGTTACCAGTGTGATGGCTGCTCTCCTGATGTCACTGCAGAGCTGTGTGTGATGATACCTTACACATCTGGCCTCGGAATAAAATAGACCGACATCTAAAATATATAAATTGGGTACAGTAGTTCAGTGCAGGATGTGCTGTAAATGTTTTCATAAGAATTTGGGAAAGTTATGAAATGTCCTGATCTAGGGACCTAGGCTTGTACATGCTCACCAGTTCTGTGGTATTTGGGGGTCAAGGAAATTGAGGAGTTGGAGACTTGGCTTACCGACTCCACAGCTCTGCCTGTATGCCCATATTAATAGTTTAGGTAGGTCAAATAGTGTCAGATTCCCTTTTAACACTGTTCTATATGTAGAAAGTATTTAACCTGGATGAGATGTTGAAATTTTACCAAATTTATAACCTTGGTGCCTGCATAATTTGGCGAATCTTGATAAGCCCGTTGGACACACTTCCTCTTCGCCTGCAGGGCCCCTTGGCTTACCTTCCAACATTTTGTACCAGATTGATGGTGAATTACAATTGGCTTGGCTTCATTTTCCAGAAACTTTCATAAAAATGTCCAGTGTGGATGTTTGCCTGCTGTTCTTGTCTGCCTAGATTATTGCGTGCAGTTACGACGTACTGTGTACTTTCTGCTGTTAGCTGCTTCACCGTGATTCTAGGTTTAGATTCGGTTTACATTATCCACATTTTTATTAGACGTCTTACAGCATGATATTTTCTGTGCTGGACGTGTTTCTCTTTGGATATCTTTCTGTATGTCTTGTCTTTTTGATCCCTAACTTAAGTACCGTAGTTTTGATGACTACAATTGACAGCCACGTTCGGATGGATGGCTGTGATATGACTTTGTACAGAACCATTTTTTTTTTTATTTGCTATTAGATACTGTTAGAACAAAGCAGGGAAATGTTCCAACCAAAACCTTTAGGGAAAGATTTCCTTGCTTTGTTCTGATGGCTACCATATTGCAGATTTCTGTACACTGCCAGTGAGACATCAGAATATACCGTAGTCCCGAAGGAGCTCTAATGGGCTAATATGGGACTCAGTCAGCAGAATCATTGATAATTTATGATGGCAATCAGTTCTGTACATCTGATTTTTATTATTTCCTTTTGCAGAATATGCGAGAATATTTGGAAAACGTAGACTGGTTTCTGAAAATTTTCTGCAACAGAAATCTCACATGTGACTATACCTTCAATATGTTTGTGAGTTTTAGCATTGTTTCAGACATATCTGCTGGCACAATCTATAATTACTATCCCAGGCAAGGTGTTTACTTGCCCTAAAGCTTTGTTCAGATGACTGTTGGCTTCAGTTCATATGCTGTCTATATGCAGAAAGCACAGCACATGAACCAATGGTAGCCCATGTACAACTGCAAGAAAAACTTGCAGTATTCTGGTTCATTTTACAGATCAAAATACTGCATGTAATAACGGGCAGCTTCTGTCCACAGTGCAAAGCTACACAAAGAAAAATACATCTGCAACTTGTATATGTTACTGACATGTGACATGACTATTACAGTGGCCTCCTAAACTTGGTCTTACTATGAACCTGTAAGAATAAAAACATTCTTGATCATGTGATAGGTGTATTTTTAAAGATGTTTGCCAATACACTATATAGGTAAAAATATAAGGGTTTTATGTTTCCATTAAAGGCTGTTTCTTCAGGTGCGCACTGTGCCCTATCATCATGGTTTGTTGGAGTAGATGCGCTCTAGAAGTTGTCATGGCGCCCCTGCTGGCCTGAACTTTGCACTCTCCCATGCCTCAAGCAGAGGATCTGGCCAGCTTCAGAGTGGTGCTTGCAAGCCTGCGTGTTCCTTATTTGCTAAACCAGCCACCCATGGTACAGTGGTAATTTAGTCAAGGAGCTGGAAACTACGGAATTCTAAGGCTATGTTCACACATTGTGTTTATGGTTAATTCCCCTCCCCCCCCCCCCCGCAGGAAAACTTTCTCTTGGCAGTAAAGAAGCTACTCCCAAAAAGCAGGTTTTGCTGCATATTTCAGGATCTCAAAGTTCAGCTTTGCTTCCACCATAGAAGCATGAACACAGGTCACCAATGCAAGACATGTGAAACCCAAAACCATTTTTGGGAAATGTAACAGTGTGGGGGAGGTGAATTGGTCCAGAATAGTTTACCTAAGGCTACTTTCACACATCAGATTTTTTGTGTCAGGCATGATCCGTCGTATTATCAACAACAAAAGCCCAAAATAATTAACTGCAAAAACTAAGCAATATCAATAACACAAGAATGAATAGTATAAATTGCAAATGTAAAAAGAATTTTATTACAAATTTGATTAAAACACATATATAGTACGGTGTAAACAACAATGATTAGGGAAATCTGCTGAATCCAAAACGGGGAGCAAAAATAGCACGTGGTCCCTTTAAATATCTGTGCTAATGATAAGCATTGACTACTTATGGGAGTAAAAGACTTCCCGTAATGCACATAAGATTCAATAGCAATGGAACATGCTTACAATATCAGCGGTCCATAAAAGAACCAGAAAAATCAATTAGCATTGCTAATACATAGTAACTAAAGCAGAGTACTCAGGACACTTACATGACATGTGTTGTTCACTAGCTGCCCCGTCGCCCCAACGCACGTTTCGCTTCTTCGTCAGGAGGCGTTTTTGGATTCAGCAGATTTCCCTAATCATTGTTGTTTACACCGTACTATATGTGTTTTAATCAAATTTGTAATAAAATTCTTTTTACATTTGCAATTTATACTATTCATTCTTGTGTTATTGATAATCCGTCGTATGCCTGATAGGACGGATCCGGCGCGGATTTTGAAAAAAACTGATGCAACGGATCAGTTTTCTTGCCGGATCCGACCTGACCTTTTCAACTCGGAAAAATAAATTTTCTATCTGGAAAATACAGGTACGCATGTCCGGACCAAGGAGAGAGAGACCGACCTTGGTTTCCAGAATTCGGATCAGTCTTTTGACGGATTGCACAAAAGACTGGTCCGGTACCATGCACTTGTATTATTTCCGGTCGCCTGATGCGCCGCTTCAGGCACTATCAGGCGAGTCTGGAAAAAAAAAACGTTGCAGTGAGCGTCTTATCCGGCTGCCACGACATCAGGCGCTAATGAAAATCAATTACAAAAAAACGCATCCGGTACCGGATCCGTTTTTTTAAAAACACGCCGGATCACGCCTGACGTAAAAAAATTGATGTGTGAAAGTAGCCTAAAGCCCCCGTCTCACACAGCGATCTCGTAGTGAGATCGCTGCTGAGTCACTAGTTTTGTGACGCAGCAGCGATCTCCCCAGCGATATCGCTGTGTGTGACATTCAGCGACGATCAGCCCCCCTGCTGGGTATCGCTGATCGTCGCTGAATGTCCTGGACATTTTTTTGATCGCTGGTCTCCCGCTGACAGGCACGCATCGCTGCGTGTGACAGGCGGGAGACCAGCGATCCGCTGGTAACCAAGGTACACAGCGGGTTTCCAGGCGCGGGGCTTTGCCTAGAAACCCGCTGTGTACCTTGGATACCAGCGCCCTGATGCAGGGAGCTGGTAACCAAGGTACACAGCGGGTTTCCAGGCACCGCGCAGCGCCTGGAAACCCGATGTGTACCTTGGTTACCAGCTCCCTGCATCAGGGCGCTGGTATCCAATGTACACTGAGGGTAACTAAGCGATGTTACCCGCAGTGTCGTTGTGCTGATCGCTGCCCTGAGCTGCCTGTTTGGCAGCTCAGCAGCGATCATGTAGCGATACACCAGCGATCCTGACAAGTGCAGATCGTTGTCGGGATCGCTGGTGTATCGCTATGTGAGACCCAGGCCTTAACACCAACAGATAATTGAGTTTGCAAGACACTGTTTACTTTCAACTTGGTCAGTCACTGGCATTGTTAAATTTCACACCTTGGTAGGCCAATGTTCACTGTGTACACATCACTTTTTTTAATTACACTGAACTAATTCTAAATTGCCATTCTCCTCTGCCGTCCACATGAAGACATTATGGTTTAAACTTGGGGGGGGGGGGGGGGGGAGGGAGGATCATAAAATAAATCTGTTTCACATAATGCTGTGCCCTTCTTTTTTTTTTTTTTTTTTATTCACTAAAACGCATCAAAACCTGATACCTGCGTTATTTGCTGCATTTTTGCAGTTACCCATTGCTTTCTATGGGTGAAAAAAAGCGCTGAAAGAAGTGACATGCTGCATTTTGCAAACATCAAGGTATTGGACATAAAAACAAAGCTGTGTGCATGATATTTCTGCAATCTCATAGAATTTGCTGGTACTGTAAAACACAGCTAAAAACATCGCCTAAATCCAACTGCTCTGGAACAGTGAAGATTTTAGTAACAGGTAAATTAAAACGTTGAATGTGAATGTATATATAATGTACGTTACTGCAAATCTTCACTGTACCAGAACGGTGGATTTAGAATTCCATAGTTTCAGCTCATTGCCTAATTACCGCTGTACCGGGGGTGGCTGGTTTGGCCAATAAGGAATTAAATAAAAATTTGTATTTTTATAACAGCACTTTATACTGTTTTCTCTTGGTAGTATTTTACCAGAAGCTAGTAGCAAGCCACTCTGCAGTCAGTGTATTCAACAGACCATAGCAGAGGAGACACCGGGGTTTGCTATGGTCCTCAGCACCATTATTAGGTCTGAAGTTCAGGAGTCCTTAAAAGGTCTGATGACCGACAAACCACCGGTCAGACCGGAGTCTGTAGACTCTGAACCGGAAGAATCGGTTCAGCAGGAATATAGTTCAAATTCAGGATCACTATCTTCTTCCTCCTGTGATAATGAGATGGGAGGAAAGCCCTGTTTTCCAGGACGTCCCCCTGACAGCACTATGGAGGACGTCCTCCTCCTCCTTACAGGGACAGGAAGCACACGAGAGGTTAAAAGGTCCCACTCCTCCCCCTATACCTCAGTGTTTTTCCTGTCCCTGCATGGAGGGACACACGAGAATCGCTGCGATGGAGCGCAGTAGCTTACTGGGCCCAGGGGGATCGTGCGGTTCGTCCAATCCTTCCCCCTGTCAAGAGGTCCAGGGCCGAAACTCCCTCCTTGGGAGTCCCTCTGCTCCAAAGACCGGGGGCGGACGAGCTCCCGGGTAAGAGCCGCTCCTCTCCCGCTGGGAGGCTCTCGGCTCAGGCGTCTTCCTCCTGGTCCAGGGAGGAACGCCGTACAGGCCTCGTCTGGGAGCGGAGCGTCACTTCCGGTGACGCAGACGCAAGGAATCAGCGTGCGTTCTGGAATGGAACGCAGGAAGGCCAAAGAGCGTCGCATTTGGAAACACAGGTGCACCGCTAAGCTTCATGCGTTCTGGAGCGGAACGCAAAAGGTATGGGCGTCGCGTTAGGAGGCGCAGGTGTCTCCAATTGATTATGCGTTCCAGGATGGAACGCAGTGAAGGCGGCGCTAAAGACGTCACAAAGGCGCTATATTAAGAGCGCATGTGTGGTGGCGTTTGAACCGCTGAGCGCCATTCTGTAATTTAAACACAGGAAAGCGTTGTAGCCATCAGAGCAGTCCTAAGGCAGCAAGGTGAATCTTTCTGCGGCAGGACATGGAGTCTGAAAAATCCAGAGAGGAGGATGCAGGGGTGAGTGCGCATAGCGCAAAAAACTGCATCATCACTATGTAAGTTTCATCATCCAGACTCAGTCCTTAGTATACATATTGTTGTATTACCTAGGACAAGGATACTTCATCGATGTCTCTGCAGGCAGTGAAAAAATCGGGCAAAGCCACATGCCACACGAAGCTTCCTGACGCTTATAAGAAACCGGTCTGTTGTTCTTGTACAGCAGCAGTTTTGGAGCAAGAAAGATCTTCATTATTATCCGACCTGAAGCTCCTGATTAGGGAAGAAGTGCAGGCATCATTATCTGCTAATTCACAACAGCAGCCCACTAGTCAGGGTCCATGTCGTAAAAGACCTAGGTGGGAGTTGGAAGAGGACCTGGAACCGGAATCAGAAGAAAATTCAGATATTCAGTATTCGGACCAGGAAGAAGTACAGGTAGAAAACCAGGAAAAGGCCAGGAGGTACCTATTCCCGGTGGAAGATACGGAAGATCTTGTCCAGGCTGTGAGAAGTACAATGCATATGGAAGATGTTCCACGGCCTCAATCCAGGCAGGATTTGATGTTCGGAGGTCTCACAGCTCAGATACAGAAAGTCTTCCCTATAAGTGACCATATTAAAACCATGATTATGAGGGAGTGGAAGGACGCAGAGCGGAGGCTGGTAATGTCACGTGACTTTAAGAGTCGCCTTCCATTTGATCCTGAGGACTCAAAACTTTGGGAGGAGATTCCTAAAGTGGATATGCCAATTGCAAAAGTGGCGAAGAAAACATCGATTCCTTTTGAGGACTCTTCAAGTCTTAAAGATCCCATGGACCGAAAAGCAGACATCCTGCTTAAACGGGCTTGGGAATCATCGGCGGCTTTAACAAGGACCAATATTGCGGCTACTTCGGTAGCAAGGTCTATGGTTTTTTGGATGGGTCAGCTGGAGGAACAATTAACCAGCAAGACACCTAGAGCTGAAATATTAGAGTCACTTCCTCTTATCAAATCAGCGATGGCTTTTTTGGCAGATACCTCAGCTGAGTCGGTCAGGTTTTCTGCCAGAAATAGCTCATTGTCTAACGCAGTCCGTAGAGCTATCTGGTTAAAATCCTGGTCAGGGGACAATGCCTCTAAAAATAAATTGTGTTCCTTACCCTTTGCAGGTTCAAAGGTATTTGGCCAGGCGTTAGACGATATCCTAGAGGCGTCAGATAGCAAAAAAGGGTTTCCAGAGGAAAAACCCAAAAAGTTTCAGTCCTTTCGGAAGAAACCAGCTTTCCGTAGACAACCTTTTTACAAGGATACAGGAAGAGCTAGTAGGGGATCATATAAAGGTTCCTACACTCAAAACAGAGGAAATAAGAGCTCATTGTTTGGATCTTCTTCAAGATCTAGGAAACAATGACGCCAGGCACATAGGGGGCAGACTCCTGTTCTCTGCAGAGAACTGGAAGCAGGTTACCAGAAACGAGTGGGTCTTACAAACCATAAAAGAAGGGTACAGAATAGAACTGACATCCTATCCGCCCCAAAGATGCATATCTCCCACGGTGGTTCAGGCAAACTCAGGGATGTTTCTAGATCTTCGAGACCTAATCTTCTCCAAGGTTATAGTGCCAGTTCCAGAATCAGAGGAAAAGATGGGACATTATTCCTCTTTTCCCAATAATGAAACCATCAGGCGAGTCGCGGACAATTCTGAATCTCAAACCATTGAACAAGTTTGTTCGTTACAAGAGATTCAGAATGGAGTCAATAAGATCAGCAATCCCGTTGATAGATAAAAACTCGGTACTGTGTACCCTAGACCTAAAAAGTGCATACTATCAGGTCCCGATTCATCCAGCCTCGCAGGAACTTCTGAGTTTTGCCGTAAGCCTACCGGACTGTACCTGCCACTTCCAGTTTCAAGGCCTTCCGTTTGGGCTGACTTCTGCTCCCAGAGTCTTTACAAAACTAATATCAAAAGTTGTAGTCTATCTGAGAAACCAAGGAATTATAGTAATACCTTACTTGGACGACTTTTTGTTGGTGGCTCGATCAGCAGAAACTCTAATTCATCACACAGAACGAACAGTGGCGGTACTGGAGTGTCTCAGTTGGGTGGTGAATCGAGAAAAATCTCATTTAACACCAAGTTCAAGAAGAGTATTTCTAGGGGTATTACTGGATTCCAGATCCAGGACAGCCTTCTTACCAGAAGTCAAGCAACAATCCTTGAAAAAGAAGGTTGCAGAATTGGTGAGGAGCAGAGTTACCATAAGAAGAGCTATGCAGGTTCTGGGAGTGATGACATCATGCATTCCATGTGTCAGATGGGCACATGGCTCACTCAAGACCCTTACAAAAAGAGGTTCTATCTTTGTGGGATCGTCATCAATCATCCCTAGACAAGAAGATCCAACTTTCTGCAAAAGTGAAAAGATCTTTAATTTGGTGGATGCAAAGCAAAAATCTCAGAAGGGGAGTTCTTTGGATTCCATCTCCATTTATACTAATAACCACAGATGCAAGCGCTTGGGGATGGGGAGCCCACCTAGAAGGGAAGATTCTTCAGGGCAAATGGCCAGAAAAGATCAGAAGAATGTCGTCAAATTATCGAGAGTTGTATGCGATCTGGGAGTCTTTAAGAAGAAACCAAAACCAGTTAAAGGACCAACATGTCAAAATCCTGTCAGACAATATGACAACAGTAGCCTTCATCAAACATCAAGGAGGCTCTCGATACAGATCTCTGCAGGATCTAGCAGAAAAGATATTTATATGGGCAGAACAAACGGTCCTTTCTATAACCGCAGTACATCTGGAAGGCTCACAGAACGTAGTAGCAGATTATCTAAGCAGACAGAAGATCTACCCGACCGAGTGGGAGCTGAGCCAGGAGGTCTTCCATTTACTTTGTCAACGATGGGGAATACCTCAGATAGATCTTTTTGCTACAAGGAAAAATTCGAAGCTACCAAGGTTTTATTCACTGACCCCAGCGGACAATCCAGAAGGGGTAGATGCCTTGAGTCAGAGGTGGAGCGAACCTCTAAATTACGCATTCCCACCAATAGCACTGATACCAGCGGTTCTAAAGAAGATAAGAGAAGACGGAGCGAGAGTCATACTAATTGTTCCGTTCTGGCCAAGGAGGAGCTGGTTTCCACTTCTAGGCGCCATGACCACAGAAAAACCAATCGAGCTTCCCCGGTGGAAGGACATAATTCACCAGGGACCAGTTCAACACCAGGACCCAGAAAGATTGCACCTGTCAGCCTGGATCCTGAACGGGACATTTTAAAAGCTCGTGGTCTATCAGATCAAGTCATAACGATTCAGGCCAGCAGAAAACCGGTAACTTCGGCAATATATTATAAAATCTGGAAGAAGTTCTGTCTGGAAGGTGGCAGGTCTGATGCTGTAGCTGGGGTCCCGGATGTTCCTCGAGTTCTGGATTTCCTCCAGGCAGGATTTAATATGGGTCTTAGACCTAGTACACTTAAAGTTCAGATCTCGGCATTAAGTACTTACATGGACTATCCATTGGCCTCTCATCCTTGGGTAGTTAGATTTGTCAAAGCAATCCAGAGATTGTGGCCCACTAATAAGACAGTTGTCTCCCCCCTGGGACTTAAATCTAGTTTTGGCGGCTCTTTGTAAAACTCCTTTCACAACAAACAGGGAGTTGCCTGTTTCACTCTTATCGATGAAAACAGCGTTTTTGATAGCAATCACCACAGCCAAAAGAGTAGGGGAAATTCAAGCACTATCCATTAAAGACCCATGTGAGGAACTAAGCCGACCGCCACATGGTAGCCTGGGTATCACAGCTTCTGATCCCACCGCTGCCACCAATTGTGAAGAACTAAGCCGACCGCCACACGGTAGCCCGGGTATCACAGCTTCTGATCCCACCTCCGCTACCAAATGTGAGGGACGATCCCCTTTCCTCCCACGTCACCAATGGGACGTAACTCCACAGGTACTGCTCTCCGGCGCCCCCTTTGTCTCTCAGGTCAGTAAGGGAACTGCACCTAGAGCAAATGGCCGCCGGGGAGGGTGTCCTGTTACCCAATGGGTATTCTAAGATTCGTGATCAGAGTAAAAGCATCAGCCCAAGATTAATTTTATGGTTTAATCGCCTTAAGAGCGCACTAGATAATTACAGAAATATACAGTAAAGCTATACAACGTAATTACAATGGAATTGCAGTCAGAGAAAAAATACAACGATAATGTACAAGGCTTAAAGGTATAAGCTATAGATCAATATTACCGGGTAGTATGGTCATGGGAAGGCAGGGGCTCTACCATTCCCAGGTACAGTCTTCAGTTGCTGGATAGTCCCTTGGTCCTTCCTAGACCATCTTCTTGGCTTCTGTGTCTAAAATGGAATGACCACCCTGTTCATGGCTATAATTCTTAAACCTGCTAGGCCCTTCCCTTTTGCTTTGAAGCACGCATATTAACTGGCCTGCAATTCATATGGAGCAGGAAATACTGGCCTGAGTTTGAGCTAGTTAGCATATGACTGACCATCTTATTCCGACACTGGCCTAGACCAATTAGCATGTTAAAGCCCTATTGATTCATAGTGGACATCAAAACTGGTCGTACTGAATATGCTAATAGGCACTGTGTAGTTAAAAGTCTGTGACTCTGTGAACTGACAAAATGGAGGCTGGTACAGGCCCTATACAAAATGGCGACGTCCCTTTCCTTACAACCCATATCTGCAGATCAGAGAGGATCACATAATATTAAAACTTGATCCTGCTTTCTTGCCCAAGGTAGCTTCCTGGCAAAATCGCAATCAAGAAATCATACTCCCGTCTTTTTGTGAAAAACCATTAAACATAAAAGAACAAGCCTTACACTCCCTGGATGTTAGACAGGCAGTGATTGATTACTTGGAGGCCACTAAGCTCTGGAGGAAAGACCCTAATTTGTTTATTTTGTTCGGAGGTAAAAATAGGGGTAAAAAAGCATCCATTGCAAGATGGATTACCACTATAATCTCAAAAACTTACACATCTGAGGGCGTAGTTTGTCCTATAAAGATAAGAGCCCATTGTACCAGAGCATTGTCAGCCTCATGGGCTGAGAGAGCAGGAGCATCATTAGAACAAATTTGTAAGGCAGCCTCTTGGGCTCGGGTAAATACCTTTTGCAAGCACTACAAACTAGATGTGCTAGCAGGACAGCATACGGCATATGGTAGAAAAGTATTACAGGCTGTAGTCCCACCCTAGGAGGGTTTCTTTGGTACTCTCCATAGTGCTGTCAGGGGGACGTCCTGGAAAATGGGTATTATACCTACCGATAATTCGGTTTCCAGGAGTCCATCCTGACAGCACGGTTAGTTCCCTCCCTTGTCTATCTTGATATATATGATAATTCATATGATGTAATATGTTTAAGTAAATTAAAGTGTTATCACTGGCATTGATCCATGGTATGGTACTTGTCAAATCACTGAGGTATAGGGGAGGGGTGGGACCTTTTAACCTCTCGTGTGCTTCCTGTCCCTGTAAGGAGGAGGAGGACGTCCTCCATAGTGCTGTCAGGATGGACTCCTGGAAACCGAATTATCGGTAGGTATAATACCCATTTTTCTACGGAAGAAACGGACAAACTAGTTAAATCTATTAAAACTGTCATGGGCATATCAGACCCCAAGCAGGTTAGATCCCTCCAGGATATTATGTTCGGAGGCCTGAGTCAGAAGAAGAGGCGTTGTTTTCCGGTCAACGAGAATATTCAATTGCTCATTGATAGAGAATGGAGGAAGCCGGAGAGAAAGGGGCCACTACCATCTACTTCAAAGAGAAGATACACCTTTGAGGAAGAGAACACCTTAATATGGGACAAGGCCCCGAAAAAATTGATGTGGCAGTAGCCAAAGCGGTTAAAAATTCTACACGGCCATTTGAGGATTTAGGTACCCTCAAGGATCTGCTAGACAGGAAGGCCGAAACATTCCTCAAGCAGGCATGGGAGTCCTCAGCGGGATCATTAAAGCCAGCCATTGCAGCCACATGCACCGGAAGGTCATTGATATGATTGGAACAGCTTAGAGATAACACCTCCCAGGAAAGAGATTTTAGCGGAGCTACCGTTATTACAGAGCGCAGCTTCTTAGTTATTGGACGCCTCAGCAGACTCATTAAGGCTAGCAGCTACGTCAGCGAATCTGGCTAACGCAGCACGTAGAGCCCTATGGCTTAAGAGCTGGCCAGGAGACGCTCAGGAGACCAAGCTGTGCTCTATTCCTTGTGACGGAAAATTTCTCTTTGGAAAGACCTTGGATGACCTTTTGGAGAAAGCAGCGGACAAGAAGAAGGGATTTCCAACAGTGTCGAGACCGCAGTTCAAATGCTCCTTTCGGAGAAGGCGTTATAGCAGAAACAAGCCAACCAAGGATACACAAAGTTGAAGAGCGAGAAAGCCCTTTAATAGAGGCTTCATGTTCGGAGAGTCATCTTCAAAGAGCAGAAAAAGCGCCAAGTGATGGGCTGCCCCAGGTGGGAGGAAGGCTGTCCTAATTCCTAACCGCCTGGGAGAAGATGTCCGTCAACAGCTGGATCCTCGGCATTATAAAATCAGGACTCAGATTGGAGTTTGCTTCAGTACCCAGGCACAGGTTCAAGATCTCGTCTCCCAGATCCGAGAAAGAACAGCAAGCTCTGGAGGCCGAAGTATTTTCGTTAATTCAAAAGATGGTGCTGGTTCAGCAGGAGGGGAGGGGATTTTACTCTCCCCTGTTTCTGATCAAAAAACCAGACCAATCTTACAGGACAATAGTCAACCTGAGAGGCCTCAACAAATTCCTGACTTACAGGCCAATCAAGATGGAATCCGTAAAGACGGCAATCAAGGTGTTTCCAGGTTGTTTTATGAGCGTCTTAGACCTCAAAGACGCCTATTATCATGTTCCTATCCATCAGGAACACCAGCAATACTTAAGAGTGGCAGTACGTCTAAGAGGTCGGCTAAGGCATTTTCAATACAGGGTACTGCCCTTCGGCCTATCCATGGCCCCGAGAATATTTACCAAGATAATTCTCGAAGTAACAGCATACCTGCGGGAAAAGGACATTCTAATTATACCTTACTTAGACGATTTCTTAATAATCGGCAGATCAGAGCAGGAGTGCAGATCCAATCTAAGATTCATTCAAGACACCATGTCCGATCTAGGCTGGATAATAAATATAGAAAAATCAAGACTCCAACCCAGGAGGGTTCAATCCTTCTTGGGTCTTACTATAGACTCGGAGAAACAACTGTGCCTCCTTCCAGAGGAAAAGAGGAAGATGATGACATTAATATCAGCAGCATTATCCAGACCAACTATGTCCCTCAGACAGGCTAAGTCCCTCTTAGGCTCCATGACTTCATGCATTCCGGCGGTGCAAGGGGCCCAGTACCATTCCAGGTCTCTACAGCAAGATGTCCTAGAAGGGGAGATAAGACTATCAGGACATCTGGAAGGGAAGAGGACACTATCCCAAGAAACCTTAAGCACCATAGCATGGTGGCTGGATCCAGAAAATCTGTCACGTGGTGTCCCATGGTCCCTTCCGGTATCGGATGTCATAATAACGGATGCGAGTGCGGAAGGGTGGGGAGCACATCTAAGGGACAATGTGATACAGGGAATCTGGACCAAAGCGCAAGCAGCAAACTCCTCAAATTACAGGGAGTTACTTGCCATCAAGGAAGCAGTATTGGAATTCCTTCCCAGACTGAGGCAATCACGTCTGTATCCTGTCGGACTACAAAACCTCAGTAGCCTACATAAATCATCAGGGAGGCACAAGATCCAGACCCTTGATATTAACCTGGCAGATTCTACAAGTGAAGGAGAGACGCCAGTTCCAGATTTCAGCCTTACACATAAGAGGGAAGGACAACGAGGAGGCAGATTTCCTCAGCAGAACGACTCTGAAACAAGGGGAATGGGAACTAAATCAATCAGTGTTCCAGCAGATTGTGAGTCTCTGGGGCAACCAGAGATAGACCTTTTTGCGAACAGGAAAAACAAGAAAACCAGCAGATTCTGTTCCCTAGACCCGAAGGAAAGACCTTATGCTGTAGATGCGCTGCAGATCCCTTGGGACTTTTACCTAGCTTACTCTTTCCCCCCAATGATGCTGATCCCGACAGTACTCAGGAAGATTCGGGAGGAGAAGGCGAGGATCAAACTCATAGCTCCCTTCTGGCCAAAAAGGCATTGGTTCTCATGGCTGAGGAAGACGTCCCTGACAGACCCCTGGGTTCTCCCAGATATCCAAGGTCTCCTCAAGCAGGGCCCAGTAGTTCACCCTCAGAGACCAGGCCTTCACTTGACGGGCTGGAATTTGAGAGGTCATTATTGATACAGAAGGGGTTTTCACCGGGACTAATCAATACGTTAATGCAGAGCAGAAAACCCATAACCACGAGAATTTATGGCAGAATATGGTCAAAGTTTCTAAGCTTTTCAGGACACCGATTGGGAGGTCCAATCCCGATTAAGCTAATCTTGGAATTCCTCCAGAAAGGAATGGAAATGGGGCTAGCCACTAGCACCCTTAAGGTGCAGGTATCGGCATTAGGGGCCCTGTTTAACCACAATCTAGCGTCAAACAGATGGGTAGTCAGGTTCATTAACCCCTTAACGACCAAACCATTTTGTAGGTTAAAGATCAGGCCAATTTTTACAATTCTGACCACTGTCACTTTGTGCTTATAACTCTGGAACGCTTCAATGGATCTTGGCGATTCTGAGATTGTTTTCTCGTGACATATTGTACTTCATGATAGTGGTAAAATTTCTTCAATATAACTTGTGTTTATTTATGAAAAAAACGGAAATATGGCAAAAATCTTGCAATTTTCAAACTTAATTTTTATGCCATTAAATCAGAGATGTCACAAAAAATAGTTAATAAATAACATTTCCTACATGTCTACTTTACATCAGCACAATTTTGGACCCAAAATTTTTTTTGTTAGGAAGTTAAGTGTTAAAAGTTGACCAGCATTTTCTCATTTTTCCAACAAAATTTACAAAACCATTTTTTTTAGGGACCACCTCACATTTGAAGTGAATTTGAGGGGTCAATATGACAGAAAATACCCAAAAGTGACACCATTCTAAAAACTGCACCCCTCAAGGTGTTCAAAGCCACATTCAAGAAGTTTATTAACCCTTTAGGTACTTTACAAGAATTGAAGCAATGTGGAAGGAAAAAATGAACATTTAACTTTTTTTCCCAATTTTTCTTTCGACACAATTTTTTAAATTTTGTCAAGGGTATCAGAAAATGAACCACAATATTTGTTGTACAATTTCTCCTGAGTACACCGATACCCCATATGTGGGGGAAAATCAATCTTTAGGCTCATGGCAGTGCTCAGAAGGGAAGGAGCATCATTTGAGATTTTGAATGTCAAATTGGCTGGAATCGAGAGCGGACACCATGTCGCGTTTGGAGAGTCCTTGATGTACCTAAACAGTGGAAACCCCCCATAAGTGACCCCACTTTGGAAATGACCCCCCCCCCCAAGGAACTTATCTAGATCTGTGGTGAGCACTTTAAACCCCCAAGGGCTTCACAGAAGGTTATAACGTAGAGCCGTAAAATTTAAAAATCATATTTTTTCCACAAAAATGATCTTTCCACCCCTAATTTTTATTTTCCAAAGGGTAACAGGACCCCAAAAGTTATTGTGCAATTTGTCCTGAGTACGCTGATACCCCATATGTGGGGGTAAACCACTATTTGGGCGCATGGCAGAGCTCGGAAGGGAAGCAGCGCCATTTGACTTTTTTGGCTGGAATTGAGATTGGACGCCATGTCACATTTGGAGAGTCCCTGTGTACCTAAACAGTGGAAACCCCCCACAAATGACCCCATTTTGGAAACTAGACCCCCCCCCCCCTCCAAGGAACTTATCTAGATGTGTGGTCAGCACTTTGAACCCCCAAGGGCTTCACAGAAGTTTATAACTTAGAGCCGTAAAATTTAAAAATCATTTTTTTCCACAAAAATGATCTTTCCACCCCCAATTTTTATTTTCCAAAGGGTAACAGGACCCCAAAAGTTATTGTGCAATTTGTCCTGAGTACGCTGATACCCCATATGTGGGGGTAAACCACTATTTTGACGCATGGCAGAGCTCGGAAGGGAAGGAGCACCGTTTTTAAATGCAGACTTTGATGGAATGGTCTGCAGGTGTCATGTCGCGCTTGGAGAGCCCCTGTGTACCTAAACAGTAGAAACCCCCCACAAGTGACCCCATTTTGCAAACTAGACCCCCCAAGGAACTTATCTAGGGCTTCACAGAAGTTTATAACGTAGAGCCGTGAAAATAAAATCATATTTTTTTTTCCACAAAAATGACCTTTTTGCCCCCAAATTTTTTTTTTTTATAAGGGTAACAGGAGAAATAGGACCCCAAAAGTTGATGTGCAATTTTGTCCTGAGTACGCTGATATCCCATATGTGGGGGGGGGGAACCACTGTGATCGACTTACTGCGATCTTTGGGAGGCAGAATGAACAAATCCACAAAAGGTGAAGAATTGGTTTTCTTTTTTAAGCCGATTCCTCATGCGGTATTAGTGATTAGGCGACTTTATTCCTCGGATCGGTGCGATTACAGCGATACCAGATTTATACCCTTTTTTCATGTTTAGCTTCTGTCACACTCTAAAAGACTCTTTTTTTCTTTTTTTTTTTTTTTTGGAAGAAATTTTTGCACCGCCGTATTTTGAGAGCTATAATTTTTTTATATTTTGGCCGACAGAGTTATCTGTGGGCTTATTTTTTGCGGGACGAGCTGGCTTTTTTATTGGTACCGTATTCGGGCACATAATGTTTTTTGATTGCTTCCTATTCCGATTTTTTGTGGAAGCAGAATGAACAAAAACCCAGCAATTCAGGAATTTTTTTTTTTTTTCCTCCGTTCCGCGTGTGGTAAAATTGATAAAGCAGCTTTATTCTTCGGGTCACTACGATTACAGCGATATCTCATTTATATATTTTTTTATGTTTTGGCGTTTTTTACACAATAAAAAATTTTATAGAAAAAATAATTATTTTTGCATCCGTTTATTCCGCGAGCTATAACTCTTTTATTTTTTCGCTGATGATGCTGTATAGCGGCTTGATTTTTGCGGGACAAGATGACGTTTCAGCGGTACCATGATTATTTATATCCGACTTTTTGATCGCGTGTTATTGCACCTTTTCCAAGCTGTATGATGATATCGCTTGGAAAAAGTATAATTTACTACTTTTTTTTTTTTTTTTTTTTACGGCTTTCACTGAAGGGGTTAACTAGGCTTATGCTTTTATAGATGGGATTTTTATGGACGCAGCAATACCAAACATGTGTTTTTTTTTGTTTTTTTTTTTTTACTACATAAAAATGTGCATTTTTTAGGGGAATTTTTTTAAAAATTATTTTTTTTACAATTTTTTTTAAAAAAATGCTTTTTTTTTTTTTTACTTGTCCCTTTATGGGGCTTTCACTTTTTTACTTTTGATTGCAGTTACAATGCATTGCAATGCTCCAGCATTGCAATGCATTGTACCTATAGTGAAAGCTGCTGTGACCATGATCAGAGCAGCTTTCCGTAGCTAGATGACCCGGAGGTTGTCATGACAACCCCCGGGTCATCAAGGCAGAGATCGGGCCCTGCAAATACATTGCAGGGCGCTGATCTGAGGCAGAGGGAGCTCCCGACCCTCTGCCTCACCCCCTGAGCGCTGCGATCGCTCTCGATCGCAGCAGTCAGGGGGTTAACAGCCATGGGCGGCGGGGCGCCGCTCCCGGCTGTCAGTGCAGGAAGCTCGGCCACTGCAGCGCTGAGCTCCTGCACTGATCGGGCAGAAGAGGCTGAAATTTCAGCCTCTTCTGCCTGATCGCTGCTGTGTTTTGGTCAGTCAATCACAGCGCTGTAGGTGTGGGGACCGACGGCAAAGGTCCCCGCACCGCTTGCCGTGCCTGTCAGCTGTCTGTGACAGCTGTCGGCACTGAACTACCACTGCGTGTAAAGCAGTGGTAGTTCAAAGGCATGACGTGCACAGTCTGTCAAGGTGCCAAAACTGATACCTTGCCATGACGGACTGTGCACGTCATTGGACATTAAGGGGTTAAAGCCTGTCAGAGATCTAGACCAGCGCCAGGCCCAAGATTTCCCCCTTGGGATCTAAATTTAGTGTTGGAAGCGCGGACAAAATCTCCCTTTGAACCCCTACAGGAAATTTCTAACAAAAACCTGACTCTCAAAACGGTGATCCTGATAGCTTTGATGTCAGCACGTAGAGTTGGTGATCTACAGGCTCTGTCCATAGATCCGCCGTTCATGCAGATATTAGAGGATAGGGTTGTATTGAGACCTGATCCGGCCTATCTCCCAAAGGTGGCCTCTAGATTTCACAGGAGTCAAGAGGTTATACTGCCCTCCTTCAGTGAGCCAACATCAGAGGAAGAATGTGAACTTCACACATTAGATGTAAGGATAACCCTTCTACACTATCTAGATAGGACCAGTCAAGATAGGAAGAGCAAGTCCTTATTTGTGTCTTTTCAGGCTAAGTGCACACGTTCAGGATTATTTGCGTTTTTTTCACGTTTTTTCGCATGATTTAAGCATCCTATCATTTAGAATGAATTCCGCAATTTTTGTGCACATGGTGCGTTTTTTTCCGCGAAAAAAACGCATCTCGGAAAAAGAACCAACATGTTCATTAATTTCGCGGAATCTAGCGTTTTTCCCGCTATATTATTGACCTAGAAAGTTCAGGAAAAAATCGCGGTAAAAACGCACAATCTGCGCAAAAAAACGCGAAAACCGTGCGTTTTTACCGCGGAAAATGTCAGTTTTTGCTCAGGAAAATTCTGCAAACATTCCTGAACGTGTGCACTTAGCCTCAAGGTGGAAGGAAAGGGTGTAGTATCACAAAGGGATCTTTAGCTAGATGGATTAGGGATGCCATTAGCTTAGCCTACACATCTAGTAAGACACCGATACCACAGGATCTGAGAGCCCATTCCACAGGGCCGTGGCGACCTCCTGGGCCGAGAGGGCGGAGGTTTCCATCGAAGAAATATGTAAGGCGGCCACATGGTCTACCCCTACTACTTTTTATAAACATTACCGACTTGATCTGTCCTCCTCTGCTAGCCTGTCTTTCGGTAGGAAGGTGCTGGAAGCGGCTATCCCTCCCTAGGGTGCTTCAGTCTATATAAATCTCACAGGTGGTGCTGTCATGGGAGAGGGGAAAAATCTAAGTTACTTACCGTTAACGGGATTTTACAGAGCCCATGACAGCACCCTTGAATTCCCTCCCTCGCTTCTGTCACTTATGGTGTGCACTAATTAGGGGTGGTAAGTAAAATGTATTTGGTGGAAGTTATGTTAACTAATTTGTCTGGAGGTCCTCTCGTGCTCTGGAACCGAACTGATGCGAAGGAGAGGAACTGCCCTTTTATTCAGTAGGTTTTCTGTCCTGGTGGGCGGAGACCCTCTCTCAGGTGGTGCTGTCATGTGCTCTGTAAAATCCCGTTAACGGTAAGCAACTTAGATTCTTTCATAAATTAATAGTACCCATGAAAATATGAAACTTTGTAATGGATCTTAGTGAAATGTGCATTTTTTTTTTTTTTTTTCTTCTGAACTGATCTTTCAATCTGTTTATGGATGAAATCTATCTTCGGAGATCAGAGATTTTTCCATTGCTGAGATTACAGTTAGTACTCTTAACCCTTCACCCCCAAGGGTGGTTTGCACATTAATGACCGGGCCAATTTTTACAATTCTGACCACTGTCTCTTTATGAGGCTATAACTCTGGAACGCTTCAACGGATCTTCGCGATTCTGAGATTGTTTTCTCGTGACATATTGTACTTCATGTTAGTGGTAAAATTTCTACGATATAACTTGCGTTTATTTTTGAAAAAACCGCAAATATGGCGAAAATTTTGAAAATTTTGCAATTTTCAAACTTTGAATTTTTTTTCCCTTAAAACAGAGAGATATGTCACACAAAATAGTTAAGAAATAACATTTCCCACATGTCTACTTTACATGAGCACAATTTTGGAACCAAAATTTTTTTTTTTGTTAGGAAATTATAAGGGTTAAAAGTTGACCAGTGATTTCTCATTTTTACAACAAAATTTACAAAGCCATTTTTTTAGGGACCACCTCACATTTGAAGTCACTTTGAGGGGTCTATATGGCAGTAAATACCCAAAAGTGACACCATTCTAAAAACTGCACCCCTCAAGGTACTCAAAACCACATTCAATAAGTTTTATTAACCCTTCAGGTGCTTCACAGGAGCTGAAGCAACGTGGAAGGAAAAATGAATATTTAACTTTTTAGCCACAAAAATGATCTTTTACAAACTTTTTTTTATTTTCACAAGGGTAAAAGGAGAAAATGGGCAGATAAAGTTGTTGTGCAATTTCTCCGGAGTACGCCAATAACCCATATGTGAGGGAAAACCACTGTTTGGGCACACGGCAGAGCTCGTAAGGGATGGAGCGCCGTTTGACTTTTTCAAACTAAAATTGGTTGGAATTGAGATTGGACGCCATGTCGTGTTTGGAGAGCCCCTGATATGCCTAAACAGTGGAAACCCCCACAAGTGACACCATTTTGGAAACTAGACCCCCTAAGGAACTTATCTAGATGTGTGGTGAGCACTTTGAACCCCGAAGTGCTTCACAGAAGTTTATAACGTACAGCCGTAAAAATAAAAAATCCTTTTTTTTTTTTTTTTTTTTACAAAAATGATTTTTTTCGCCCCAATATTTTATTTTCACAAGGGTAACAGGAGAAATTGGACCCCAAAAGTTGTTGTCCAATTTGTCTTGAGTATGCTGATACCCAATATGTGGGAGTAAACTACTGTATGGGCGCACGTCGGGGCTCGGAAGGGAAGTAGTGACGTTTTGGATTGCAGACTTTGATGGAATGGTCTGGGGGCGTCATGTCGCATTTGGAGAGCCCCTGATGCGTCTAAACAGTGGAAACCCCCCATAAGTGACCCCATTTTGGTAAATAGACCCCACAAGGAACTTATCTAGAAGTGTGGTGAGCGCTATGAAGCCCCAAGTGCTTCACAGAAGTTTTATAACATACAGCCGTAAAAACAAAAAAATCATTTTTTTTTTTTTACAAAAATGATTTTGTCGCCCCCAGTTTTTTATTTTCCCAAGGGTAACAGGAGAAATAGGGCAAAATTGCACAATAACTCTTGTGGTCCAGAGTACGCTGATACCCCATATGCGGGAGTAAACTACTGTTTGGGCGCATTGGCAGAGCTCAGAAGTGAAGGAGCACCATTTGACTTTTTCAACGCAGAATTGGCTGGAATTGAGATCAGACGCCATGTCACATTTGGAGAGCCCCTGATGTGCCTAAACAGCAGAAACCCTCCAATTCTAACCCCAACACACCCCTAACCACAAACCTAACCCTAACACACCCTAACCGTAATCCCAACCCTAATCCTAATCCTAACGTTAGCGCCAACCCTAACCCTAACTTTAGCCGCAACCCTAACCCTAACGGGAAAATGGAAATAAATACATTTTTTTAATTTTATTCTTTTTCCCTAACTAAGGGGGTGATAAAGGGGGGTTTGATTTACTATTTATAGCGGGTTTTTATGGTTGGCAGCTGTCACGCTAAAAGACGCTTTTTATTGCAAAAAATAGTTTTTTGCATCACCACATTTTGAGAGCTATAATTTTTGCATATTTTGGCCCACAGAATCATGTGAGGTCTTATTTTTTGCTGGACGAGGTGACGTTTTTATTGATACCATTTTTGAGCATGTGACATTTTTTTGATCGCTTTTTATTTCGATTTTTGGGAGGTTAGAATGAACAAAAATCAGCAATTCATGAATTTCTTTTGGGGGAGGCGTTTGTACCGTTCCGCGTGTGGTAAAATTGATAAAGCAGTTTTATTCTTCAGGTCAGTACGATTACGGCGATACCTCATTTATATAATTTTTTTTATGTTTTGGCGCTTTTATAGAATGAAAACAATTTTATATAAAAAATAATTATTTTTGCATCGCTTTATTCTGCGAGCTATAACTTTTTTATTTTTTCACTGATGATGCTGTATGACGGCTCGTTTTTTGTGGGACAAGATGACGTTTTCAGCGGTACCATGGTTATTTATCTCGGTCTTTTTGATCGCGTGTTATTCCACTTTTTGTTCAGCGGTATGATGATAAAGCATTGATTTTTTTGCTTTGTTTTTATTTTTATTTTTTTAAGGGGTTCACAAAAGGGGTTAACTAGTGGGACAGTTTTATAGGGGGGGTCGTTACGGACGCGGCAATACCAAATATGTGTACTTTTATTGTTTTGTTTTTTTTATTTACAGGAAAGAATGAATTTATTGGGGAATATTTTTTTTTTTTTTTATGATTTTTTTTTACCACTTTTTATTTTTATTTTTTTTTTTAACTTTTTTACTTTGTCCCAGGGTGGGACATCACTGTATTTTAGCAGATCGCTGGTGTGACAGTGTGCACAGCACTCTGTCACACCAGCGATCGCTCTGGCATCGCTGCAGGCTTCATAGAATGGTAGAGTTGGAAGGGACCTCCTGGGCCATCTGGTCCAACCCTCTGCTCAAAGCAGGATTCTCTAAATCATCCCAGACAGATGTCTGTCCAGCCTCTGCTTGAAGACTTCCATTGAAGGAGAACTTACCACCTCTCATGGCAGCCTGTTCCACTCCTTGATCACCCTAACTGTCAAAAAGTTTTTTCTAATATCTAATCTGTGTCTCCTCCCATTCAGTTTCATCCCATTGCTTCTAGTCTTTCCTTGTGCAAATGAGAATAAAGATGATCCTTCTACAATGTGACAGCCCTTGAGATATTTGTAGACAGCTATTAAGTCTCCTCTCAGTCTTCTTTTTTGCAAGCTAAACATTCCCAAATCCTGCAGCCTTTCCTCATAGGACATGGTTTGCAGACCGGTCACCATTCTGGTGGCTCTTCTTTGAACTTGCTCCAGTTTGTTGATGTCTTTTTTAAAATGTGGTGCCCAAAACTGGACACAGTATTCCAGATGAGGTCTGACCAAAGAGGAGTAGAGGGCAATAATGACCTCACGTGATCTAGACTGTATGCTTCTGTTGATACATCCTAGAATTGTATTTGCCTTTTTTGCTGCTGCATCACACTGTTGACTCATGTTCAGTCTGTGATCAATTAGTATACCCAAGTCTTTTTCACATGTGCTGTTACTTAGCCCTATTCCTCCCATTTTGTGTATGCTTTTTTCATTTTTATTGCCCAGATGTAGTACTTTGCATTTTTCCCTGTTAAAAACCATTCTGTTAGTTGCTGCCCACTGCTCCAGTTTATTTATATCTTTTTGAATCCTCTCTCTCTCTTCTCTAGTATTAGCTACCCCTCCTAGCTTTGTGTCATCAGCAAATTTGATCAGTTTACCCTCAATTCCTTCATCTAAATCATTGATAAAGATGTTGAACAATACAGGGCCCAAAACAGAGCTCTCAGCAGGCACTGAGGAAGCCGCCTCCCTTCAGGACCCCGGCGCCATCTTGGATCCGGGGACCTGGAGGGAGGACGGACCCTCGGAACAGCGCGACACATCGCGCTGCTCTGAGGGTCTCAGGGGAGTGCGCAGGGAGCCCCCACCCTGCGCGATCCTCCCCTGTGCCTCGGGTACACCGCGATCATGTTTGATCGCGGTGTGCCAAGGGTTAATGTGCCGTGAGCAGTCCGTGACAGCTCCTGACACACAGTCACGGGTGTCAGCTGTGATAATCAGCTGACACCCGGCGGCGATCAGCTGCGCTCCCCCCGGGAGCGCAGCTGATCGCCCATGGCGTACTATTCCGTCCATGGGAATTGGGTCCAGGGTCACATGGACGGAATAGTACGTCTGATGGAATAAAGGGGTTAAGTTCTATGGAGACAAATAATTGTCACTTCTGGAGAACTTTCAGCAGGATGCCTGCCTGCACCTCCCACCCGGGAATTAAGAGTAAAATATTTTATCACTGAATTGAGGGGATCAGTCTATCTAAATAAAAATAAGCAGATTTCTCTGAGATATAGTTTCTTTTCATGTGTGCTGTTGATTTATGAAATACAAATTTAATACAGTGGTTACTCTTTAATCGCATGTTTATATGGGAATAGTAAGATGGGAAGGATCACAATGCTTGGACTGGCCATTGGCTTTCCTGAGCATGACAGCATGTAGTTCTATGTCGCTGTCACGCTCCTCCGGTCTGGAGAGCCGACTGCCAGTCCAAGCATGGTGATCTTCGTCTGAGTTACTCAGTGGTTTGACTCTTCCCTTGGGGAAATAAGGTAGTGGGTGGTGTTAAGCAAAATCCCTTAGGGTATGTAAACAGCGTATTTTTGCAAAGTTTTTAGAGCAAAACCTTCAAGTGGTTGATGATAATTATAGTGCAATTTATTCCATGGCGCTTTACATGTGAAAAGGGGTATACATAACAAAAATAAATACCGTATATACCCATGTATAAGCCGAGATTTTCAGCCCATTTTTTAGGGCTGAAAGTCCCCCTCTCGGCTTATACGCGGGTCATATACGGGGGTCGGCGGGGGAGGGGGAGCGGGGGTGTCGGATCATACTTACCCCTCCGCCGGCGCGGTCTCTGCAGCCCCCCTGCTTCTCCCACGATCTCCGGCTCCTTCCTGCAGCGGTCACATGGCACCGCTCATTAAAGTCATGAATATGCACATATTCATGACTTTAATGAGCGGTAGCACGTGACCGCTGCAGGACTGAAGCGCTGCGGAGAGCGCCGGGAGAAGAGGAGAGGCTGCAGGGACGCGCGGTGGAGGGGTGAGTATAGCTATATTTACCTGCCACCGTTGCGCGCTGCTCCCTCGGTCCTGGCTGTGAATGTTCAGGCAGAGGGCGCGATGACGTCGTTAGTGCGCGCCCTGCCAGATCATTCCCAGCCAGAGGAGTCAGACCGAGGGAGCAGCGCAGAGAGGACAGGTAAATATCTCAGGTGCCGGGGTCCTGAGCGAGCGGTGACACCGGCACCTGTCCCCCATAGCGCGCCGCTGTCACCGCCTGCTCAGGACACCGGCACCTGACCCCCAGCGACGAGAGGTGAGTATGTCATTATTTTTTTTGCAGCAGCATATGAGGCCTATACTATGGGGCATAATTGTGCAGCATATGGGGCATAATATGGAGCATATGGGGGCATAATATGGAGCATATGGGGGCATAAGCTGTGGAACATATGGGGGCATAATCTGGAGCATATGGGGGCATAATCTGGAGCATATGGGGGCATAAGCTGTGGAACATATGGGGGCATAATCTGGAGCATATGGGGGCATAAGCTGTGGAACATATGGGGGCATAATCTGGAGCATATGGGGCATAATCTGGAGCATATGGGGCATAAACTGGAACATATGGGGGCATAATCTGGAGCATATGGGGGCATAAACTGTGGAACATATGGGGGCATAATCTGGAGCATATGGGGACATAAGCTGTGGAACATATGGGGGCATAATCTGGAGCATATGGGGGCATAAGCTGTGGAACATATGGGGGCATAATCTGGAGCATATGGGGGCATAAGCTGTGGAACATATGGGGGCATAATCTGGAGCATATGGGGGCATAATCTGGAGCATATGGGGGCATAAACTGGAACATATGGGGGCATAAACTGTGGAACATATGGGGGCATAATCTGGAGCATATGGGGACATAAGCTGTGGAACATATGGGGGCATAATCTGGAGCATATGGGGGCATAAGCTGTGGAACATATGGGGGCATAATATGTATGATATGGGGGCATAATCTGTGGAACATAAGGGGCATAATATGTAGCATATGGGGGCATAATCTATGGAACATATGGGGCATAATCTGTGGAACATATGGGGGCATAATCTGTGGAACATATGGGGCATAATCTGGAGCATATTGGGCATAATCTGTGCAGCATATGGGGGCATAATCTGTGGAGCATCATATGGGGGCATAATCATTTTTCACCCTAGGCTTATACGCGAGTCAAGTTTTCCCATTTTTTGTGGCAAAATTAGGGGGTTCGGCTTATACACGGGTCGGCTTATACATGAGTATATACGGTAATCCTGAACAATACAAGTCACCAACTGGTAAAACAAAACAAAACTGCTCATACCCTTGGGTTATTTTATTTCTGGATGTGACAGTTTTGAGCTCTGGGCACGTGGAGTGGTCTAACTGGCTCCTAAAGTCTTTACTTTGTCCATTCCTAATGTAAGGGTTCATCAGATGGTTTAGTACAATGCGGTGACATAATGTAATATGCAACTTACATTCAGTCACAGGATCAAAGCTGAGCAGGCTGTAAATGATGCATCCTTATTAATTTTTTTTTTCTCCATTTAGTGACTAAAGTCACACTTAATGGGCCTGTAAACATTATGGCATGCGGTATATCTTCTGCACTATTCCAGAGAGATGACTTCATGACAATGGGTGTACTCGCTGTATGTGAACCTAGCTTAGAAAGTAGGATTGGTCTTGGGAGCCTTCACTCCCCACCAGTATATGTATAATTTGGTTGTTGGCTAATTGTTAGTGGTTGGGTCACTCATTTCCCTCATATGTGGAGCTTGACTTTATCAAAGGCACATGCCTCCTTGCATCTGGCTTACAGGATAAACCCACAGGTTTAAGCCCAGACCTATACTAAAATATTAAATTTATATAAAGAGATGACTGAATCGATGCCCGGCCCCATGTTACACAAAGCTGAATCTTGCATTTGCCTTAAAGGGACTCTCTCGGCACAGAATGAATGTCCAAACAAAGTGCAGGCGCTCAGTGCTTCAGTCATTTCTATACACCTTCCCACCTGCTTTTTTACCATTTATCTCCACCAGGGGTGGGGTAAGAGTAGCCAGGGCCCTGGGCAGTTTACAAGGCACGCCACCCCACCTCCTCCGCCCCCTTTCCAGGTACCTGATGCACATGACATGTCACATGATCCCTTGATACATCATGTGATAGGTCATGTAACACTGGTGCCCTGGATTAGATCCGTACACGGCGCACATCATTTTTTTTCCTTATGTATGGCACTATACATAACACTGCGCTATACAAAATAGAGCAGGGGTGGGAGATTAATTTTCCCAAGGAACTACATGAGAGACTGACTATTGTGGAAGCCAAACCAATAGGCTGAAATTAATTCTGCTCAATATTTTAATATAATATAAAGTTATTTAATTATTGACTTAATATTGAGCAGCATTAAGTATGGCGACATCCCCACCACATAGCTCCCTACATACAATATGAGCCCACTCATTAAACAACCAAAGTGATCAACCTATGGGGCCCTTATATATGTAAACCTTAACAAAAAACCCTTAAAACATTTTCTTTATTTAGTTGGTTTAAAAACCCAATACATAAATGCACACACATTTGCACAGAAAAACAATGATGTACAAATAAGAGCAGAAATGGGGACAAGTTTTGCCCTTCACAATTCCCTTCCTGACAGCGGAGGTTGGCACCCGAAGTTGAAACGATGTAGTGCCCCTGCTCCTCGTCGACTACCCCTATGTAGCCCTGTCACTACTGTGACTGACCAGGCATCTTCTATAGGTGATCAGATAATATGTAATTAACATGTCTAAATATATACAATATAAATACTAGAGGATATACATCGCATATCCTATACGGCCTAAACAGTTGTGTACTTGGCTTAATGCAGGGGTCGACAAAGTTGTTCAGAATTTAGGAGCCAGAATTTTTGCCTCCCCTCATCATCATTGCCTGCCCATCATCCTCATCATTGTCTCCCTATCATCATCATTGCATCCCCATTAATATCATCATCATCATCATCATTGCCTTCCCATTATCACTGCCTCCCCATTAATATCATCATCATCATTGCCTTCCCATTATCATTGCCTCCCCATTAATATCATCATCATCATTGCCTTCCCATTAATATCATCATTATCATTGCCTCCCCATTAATATCATCATCATCATCATTGCCTCCCCATCATCATCGCCTCCTCACCACCATCACTGCCTCCCCCCACCACCATCACACATACAGCACGGCAGGCAGCACTCTCTCACATACACACACGCAGGCACACACGCGCACACACACACAAGCCTCACCTGTCCGGCGTCCGTGCGCTCTCTGCCACAGACGGCCGCTGAATGATGACGTCATTCAGCGGCGCTGCTGTGAGCGAGGAAGCGCCGGTGCAGGCACCACCTGGAGCTCGGAGCTGCGGCAGCGGAGGCACGGGGAGAGGTATGTACTGCGCCGGCCGCTGCCGGGGCCGTGAGCAAGCGGGGGGCCCAGTGGCGGCGCTGACACCGCTAACGGGCGCCGAGGTGCTCGACGGCGAGTGGGCCCCCCCCCCCCCCCCCCGCCTGCTCAGGGCCCCTCTTTAATTCCCCGGGCGCCAGGCATGATTTTCTAGGCGCCACTGGCGACCTGGCGTCTGGGTTTGTCGAACCCCGGCTTAATGGCATCTTCAGAAGCGTTTCCACCTCTTTTGGTCATTTGGGGGTTTAATCAGGGAATTCCTTCAATCAGGACAAAAAAGGAGACTGAGCCGTACTGCAATGAGTATAACTGCTCACAGGACCAGACAATATGCCCACATATAGTCCCCTACATACAGTGTGAGCCTGCACATAGCCCCTATATACAGTACAAGTCCTCACATCTCCTACACATATATGAATAAAAAAGACATACTCGCCATGCTCCTGTTCGCCTGGCGCTCTGCTGTGGTCCCCAAGACTCCACTTCTAGTCTGGCTAGCGCGATGACATCATTGCACTGGCGCCAACTGATAACGTCATTGCGCTAGCACAGCGGGGGCAACAGGAGCTCCCCTAGAGCTGCGCTGCCATTCTGCATCGTTTGGCAGCCTAGTGCTGGGAAAGCTCCCTGCCACTGTTTGCCGCATCGGTGGTGCACAAAACTTTGAGGGCAATCTGGTGACCGGGCCCAGGGCGGTAGCCCAGATTGCCCTCATTATAATCTGCCTATGATCTCCACCCTTCTCTGTATCAATGAAGCTGATGCTTAAATAAGGTTGGTTGTAGATCGAGGGAAACCAAGCAGGTGGGAAGCTGTATAGAAATGATTGGCCGCACCGAGCGGCAGGACTTGGATTGAACAGTCATTCTGTGCCTTTTAACCCCTTCACGACCTTTGGATTTTCCACTTTTGTGGGTTTTTTGCTCCCCTTCTTCACAGAGCCGCAACTGACCATCTTTAACTGATGTACAAAACCGTTAGCACTACTGTGGATGGTGATTCAACAAGTAGGATCCCAATCCTGTGTGTGCCAAGTTTCTACATCTTTAACTGGTTACATGTTCAAAGCACCGCTCCAGCGGTTTTTCTTTGGAGGGGTGGGGGAGTTTCACCGTGGAGTGGCGCTTTAAATGTAAGTCCCTCACACCTGGTCATATAGTCACCCTCTGGTGTCTTCACCATTTTTCAGAGCTGCTTCAGTCCTGTGGCGCCAGCTTGTGAGCACAGTTTCTGACTGGCCGGAAGTCAGAATCTAAGTCACTAGCTCCCAATGGAAATCTGAGTTGGAAAAAGGCTCTCAGACTTGCATTGATTAGTGACCTCCAGCTCGCTCCATGAAGCACTGGTGCTGCCGGCAGGTCACAAACTGCAGGAGACAGAACAGAGCGGCAGCAACAACAGATGAAAATGCCTGAAGGTGAGGATCAAACAGGGTGCAGGGGACTTGGATTTTAAGCACCACTCCAGTGGTGAAATGAAGAGAAAAAAAAAGCCGGAGTGGTGCTTTTTAACCATCACACAGCATTTGTGGTTGCGGTCTTTATTGCAGTAGAAAAGGATGTATATTACTATCTTCTATTACAATGGAGTTGGGGTGTGGGTCTGTGAATGTTTTCTTGAATTCATTCTCTTGGGGAAAACCTGACACTTGGCTTCCTCTGTGATAACTGGGATTGTGGTGATTGTGTCCAGCTTTCTCTTAAGCCCCCGTCTCACACAGCGATCTCGTTTTGTGACGCAACAGCGATCTCCCCAGCGATATCGCTGTGTGTGACATTCAGCGACGATCAGCCCCCCTGCTGGGTATCGCTGATCGTCGCTGAATGTCCTGACATTTTTTTTTTTGATCGCTGGTCTCCCGCAGGCCAGCACGCATCGCTGCCTGTGACAGGCGGGACACCAGCGATCCGCTGGTAACCAAGGTACACAGCGGGTTTCCAGGCGTGGGGCTGTGCCTGGAAACCCGCTGTGTACCTTGGATACCAGCGCCTGATGCAGGGGAGCTGGTAACCAAGGTACACAGTGGGTTTCCAGGCACCGCGCAGCGCCTGGAAACCCGACGTGTACCTTTGTTACCAGCTCCCCTGCATCAGGGCGCTGGTATCCAACGTACACTGCGGGTAACTAAGCGATGTTATCCTCAGTGTCGCTGTCCTGATCGCTGCCTGTTTGGCAGCTCAGCAACGATAATGTAGCGACACACCAGCGATCCTGATCGTTGTTGGGAGCGCTGGTGTATCGCTATGTGAGACCCGGGCTTTACAGGAGCATACAAGCTTCCTAGAGATATAATCTAGAGCAGGGCCACAGAACAGTCCATCTATTGTCTTGTCACAGTAATCAAAACAAATGAACACTTCACTTATAATTCAATGTTTATTTACACTTTGCCATGTTTCAGCCGTTACCTTGTATTTTTGATTAGTCTTCTGCGAAGTCCTCATTTAGACATCTGTGAATTTTCTGATACGACTTATTGGGAAAATAAGTTGCATAGCTTCTTTTACCCATTGGAATATTAAAAATGTGCAGCACAAGGTTGACTGTGTGCATCAGTGACTTTTCAACGACCCATTGACTTGTATGGGTAACTTTGATCCATGACTTGGACCGAAAACAAAATTATTTTTTTTCTCTGTTTGCAAAATAATCCACAGGCATATGAATATCCCTATAGACTAGAATGGGTTCATGTTGTATCCGAGAAAAGCACAGACCATGTACACTATTCATGGACATCTGAACAAAGTTAAGCCATAGAAATGTTGGGTCCTCAGATAATGTTGGTTGAACATACTGGCCATAGGTGTACAATATATGGCCTATTGAATAGTTTTGACTATATAGTGTTTTTTTTTTTTTTTTTAAGATTAGATTTTCAGTTCATGCCACTTTTCGATCAAAAGACGAGTGCAGCCAGATCATGGACAAGTTCTGATGTTTTTAACACACTTAGTAATACTTTCATTACACAGTAATGCGTTTTATGATTGGTGAATTAGTCCTTTCTAATCCCAGTGAATGTTTATTTGAAGGTGTGTAAGCCATTTCTAATTATATTATGCATGTTGTAATACTGTGGTTTGTTTTATTTTTTTTGTTTTTACATAGTACATAATATAGACGTGTAGAACTACTTTATGATTCTTAAGTCCTGTTAGGTTTCTGAGTCACACAAGTGGGTGTCTGGCCACGACCCATACAAGCAGCTACATCAACTTGTCAGGTAGAGCCAAAGTCAGCAATGTGTTCAGTATGGCACTGTTTCTGAAGCTGGTATTTAAGGCATCCAAAAGGGAGAACTATCCGTCTTCACTTGGTATTCACCCTGGCTTTTGGCTCTTACTATGTAAAATTGCCACAGTATGTGTAATTCCTTCCTAAATAAAATTCTATTTGGGGTCTACATTTTCTTTTTCCTAAGACTGTGCAACCACTTTTTTTTGCGTTCTAAACACATGTAGCAGCATCCAAAAAATGAGCGAATGTATGTCCTACGAGGAAATTTTAAAGTATCTGGGAATGTTTAGCTTGCAAAAAAGAAGACTAAGAAGAGACTTAAAAGCTGTCTGCAAATATCTGAAGGGATATCAGTGTAGAGGGATCCTTAGGCCGGCGTCACACTGGCGAGTGTGATGCGAGTAAGTCGCACGACTTTCTCGCATCAACGCACGGCTGCCCGCTCTAGGACCCGAGTGTGCGGCTGCATAGAATTACATGCAGCCGCACACTCTGGTCCGAGAGCTGGCGGCCGTGCCGGGTGTTGATGCGAGAAAGTCGTGCGACTTACTCGCATCACACTCGCCAGTGTGATGCCAGCCTTATTATTATTCTTATTTGCTCATGGAACCACGAGAAGCAATGAAGAAATGAAACTGAATGGGAGGAGACAGATTAGATATTAGAAAAAACTTTTTTGACAGTGATGGTGATCAATGAGTGGAACAGGCTGCCACAAGAGGTGGTGAGTTCTCCTTCAATGGAAGTCTTCAAACAGAGGCTGGACAGACATCTGTCTGGGATGGTTTAGTGAATCCTGCTTTGAGCAGGGGGTTGGACCAGATGACCCAGGAGGTCCCTTCCAACTCTTAACATTCTATGGCCATGCCCTTAGTATTGTAGTTTGAATGGTGTGTGTAATATACATAATTATACTGAGTTGTGCCAGCAGCTGCAGTATTAGTGTTGGCTTGTACTCATCTGGTGTATGTGCCACTGTACCAACGGTCTTGCTGGTTTTTGTAGTGTTCTGCCATCAGGATATGCCAAGCGTGCGTTCAATTTCACGCTGTCAATCCATGGACTCTCAGTGGTCATGTCTTGACAGTGTTAACATTGCTTCTGAGGACCGTAACTGGTTGCAAAGTTAACATGGGTATAACCTGTACTTCATCACTGCAGGACAGTTCACAAAATCCACAACAAAGTTATAGATAACAGAACTATACCTAAGTTGGGAAAAAATACTGCAACTGAAGAATGCTTTCAGAAAGAAGTGTTTTGTTTTTATGTTTTCTCCAGGACATCCCTCATGACAGCACCACCAGGAGGTCGTCCTTCTTATCCTTGATAGGGACAGGAACACAGAAGAGGTTAAATAGCCCCTTGCCACCATGACCCTTCAGTGGTTTTCCTGTCCCTATCAAGGACAGACATGGAAGAGGAGCACGCATGTGTGAAGACTGTGTGAATAGGCTTTACGTACCTCGGAGCCTCGCTGACTCTCATTTTGAAGGAGTCCATCAGCTGGATAAATGTCTGCCTGTATTTGTCCATTTGTGTTTGACAATGATGCTTCTTAGATTTGGGGGCTGTCTAAAACACAGTAGTGGGGGGTTTTGACAATGATGCTTCTTAGATTTGGGGGCTGTCTAAAACACAGTAGTGGGGGGTTTTGACAATGATGCTTCTTAGATTTGGGGGCTGTCTAAAATTTGAGCATTGAGGACACCATTAATACTGACTAAATGTGCTACTCAATTTGCTGAAGTTCAGCCCCAAACTTGCAAAGACCCTCCACCTTGCCTCACTGTGCCTGCAGATGCTCATTATTGCACTGGCCTCCAGCCCTCTGGTGAACTGTCCTGTTACAGCCAGAAAAATATTTAGACTTGAGAGTCCTCAGTGGTTGATACCTTTTAATGGCTAACTGAAAAGATGGTAACAAATTGCAAGCTTTCGAGACTACGCAGGTCTCTTCATCAGGCAAAGACTAAAACAAAAGCTGAAGAATCACATATTTATATACACAAAAGGACACAGGAATAATGCAATAGGTAAGACAAGTGACGTGAAGCAGAACTGTCATTATGGCAGAGGGATGAACATAAATATGACTAGTTCATAGATAAGGAGTGAAAGTTTTATTACCCTCTGATTGGGGTCTGGTATTGTGTTGTGATGACCCTAAAAGGTCAGGGAAGCAGATTCCTTAATTGTTGTAGAAAGACATAAAACTCTGGGATATATTCATCCCAGCACGAAGAGTGTCAAAGGTCATCATAAGTCCATAAATCCATTCTTTTTTCTCTTATCGCCACACAATAAGAGAAAAAAGAATGGATTTACCTGTGGCAAAACACTTTTGTATGCCCGGTCATAGCATGATGGACATGGAATTACTTGTATTAAAATCTAACTTCAAATCTGAGAAGGATAGAAAAGTCTGGGAATATAAACTTATGATGACCTTTGACACTCTTAGTGCTGGGATGAATATATCCCAGAGTTTTATGTCTTTCTACAACAATTTAAAAAAATATTTAGAGTTGAGAGTCCTCAGTGGTTGATACCTTTTAATGGCTAACTTTCGAGACTACTCCGGTCTCCATCAGGCAAAGACTAAAACAAAAACTGAAGAATCACATATATATATATATATATATACACAAGAGGACACAGGAATAGTGCAATAGGTAAGACAAGTGACGTGAAGCAGAACTGTCATTATGGCAGAGGAATGAACATAAATATTGGAACAGATCATAGATAAGGAGAGAGTTTTATTACCCTCTGATTGGGGTCTGGTGTTGTGTTTTGATGCCCCTAGAAGGTCAGAGACGCAGATTCCTTAATGGATATAGAATGACATGAATCCATGTGACACGTTCATTCCAGCACTAAGAGTGTCAAAGGTCATCAAGAAACCTACAACAATTAAGGAATCTGCTTCCCTGACCTTTTAGGGTCATCACAACACAATACCAGACCCCAATCAGAGGGTAATAAAACTTTCACTCCTTATCTATGAACTAGTCATATTTATGTTCATCCCTCTGCCATAATGACAGTTCTGCTTTACGTCACTTGTCTTACCTATTGCATTATTCCTGTGTCCTTTTGTGTATATAAATGTGATTCTTCAGCTTTTGTTTTAGTCTTTGCCTGATGAAGAGACCTGCGTAGTCTCGAAAGCTTGCAATTTGTTACCTTTTAATGGCTAACTGAAAAGATGGTATCAACCACTGAGGACTCTCAAGTCTAAATATTTTTCTATCTACTGGCTAACACGGTACGAAGATACACATCTTTCCTGTTACAGCCAGATATTTAACATTTTAACTCATCAGTTGATGGCGACAGCTACCATTTTTTTTTCTGCGCCCCAATTCTTATGTTTTCAAGCGTTATTTAGTCTCTTGGCCTTGTTTCCATGTTGAAGGTATAGTTTTTGGCCACAATTCTTTCGTGAAGACCACTTCTGGTAGGCTTTTCGGAACAGTAGATTTGTGTAGCCAGGTCTCACTGGTACCATTTCTGAGCTAGTGGCACTGCTGGACATTTCGGTCACAGGGAAGCAATCATAATGTATTTCATCTGCTGCATGAAGTTTCCTTGTCAGACTACTGATTCTACAGTCAGTGTTGCAGCATTTTTTCCACACATGCCTAAAATCTTGGCACAGTAATGTGTGTCGGTTTAGGTATAACCTGAAGATGTGGAAAAGCAGGTATGATCATGGGTGTAGACAGGTCTCTGCTGCCTGAATAGCTGATTGTGTAGCACATTCAGAGAGCTAAGAGCCCTTTTACACAAGCCTATTGATATAGCAAGTTAATTCCTGCTATGTGTTTACTTTTATGTTTCACAAATCACATTAAAAAAAAAAAAATCCCCCTCTGAGGTTGCACTTTCACCACAGATAATGGATGCCATGTTGTTAACATTTGGTTTAGTCTGGCTGGGTTTCAGAGACTGCTGCAGGGTTCAAATCCAGACATCTTTGCATCTCATTTGCATGCTATTAACCTAGATATACTGTAAATGAGAAATCTGGAAGAGCACATAAAAATATAAAGCTGCTTACCTCACCAGATCGTGCTCAGCCCATCTGCATGGCAAAGAAAAGATTCTCATCCAGTCAAAAATAACTACATTTAACATGATGGCTCTAAAAATACGCCGTATTAGCAATGTACTCGCGTACATAACCCTTGCATAATGGAGTAGATAGAGGAATAAAATCTCACTTATTTTCTTTTTGCTCTTGTTTAAGGACTGATTAAGGGAACATTTAACTTTAATTCCAGATGTATACTGACACGTACTGATCTCATTAGCTTTCATTACGCTGACTTGTGTCTATAAAACACACAGTGATGATCCTTCCTTACATCTTTACATCCTCTGTGTATGAATAACCCTTGTGTGATCCTATGTAGCATTATTTTAGGGAGCAGTCTATAAGGGAGAGGTGTAAGGCAGGGTTTATGAAGCATTCTAAGGTGATTTAGTGGTTAAGTAATAGTTTTATAGCTAGAACACAACTATAAATATTTTATATAACCTGAAGGAACTGGATATCTGGTTACAAAAACAAAAAAAATATACAGTATATTTTTACTTGAAAAAAAAACAAACAAAAAAAAACAAAGCTGTGACACGCTCCTTCCATATCAGGTTCCTCCAGATATCTGCATGGTTTGGTGGACACCGCTGCAGCCTGTAATTGACTAGAAGATCACGGCATTGGATGTTTCTCCGATGTGGCGAAATACCCCATGGTTGAGTTTAGTCAACTTCACTGGCTTTCACAGAGCCTTGACCTCAACCCTATCAACCTAGAATGGAGGTTGTGAGCCAGGCCCTCTCCTCCTTCATTAGTGTCGGAACTCACAAATGCTCTTCTGGATGAAGGAGCAAAAATTCCTACACACATTCCAAAGTCTTGTAAAAAGCCTTCCCAGAAGAGTGGGGGCTGTATTTTCAAAGGGGGATCAGTTCCAAATTAACGCTTAAGGTACTGCCACACTAAACGCTCCCGCTAACGATCACAATAACGACGCATACTAATGCGATCGTTTTGTGATCGTTTTAATGTCGCTAGTAGCTGCCACACTTAGCGATCTCGTTAACGACTCATAAGCGGTTAGCGATCTCGTTAACGACTCATAAGCGGTTAGCGATCTCGTTAACGACTTTAACGGTCATTGCGATGTAAAAAACAGCGCACATCGTTCACAAAAGGTGCCAGACACAGCGATATAGGCTCACCAGCGGGACGCCAACGATCTAAATACGGTCCAGAACTCTAGTGAACGATCAGCGAGATCACAGCAGGGGCCACGTCGTTGCTACATGCCACACACAATAGCGTCACGAACGAGATCGCTAAATAGTGACGTTTTTTAGCGATCTCGTTAGCAACCTTGTTTAGTGTGGCATACCCTTTAGGCTAAGTTCACACGTTCAGGAATATTTGCGGTTTTTTTTTTTTCACGGTAAAAACGCGAAAAAAACGCAAGCATTAAGCATCCTATACATGTTAATGGATTCCGCATGTTTTGGCCACATGTTGCGTTTTTTTCCGCGAAAAAATAGCAACATGTTCATTAATTTTGCGTAATCTCGGCGGAATCGCCGCCATAGGAATGCATTGAACCGCTTACTTTCCGCATGTGGCTATGCGGAATGTAAGCGGTTCATGTGCGATGGTACCCAGGGTCTGGAGGAGAGGAGACGCTCCTCCAGGCCCCCTGGGTACCATATCCCTGGTAAAACAATTAATATAAAAAATAATGATATTCTCACCTTCCGGCGGCCCCCGTAGCTTTCCCGCCTCTCAGCGACGCTCCCGTTCCCAGGAGTCCTTTGCGAGAATCACCCAGATGACGTAGCGGTCTCGCGTGATGCTACGTCATCTGGGGTCTGCTGTAATGCATCCTTGGGAACGCGATTGGCCGGGAGCATCGCTGAGGGGCGGGAAAGCTGCGGGGGCCACCGGAAGGTGAGAATATCATTATTTATTTTTTTTTTTTTATTTTTACATTAGATCTTTTTACTATTGATGCGGCATCAATAGTAAAAAGTTGGTCACACGTGTCAAACACTATGTTTGACTCGTGTGACCAACCTGTCAATCAGTTTTCCAAGCGATGCTACAGATCGCTAGGAAAACGCTAGCATTCTGCAAGCTAATTACGCTTGCAAAACGCTAGTTTCTGGCTGAAATACGCATACAAAAAAATGCGTATTTCCCGCGGCAGAGAAGTGCAGGATTGCCGCGGCAATTCCGCAACGTGTGAACTTAACCTTAATATTTTAGACAGGAATGTTTTATAAGCTGTTCTCCAGTGACGTGTTACAATACGCTCTTCTACATTGGTGTATGTTTGGGCATTATGTGTACGTGGCAATAGATGTTGTGGTATTGTACAAATATACAGTTTTAGGAGGGAGAGTACATTTTAATTTACTAGATCGTGGCATAATTTCCACAATTGGATGTTAAAAAAATAAATAAAATAATGTTCCTGTGCTGAGAATCTTTTATAAATGTGTCATATCATCCCCTGCCCAGGGGCTGTGGTATGACCAGACAGTTTCCCTGCACGGTCACACAGCAGTTACACAGCAGGGGCACATTTGAGATTCTCAGCACTGGGACATTTTATCTAAACACATCCAATTGTGGAGTATAATAATGTTACAAGATCTATTGATTAAAATTAACTTTGTACAATTCCTTAAGAGGTTTTCCCACTAACAAATTTTGGAAGTTTTTCCTGTAGAGGATAACTTGCCAGCAGTCTCTGCCAATCCTGAGTCGCGTCTCTAAAGTGTGAAAGGAACTTGACCTTTGTGAATGAAGCTGTGGTCAATCTTGCGGATTTTAATTTTGTTCATTAATTAATGGAAGTGCCAAAGACCAGCAGAATGCTTCACTCGACTGTCTGCAACCTTTTCCATAGAAGATTAACAACACCGAGGGGAGCATGATCCACTGCAACATTTACGCAAAGCTCTTTAGGCCATGTTCTCATGTTGCCTTTTTTTTCTACATCCAAAAGCTGATCTATTGGCAATAAAAAAAAAAAAAAAAAAGCTGCAGACAAGCAGTTTTTTTTTTTTTTTTTTGGCAGCTTTTTCTTGCTGCATTTTTCAGAATTCCAAAGTTCAGCTTTGTGTCAACCATATAAGATGTTGGGCCACCATTGCAAGACATATGTGAAACCATAAAACCTTTTAGGTAAGAACTACAGTTTGATCAAATTAGTGGAAAGTATCTAATTAAAATGGTGACTGTTCTGAACAAAGTTGAGTTCATGAAAAAATACACAATTGCAAATGTAAAAACAGCAGGGGCAGTTCAATTGTACAGTCTAGGTTTACCTAAGGCCTCTTTCACACTTCAGTCGTGCGACGTCAGTTAAAATCCGCCAAAGTGTGAAAATAGCGGATCCGCCAGAAAACTGCAAAAACAGATGCAAACGGATCCGTTTTTTGACGGATCCGCTATGAACGTTTCAACCCGGAAAATGCAGGTACGTATGTCTGGCACGGAGGAGAAAGAGAGAGAGATTTTGACTGACGTCGCACGACTGAAGTGTGAAAGAGGCCTAAGACATTGTCAGGCGATTGAGATGTTCAGGAATTGTTTACTTTCATACATCAGTAATTTAATTCATTTTTTTAATGTATAACAATATGGATTAAGCTGAATAATTAAACACAAGCTCAGTGCCATGTCTTTTTCAATTGCAAAAAAAAAATCTTTTTTTTTTGTTGAACTGCATGATGGCAACTTGTGGTGTTTGGACTATAGGTTTCACTGAAGTCAGTTTATTGCTTGCAAGCAATAATTTAAGTGTTGTGTTAAAATAAATAAATACCATATCTCTGATCAGAGACAATAATTCGGTCCTGATTTCTGCTTCTAACGGGAGTGGGTCCATAGGCCAGATCATAGGTTTCTATTGGGACTTGTGCAGATCACCATATTTTTGGTTCGAGTGGGATCCAACAAAACATTAGATCCCGCTCAGACCATATGGGGCTGCGTGCAATATATATTATTTTGGACAACGTTTATCCTAGGGGGGAAAAAAAATCACAGAATACTCTATTTGCATTCGGCAATTCAAGTCGATGAGTTTGTGGGGAAAAAAAATCGGCCTGCACTTGGTTGACATCCCTGACTTTTCATGGACTGACAGAATGGACAAGATTGAGAGAAAGTGGAAAAAAAATCTCTACATCTTCTCCTTATCCGAGACGATCTAATCAATGTGATTAGCATAATCGTCCCAATATTTTTATTTTTTTCGGATGAGCTAAAATACATTGATGTAAACAGATCATAACATTATATAGCTATAGCCATAGTCTTGGAACGTTCTTCTACCCCAAGAACTGGCAAAACTATATTCTATATACAGTGGGTACGGAAAGTATTCAGACCCCTTTACATTTTTCACTTTGTTTCATTGCAGCCGTTTGGTAAATTAAAAAAGTTCATTTTTTTCTCAATGTACACTCTGTACCCCATCTTGACTGGAAAAAAAAAAATTAGAATTTTTTTTGCAATTTTTTTTTTTTTTTTTGCAAAAAAATGAAATATCACATGGTCATAAGTATTCAGACCCTTTGCTCAATATTGAGTAGAAGCCCCCTTTTGAGCTAGTGCAGCCGTGAGTGTTCTTGGGAATGATGCAACAAGTTTTTCACACCTGGATTTGGGCATCCTCTGCCATTCTTCCTTGCAGATCTTCTCCAGTTCAGTCAGGTTGGATGGTGAAGATTGGTGGACAGCCATTTTCAGGTCTCTCCAGAGATGTTCAGTTGGGTTTAGGTCAGGGCTCTGGCTGGGTCAAGAATGGTCAGAGTTGTTCTCATGCCATTCCTTTATTTTAGCTGTGTGCTTAGGGTCATTGTTTTGTTGGAAGGTGAACCTTCGGCCAAGTCTGAGGTGAAGAGCACTCTGGAAGAGGTTTTCATCCAGGATATCTCTGTACTTGGCCGCATTCATGTTTCCTTCAATTGCAACAAGTCGTCCTGTCCCTGCAGCTGAAAACCACCCCCATAGCATGATGCTGCCACCACCATGTTTCACTGTTGGGATTGTATTGGGCAGGTGATGAGCAGTGCCTGGCTTTCTCCACACATACCGCTTAGAATTATCACCAAAAACTTCTCTCTTCGTCTCATCAGACCAGAGAATCTTATTTCTCATAGTCTGGGAGTCCTTCTCTTTTTTTTTTTTTTTTTTTTATAGCAAACTCTATGCGGGCTTTCATATATCTGGCACTGAGGAGAGGCTTCCATCGGGCCACTCTGCCATAAAGGCCCGACTGGTGGAGGGCTGCAGTGAGAGTTGACTTTGTGGAACTTTCTCCCATCTCTCTACTGCATCTGTGGAGCTCAGCCACAGTAATCTTGGGGTTCTTCTTTACCTCTCTCACCAAGGCTCTTCTCCCACGATTGCTCAGTTTGGCTGGACGGCCAGGTCTGGGAGGACTTCTGGTGTTCCCAAACTTCTTCCATTTAAGGATTATGGAGGCCACTGTGCTCTTAGGAACCTGGAGTACTGCAGAAATTCTTTTGTAACCTTGGCCAGATCTGTGCCTTGCCACGATTCTGTCTGAGCTTCTTGGCCAGTTCCTTTGACCTCATGATTCTCATTTGGTCTGACATGCACTGTGAGCTGTGAGGTCTTGTATAGACAGGTATGTGCCTTTACAAATCAAGTCCTATCAGTTTAATTAAACACATTTGGACTCCAATGAAGGAGTAGAACCATCTCAAGGAGGATCACAAGGAAATGGACAGCATGTGACATAAATATGAGTGTCTGAGCAAAGGGTCTGAATACTTATGACCATGTGATACTTCAATTTTTCTTTTTCAATAAATTTGCAAAAATTTCTGATTTTTTTTTTTTCAGTCAAGATGGGGTGCAGAGTGTACATTAATGAGAAAAAAATGAACTTTTTTTGAATTTACCAAATGGCTGCAATGAAACAGTGAAAAATTAAGGGGTCTGAATACTTTTCTGTACCCACTGTATCTGTCATGTAAAACTATGCTATATATGCACCAGAGAAAGTTTGCAGGCTGCAATTTCCCTTAGGCCGGATTTACTCATTAGTGTAAACTATTGGGCAGCAGGATGGCTCAGTGGTTAGCACTGCAGCCTTGCAGCGCTGGAGTCCTGGGTTCAAATCCCACCAAGGACAACATCTGCAAGGAGTTTGTATGTTCTCCCCATGTCTGGGGTTTCCTCCCACATTCCAAAGACATACTATAGGGAATTTAGTTTAAGCCCCGTTGGAGACAGCAATGATAATGTGTGCAAACTGTAAAGTGCTGTGGAATGTTAGCGCTATTATTGATGAATTAAAACTGTCACCCATTGAATTTGCCTATTAGTATGCAATTTAGTAATTTGTGTTGAGGTATTCAGTGTTTTTATATGATAAACAGTACTAGAAAACGGGGGGAAAAAATTCCAAGTGTGGTGAAATTGCAAAAAAGTGCAATCCCACAGTTTTTTGTTTTGCTTTTTTACTAGGTTCACCAAATGCCAAAACTGACCTGCCATTATAATGATCCAGTTCATTACGAGTTCGTAGACACCAAAAATGTCTAGGTTCTTCTTTATCTACCGTATGTGTTTGAAAATAATTCCAACTTTTGTTAAAAAATAAAATAAAAAATTGTGTAATTTTCCGAAACTTTAGCGTCTCCATTTTTCATGATCTCGGGCTGCGTGAGGGCTTATTTTTTTGTGTGGTGAGCTGACGTTTTTAATGATACCATTTTGGTGCAGATACGATCTTTTTTGATCGCGTGTTACTGCATTTTAATGCAATATCGCAGTGACCAAAAAAACAAAATGTAATTCTGGCGTTTTGACTTTTTCTTGCTACACCGTTTAGTGATCCGGTTAATCCTCCTTTTTTTTTTCTTTTTTTTTTCTTTTATTTTTAATGGGGGGTGATTTGAACTTTATTTTAAACTTTTTTTCACTTTTGGCATGCTTCAATAGTCTCCATGGGAGACTAGAAGCTGCCATAACCCAATCAGCTCTGCTACATACAGTACCTGCGATGATCAGATAACCTGTATGTAGCAGAATACCTCAATTGCTATGAGCGCCGACCATCGGGTGGTGCTTATAGCTAATAGAGGTCTCCAGGAGACCTTTGGTTGTCATGCCAACTCATCTGTGACCCGTGATCACGTGACGGGGGTCACTGATGGGTGGATTTCCGGCATGATTGCTGGAAGTGCATGTTAAATGCCGCAGTCAGTGTTTGACAGCGACATTTAACTGGTTAATAGCCGCGGGTAGATCGCAATGCCACCTGCGGCTGTTAGAAACAGCTGACATGTGCCGGGAAAGATGTGGGCTCACCTTCGGAGCCTACATCAAAGGGAGGGTGTCCGACACTGCCGTACTATTACGCCCCATGACAGAAAGGGGTTTAATGGCGTTGTTCTGGATGTTTCAAAAATAGTTAGGAAGCTGTATAAAATATACCGTAATTGTTAATTTCTGTTATCACATTTATTGTAGAATACATAAATTCCCACTGTGTATTCACATGACCTCCGCAGTCATGTGCCATACATGCCGGTGTGACCGCTGCGGCTTGTGATTGGCTGCAGCTGTCATATGAATGATAGACATGACGTCTTCCCTTCAGGACCATTGGAGCGATGATTTGACTAATGAATAATGCCTGTCAGATAAGAAACCTCCTTTTAGGGATAGCATGTTTATATAACCCAGGTTTATTATGCTTTAGAGTAGAACTGTACAGATTCTGAAATGTGCAGTGCACTGTGTGAATAATGTCTGATTTCTATTTAATCCTTACCATGTTTTTCAATTTATCTTTACAGAGTTTAGTTTCGGTGATGAGCGATGGGGTATGATGTAACGCGCTTCCAGGGTGATGTGGACGAAGATCTTGTCTGCCCCATTTGCAGTGGGGTTTTGGAGGAGCCAGTTCAAGTAAGTGTTATTTCACCAATCCTGTAAAAGAGAAAAATCCCTTCATCATTTCATATGGGTGATGTGCAGTGGTCCTTCTATATGATCTGTCTTGGCATTAATATATCTGTGCTCTTCAGCCTCATAATCATTCATGCGATGAAGATAAATGAGTCTGGGCCGGATTAGCACTAAGCATTGTGTGCAGTCTCTCCTGGCTCCTCTCTGCATGTAGCTTTGTATTGGGTATTTGAGTGTAAATGTCTATGGAGGCTTGTCCTACAAGCTACACTGATTTGGGTGAGAAGCACGGTCTACTTCTGATAAAGCCACACCATCAGTATCCACATCAAGGTGTTCTGCCAAGCGAACACTAATGCTCCTGTGGGTCTTGGGAGTAGCGGTCACATGAACGAGCTGGTATCTGGATGCTTCCACCGATCCGCACTATCCCGGTGATCCTCTAAGAATCTCTTTCCAGTAACAGCTCCCAACAGTGATATAAAATGAGCAGAGCAGATCCTTGTGTTGTGTTTGACCTACAATGTATTAAAGCTCTGCAGAATTGTAAGCTGTTGGTGCTCTGACAGTGCAAGGGACACAGAAAAATCGTTAGGGACTGAGTGAGATGCAAAGGAGAAAGTTTGTGGTGCCAACTTATAATTGGAGATGATGTACTTGGTGGTTGTATTACAAGTGCCCATTTTGCCCTCGCATATTAGCCTAAAAGACTAGGGCTCATCTTTAGGGTTATAAATTCCAGATGCGTTATTTTGAGCTCATCCCACATATTGTATGTACACTTAATTATTTAGTAGTTTGTCTGTGGTGGTAGAAAGTGCTTCTGTAAAATGTCAATGACAGTGCTCTTTATATGCACAAGTACAGCAGAAGGCTTGTTTGAGCAGTTTCTGAAGTAGTCAAAGTATTAGACCCTCTGACAAAACTCATCAGACTCATCCCAATGGGCTCCGGGTATTAGAAGCTGTGTGGATGTGAGTCGCACTTTCAAGAACTGCATACGACATTTTAGTAATCGTCTCAATAAATTTGTCTATTTTTAGGGAATCTGGAGTTATGTTTAGAAATATTTCACAAGGAAAACTGCTGACAGCTCAAGTGTTTATTTTTCCATTCCTGTCTGGCAGGAAATGACTTCCATTTCTCAAATGTTTTCTTCTTAAAGTACCAAGTCTTTCCTATACACTTGTATGTACAGTGTATATGAAAAGTCTACACACTTATTAAAATGCCAGATTTTTGTCATGTTAAAAAAAGAATCATTCCAGAACTCTTTCCACTGTAAAGGGAACCAGAAAAATGCTGTTAATCTGCAGATATGGGGTTAAATAGCATTCATAGCCTGCCTGGCACCCACACTTAGCCGACTGCTGCAGGGAGAAAATGAACTATATTCCCCCTACAGTGTTCCGGGTTCAGTCACCGCTGAGTATACAAAGCGCTGGTTGTAACCGCAGCCCCACCCTGACTGATACTAGCTCTGCATTGAATCCAGCTTTCAGTGGGGGCCGGGGCCGCAGTTACATCCGCTGCTGTGTGTACTCACTGGGGACTCGCAGCAATAAATAAAATGTAGTTAAATTTTCTCCCTGCAGTGTTCAGCTGCACGTGCCTGGAAGATTAATAATGCTAATAACCTGCAGATTAACCCCCATATCTGCATGGGTGGGAGGAGGGATGTTTGTGTTTTTTTTTTTTTTTTTTTTTTTTTTTTTTTTTTTTTTTTTTTGGTGCCAGGTTCCCTTTTAATTTTGCATAAATGTTGTACAAATCCATTGAGAAACCTATATCTGATAAACCTCAACTATTATATGCCAGTGTGAGCATACCCTTAAGCTCACATTAAATAGTAGTCAGTACACAGCTGCCATAATTTAGGGATTCTCATTAACCCCATATAAAGTTTTCTTACATTTTACAGAAAAAAAATTGCTTACCACAGGAAAGGGATCTCATTGTTGGAATATTTTTTTTATTGCTTACCACAGGAAAGGGATCTCATTGTTGGAATATTTTTTTTTTTTTGTACTCATCTGGTAACTTTCAAAGCATTAGATATACCATGGGACACTGAAGACTGTCTTCAAGAAGTGTTTTAAATTTGCTGGGGCTGCTGTCACCCTCACTGCTTCGTTTCAGTCCGGAAAAAGGATGTATCGGGGTGGCACTACGGTCATTTGCCACAGCTTCGATCACTGCCATCCTGTTTCTGTATCAGTGATACAGAAGTAACCACAGCTTTTATCATCCTGCCACACTGCTTCTATCACTGCTGCCTCCGTCACTCAAATGGGATGTCCTCGGGGGATGGCGGTGACCTACGCTGTGGTGAATGATGGCGACCCTGCTTCCTGAGGACTCATCCTTTCACTGCAAAGAAGGAAGCAGTGGGAATGGCAGCAGCCCTTGAACCCCTACTACAATCTTTTCAATCCCAGCATGCACCAGGTATTCTCAAATTCATGGTCATTGGAAATTTGAAAAAAATAAAGTTAAATCAGACTGGGTAGGAAATTTTTCATTGACCTAAAATAGAAAATTGTTTAAGTATTTAAAATGTAATAATTTAACCATATAGTATGAAATTCAGTCACCCCCTTTAAAATGTACTTCATAATAGTAAGTGCTGTAAGTAAATGGTGCACTCCTTGAATTCATACCTTTTCAGATGTTAGCATCTCTGATTTCTAGGCTGATTTTTAGAGTTTTTTTTCTGATCTAAAATAATTTCTATAGTCTCCAACATATTCCACAGCACTTTACATTATAGAGGGGACTTGTGCAGACAATAAGACATTACAGCATAACCGTAATCACAAATGAACAGATACCAAGAGGAATGAGGGCGCTGCTCGCAGCTACCATCTATGAGGAAATAGGGAGACACGAAAGGCGGATGGTAACAATTGCTTTCATTGGGCTGTAGAGGAGGAGCTTTACTACTGAGCATGTACATAAAGTGCAGCACAGATTAATCTCCTCTACGACTCCACAGCACTGGTCACTACTGAGCATGTACATAAAGGGCAGCACAGATTAATCTCCTCTACGACCCCACAGCACTGGTCACTACTGAGCATGTACATAAAGATCAGTACAGATTCTTCTCAACTACAACTCCACAGCACTGGTCATTACTGAGCATGTACATAAAGTGTAGCACAGATTCATCTCATCTACGACTCCACAGCGCTGGTCACTACTGAGCATGTACATAAAACTGCAGCACAGATTAATCTCACCTACAACTCCACAGCACTGATCACTACTGAGCATGTGCATAAAACTGCAGCACAGATTACCGTATATACTCGTGTATAAGCCGAGATTTTCAGCACCTTTTTTTGTGCTGAAAATGCCCCCTCGCTTATACACGAGTCATAGGGCAGAAACCAGCGGGGGAGGGGATGCGGCGGCAGGAGCCGGTGGCTGGGACATCATACTCATCCTCCCCGTGCCATCGCTGAACGTCCCTGCAATCCTGCGTTCTCCCGGCTTCCTGCAGCTCTCCAGCGCTGAGCGGTGACGTAATACCCGCTCATTAAGGTCATGTAATATGGACGCGAGGCCACTCCCATGGGCGTGGCCTCCATATTCATGGCCTTAATGAGCGGTATTACGTTACCGCTCAGCGCTGGAGAGCTGCAGGAAGCTGGGGAGAACGCAGGATTGCCGGCCGGGACGTTCAGCGATGGCACAGGGAGGGTGAGTATGATGGAGGAGGATGGGGGGAGCATGGAGGACAAGGAGCACGGAGCAGGACGGGGGGGAGCACGGAGCAGAACAGAGGGAGGACGGAGAGCACGGAGCAGGACGGGGGGGAGGACGGAGAGCACGGAGCAGAACGGGGGGAGGACGGAGAGAACGGGGGGGAGGACGGAGAGCACGGAGGAGAATGGGGGAGTGCAGAGCTGGATGGGGGAGCACGGAGCAGGACGGGGGAGGATGGAAAGCACGGAGCAGGACAGGATAATGGAGCAGGAGGAGGGGAGCACAGAGGAGAATGGGGGCGCACAGAGCTGGATGGGGGAGCACAGAGCAGGACGGCAACTTATACACCCGGCTTATACGCGAGTCAATAAGTTATCCAAGTTTTTTGTGGCAAAATTAGGGGGGTCGGCTTATACACGGGTCTGCTTATACATGAGTATATATGGTAATCTCATCTACGACTCCACAGCATTGATCACTACTGAGCATGTACATAAATTGCAGCACAGATTAATCTCACCTACAACTCCACAGCACTGATCACTACTGAGCATGTACATAAAACTGCAGCACAGATTACCGTATATACTCGTGTATAAGCCGAGATTTTCAGCACCTTTTTTTGTGCTGAAAATGCCCCCTCGGCTTATACACGAGTCATAGGGCAGAAACCAGCGGGGGAGGGGATGCGGCGGCAGGAGTCGGTGGCTGGGACATCATACTCACCTTCCCCGTGCCATCGCTGAACGTCCCTGCAAACCTGCGTTCTCCCCGGCTTCCTGCAGCTCTCCAGCGCTGAGCGGTGACGTAATACCCGCTCATTAAGGTCATGTAATATGGACGCGACGCCACTCCCATGGGCGTGGCCTCCATATTCATGGCCTTAATGAGCGGTATTACGTTACCGCTCAGCGCTGGAGAGCTGCAGGAAGCCGGAGAGAACGCAGGATTGCCGGCCGGGACGTTCAGCGATGGCACAGGGAGGGTGAGTATGATGGAGGAGGATGGGGGGAGCATGGAGGAGGACAAGGAGCACGGAGCAGGACAGGGGGGGAGGACGGAGAGCACGGAGCAGAACGGAGGGAGGACGGAGAGCACGGAGCAGGACGGGGGGGGAGGACGGAGAGCACGGAGCAGGACGGGGGTGGGCACAGAGGAGAATGGGGGAGTGCAGAGCTGGATGGGGGAGTGCAGAGCTGGATGGGGGAGCACGGAGCAGGACAGGGGAGGATGGAAAGCACGGAGCAGGACAGGATAATGGAGCAGGGGAGCACAGAGGAGAATGGGGGAGCACAGAGCAGGACGGCAACTTATACAACCGGCTTATACGCGAGTCAATAAGTTTTCCAAGTTTTTTGTGGCAAAATTAGGGGGTCGGCTTATACACGGGTCTGCTTATACATGAGTATATACGGTAATCTCATCTACGACTCTAAAGCACTGGTCACTACTGAGCATGTACATAAAGTGCAGCACAGATTCATCTCACCTACGACTCCACAGCACTGGTCACTACTGAGCATGTACATAAAGTGCAGCACAGATTCATTTAATCTACGACCCCACAGCACTGGTCACTACTGAGCATGTACATAAAGTGCAGCACAGATTCATTTAATCTACGACCCCACAGCACTGGTCACTACTGAGCATGTACATAAACTGCAGCACAGATTCATCTCACCTACGACTCCACAGCACTGGTCACTACTGAGCATGTACATAAAGTGCAGCACAGATTCATTCACTACGACCCCACAGCACTGGTCACTACTGAGCATGTACATAAAGTGCAGCACAGATTCATTTAATCTACGACCCACAGCACTGGTCACTACTGAGCATGTACATAAAGTGCAGCACAGATTCATTTAATCTATGACCCACAGCACTGGTCACTACTGAGCATGTACATAAAGTGCAGCATAGATTCGTCTCATCTATGACTCCACAGCACTGGTCACTACTGAGCATGTACATATAAAGTGCAGCACAGATTCATCTCATCTACGACTCCACAGCACTGGTCACTACTGAGCATGTACATAAAGTGCAGCACAGATTCATCTCGCTACGACTCCACAGCACTGATCACTACTGAGCATGTACATAAGTGCAGCACAGATTAATCTCATCTACGACTCACAGCACTGGTCACTACTGTGCATGTACATAAAGTGCAGCACAGATTCGTCTCATCTATGACTCCACAGCACTGGTCACTACTGAGCATGTACATAAAGTGCAGCACAGATTCATCTCATCTACGACTCCACAGCACTGGTCACTACTGTGCATGTACATAAAGTGCAGCACAGATTCGTCTCATCTATGACTCCACAGCACTGGTCACTACTGAGCATGTACATAAAGTGCAGCACAGATTCATCTCATCTACGACTCCACAGCACTGGTCACTACTGAGCATGTACATAAAGAGCAGCACAGATTCATCTCGGCTAAAAGCAGAGAGCAGGAACAGAACAGACATTTATAGGACACTTCATAACTTTCCCATAACTATTCAGCACATCCTGCGTTTAAATACTGTACCCAATTTATTATTTATAGTAGGAGTCTCTCCATTTTATACCATCTTGGTCTCCACTAAAATGGACACCAACTCCAACTCAACAGCCCTGGTTCTTGGTGAGAGAAACTGAATGATAATCTTAGTCATGTTGTCTTTTTAATAGCGGACAAAGAAGTCTAGAAAGCTTGCTTTGTAACATCAAAGGTCTCCATGTCATGGTATAACAAAGTATCTGAAGAAATACGAATATATACACAAATAGAGCAGAGACATGACATAATAAATGGACATCTAAAAAGACACTGAGCTCTGGGAAGGAAGGCGTACTTCATTAGCTTAGATAAGTGGTGTGAAAGGTTTATGGTCTCAGACCTGATGCCCTCACCGTCTCTCTGGAGCAGATTCTTAAGGTACTGCCACACTAAACAATCCCGCTAGCGATCACGATAACGACGCATACTAATGCGATCGCTAGCGGGATTGTTTCTATATCGCTAAATGCGGCCACATTTAGCGATATAGTTAACGACGCTATCGCCGTTAGCGATCTTCTTAACGACTTTAGCGGTACAAAAGTACCGCTAAATCGCTAAGAAAAGGTGCCACACTAGCGATATATACTTACCCAGCGGGAGCGCCGACGAGAAAATAGGGTCCGGAACGATTCCAGCGACGAGCGAGATCACAGCAGGAAGCTCGTCGCTGGAAGCTGCCGCACTGAACAATATCGCTAACGGGATCGCTAAATAGTGACGTTTTTTAGCGATCCCGTTAGCGATATTGTTCAGTGTGGCATACCCTTAAGACTTTGTAGTAAGTCATAAATCCTTGTGATATTTAGTCCTGTGTGGAGGATTTCAAACACTGCCATACACTTTTGTTCAGACTAGCTGGTGTTTTTGTGATTTGAAGTTGTCTTGTAATAAAACCACTCTCACTTTGTTTATGGTGTCCTGGACCGCAGATGTTTAGCCACAGGTTGGTGGGTTTGGATTTTTATGGTGGTATCCAGAAAGTTGGTTTCTGTATTTCAGAGGTCCAATGTCAAGCTTATGGTGGGATGAAAGGTACTGAATCTTTCATGAAATTTTATAAGTTCTTGTTCACTTAGTCCAGATTAAGATGTCATCATCCAATGGAAATAAGGGTCAGATGAGCAGGATGTTATTACATATGTCTATAGATGAAGAAAACTGTGCGTGCAGCATGCTTATGCTGTGTATCACAGGGCCAGCGTTCCTTGCTTTATAGAGGTCTTTTTCTGTTTAAGTTCATCTTATTGATCTCCTAGGAGACAGAAACAAAAGTATACATACTGTGCACTTGTGATTTTTTTTTTTTTTTCTTTCCCTCTTGCTATTCAATAAATTACATTAACACATTTTCTATGGTTTGCGATAATGGCTTTCCATTATTCTTCTATATCTGTCATAATATGCTGTTGGGATACACTTGGCTTGAGCATGTTGTCCCTGTCATAACCTTTCATTAGGTCTCGAAACCAAACAAGACCTTAGGGTAGGTGCACACGTTCAGGAATTGGCAGCGCTTTGGACGCAGCACGTCTGCTGTATCCAATGCGCTGCCGTCTATTGAACCCAGGCGATTCCGCATGTGTTCACTGAACCGTGCTGATTCACTGCATACAATTATATTGTACGGTGAGGTTTATCTTGTGAAAGCTCGTGTCTGTGCAAGATAAATAGACATGTTGTGATCTGAAAAGACGAGCCACATGTCCGTCTCTGCGGGTGGGCCACGGGCGTCAGTGCACGCATAGTGGAGATGGGATTTCTTGATATCCCATCCACTATGCTGTAACATCTGGACACTGCACAAGTACACAGCGTCCTACTGCAGCGTTTACTGACTGTGCACATACTTTTAGGGTTGCAGGAGGATGTGCAGTTAAGGGGCAGCGCACTACAGTTCCTAGAAGTTTTCTATATACAATTTGTTGCACTAAGTGTAAGTGATTTGTGTCTGTCACATCCACCTAAGAGCTATTGCTTTGCTTTCAAGAAATAGGATTTTTGTAAAGCATTGTGCATATGGTGTAGCCATATGTTCTCTTCATGTAGACCCAACAAACAGCCCTCTGGTGTGTGCGAATGGAAGCCATAGAAACAGTTAGCACGATTGACACCTCCTTAATGACTGAATATAAGAGCACCATCTCTAAGGTGGCAGAAAGCAATAACCTTTTTATTTTATTTTTATTTATTTAGTTATTCTTCTCATCTTCTGTATGCATTGGTATGAGAGAGGATGTGGGTGTTTTGTTTTTTTTTTCTTTTTTTTTTTCAATCTTCTCTACAGCATGGGAACCATGTAATGGGGAAGGGGGATGCTAACACTGCCTCCCATTAATATGCTGCTAAAGTGAACCTGTCGCCAGGTTTTTTATGGCTTTCTGCCTATGCACAGTGTACACAGTAAGCTTCCAATCAGTGGTGTGTGTGTTATACAGGTCTCAGCATTCAGAGTTCTGAAACAGCTGCAGCAGAAAAGTGATTGTATCAAAACTGCAACAAGCAGCCTAGTAAGTGACACATTGCTGGTATCTGGGTCTCTGTCTCTACATCACGCTGCTGTCAGAGTACATTGGTGAAAACTTAATGATAAATTTCCCTTTTAATTACACTGAGAAAAACAAAGACCGGAACTTGACAGAGCCGGCGCTGGTCCTGGGGAGGTTAATACTTGGTTTATTTGGAACTACTGCAGCCCATCTTAGAAGACTTTCAGAAATCGGACAACCCTTTTTTGAATATTTTGTTTTGGGAGGCTTGTAGCATCTTAACAGTCATGTGTTTTTTTTTTTTTTTTTTTTTTTTTTTTTTTTTAAGCTTTGGTGTCCATTTTGCCAACAATTTAAAATGTGTGTATGTATATATTATATTTTTACAACACAAAATAATGCAGTCATTATCACCCAAAGTAAACATGTACTTTAAGGTTTTCATCTGATCTTCCGGTCACCCGGTCTTGCCTACCTGTCATTGTTGTATGTATGAGCTATCTGTGCATGGCAATAAAGATGTAAGGGGTGGAGATATTTGTTGCACCCTTCCTGTAAAGTTTGGTTATATTTACTATGTAATCTAGCGCATTAATGGCAAATGCATTAGTATTTATCCCGACTTGTTGTTCCTCCCAGGCTCCTCATTGTGAGCATGCCTTTTGCAATGCCTGCATCACACAGTGGTTCTCCCAGCAGCAGACCTGTCCCGTGGATCGCAGTGTGGTTACAGTAGCACATCTCCGGCCGGTCCCCCGCATCATGCGGAATATGCTCTCTAAGCTCCAAATCACATGTGACAACGCGGTTTTTGGCTGTACCACAATTGTGCGATTGGACAACCTCATGTCTCACCTTAACGACTGTGAACATAATCCAAAGCGACCAGTGACATGTGAGCAGGGATGCGGGTGAGTCCATGTTTGTTACAAATTAATGTACCTATTAATGTGGCTGTATTGCTCCTATAGTGACATGCACATTCCGCTGTGAAACCACCTTCATCCTTATAACCAATGGCAAATGTTCTCCTAGGGGAATGCGCCCAAGAAGCTTTTCTCCACATAATCTCGGACTCCTAGTTTGAATCTGAGGTTTTCTTGTAGAAAATGGATTGGGCACTCCTTCATGATCACATGGTATACAATTATAAGTACTCTAAATGCATCCAACGTATGCTGCCTTCCTCATCTGAACACTCATACAAGCCTCCATGTCCTGGCTTGATTGCCCACTGGCCAGAATATGTGCTCACCAGGATCTCCGTTGCTCTCCTCCCAAGCATACAACGGCACTAGTTGTAGAGACCATTGCCTCAGCATAGGCATGCACTACCCAAGTGAAGTCGACTCGAAATGTCAGAAATCTGTCACTTACCTCCCATCACCATTGCTTTATTATTTGCATGTTTGCACTTGAAATGAAACCCTGCATATCTGGAATAAGTGGGCGGTGAATTTCGTACTCCTGTTACCATAGGGTCCACACCTTGTTCCACCAGCACCTCGTAACTTGGACCGAGTGCACGCCAATCTTCCCTTCTCAAACACTTTGGAAAGTCACAAAATTATTGTGCAGCATGATGTCGCCCCCAAATTTTAGCAACTCGTCATGTTTTCATGGCAGATTCAAGCAGCTCTGCAAAAATGGGAGGAGCTGGTATGGGGCACGGCTATGCCTGCCCATCAAATTCATCAATCGTGCCAACGTTTCTTTCCTCAAAAAAAAATGTTGCTCCAGTCCTTGACTGGAGTAACTTCTCTAGCGAGGCAAGCACCAAATTCATTAAAGTGGTGTTTCACAAACAAATTACTTTTAAATCAGTAGATTTTGGAATAAAAATTTGTTACACAATTGGATGTGTTTAAAAATAATAACTATCTATGAACCGGTGCTGTCCTGTCTGTATACTCTCTTTTGTTTCCATGCCCTGGCCAAAAGCTGGAGTATGTTAAGACACAGCCATTACAGTACAGATCAGGGGCACACTTATACGGTAATCTACATACAGGAACATAAGCCTATAGAAACATATAATTTTTTTTATTATTAACACTTCCAATTGTGGAACTTATTACTCAAAGATCTTGGTACAAAACAAGGCCTTAGTCGTCAAAGAACCGATTTGTGTCAGATTTGTTTATTGGTAATTGCTCAGTCATGGATGGATATCTATCATGCATGTACTGTATTAATGAGGCAATAAGAATATTAATATATATATATATATATATATATATATATATGTAAAATAATTTTATACTCTTTGTTATTTGGCCCGCTCCCAATTACAGCGGAGTTCTTATGGTTGCTCACAAACATCCCTGCTTAGTGCTTCGCTCAACTCCTCTTGTGTTTGGACAGTTTTTTTTTCTTTTTCTTCTATACCTGATTATAATACCATGTCCGTTGCTAAAAGGACACTTTCCTATTTGCAAATAACCTGAACAAGCCCATACAGATATTAAGCCAGTAAGGAATGCGAAAAAAGTAATCCATGTACTTATAAACGTAACTGTTTCGGTAGATTCATTCTGCATGTGCACTCGTGTTTAACCTGCCTAATCTTACATGGAATTGGTCTTAAAGGGAAATACCATTTTAATTGACACAATATGGCCCACTTGTCTGCGTATCCTCAAACCATTGAGCCACAATCAGGAGTAGGTTAAAAAAAAAAAAAATTTGGCTTAGAAGTCCTAATGGAAAGTCCGGACATCTGACCCAGGCTAGCCATGTGAATTTAGAGAAACCTTGGATTCTAACAGCATAGACTCTTTTTATTATTGCAGAGGGCTCCTTTTGTGCCACTTTAAGTCCCAGCACCCATTGTTTTTTTTTTTCATCACTCTTCCTTATTATGAAGGACTGTACATTGTACAAGCTTGTATTGTCTAACTTATCCTTAAGGGTATGCCACACTGAACAATATCGCTAACGGGATCGCTAAAAAACGTCACTATTTAGCGATCCCGTTAGCGATGTTGTTCAGTGCGGCAGCTTCCAGCGACGAGCTTCCTGCTGTGATCTCGCTCGTCGCTGGAATCGCTCCGGACCCTATTTTATCGTCGGCGCTCCCGCTGGGTAAGTATATATCGCTAGTGTGGCACCTTTTCTTAGCGATTTAGCGGTACTTTTGTACCGCTAAAGTCGTTAAGAAGATCGCTAACGGCGATAGCGTCGTTAACTATATCGCTAAATGTGGCCGCACTTAGCGATATAGAAACAATCCCGCTAGCGATCGCATTAGTATGCGTCGTTATTGTGATCGCTAGCGGGATTGTTTAGTGTGGCAGTACCTTTAGGTGCATTCTTAACTAGAAAACGTTACTTACTGATAGAATTTTTGATAACTAGAGGAGGAAGACCTGTGAAGACTCAAAGAGAATTGGAGGAATCCGGTGGCTGGATATCCTTAAGGACAAAAATTTCCAGGAAGGATGGGACATCTTGAAAAATGAAATTCTCAAAGCACAATCGTTAACAATTCCAAAAAGAGGGAACAATAGGAAGCATTTAAGGAAACCAGGATGGATGAACACAGAACTTAAACGTTCCTTTCTTCCCTTTTAGCATGTGTTTATCAAATGGAAAGAGGGATGCATATCTAAAGAAGATTACAATGCTGTCTGCAGAAGCTGCAGGGCACAAATCAGATTAGATAAAGCTGACAATGAATTGAGGCTTGCAAGAGACGTCAAAAGCAATAAAAAAGGATTTTGAGGTTAGGTCAAAAGTAAAAGAAAAGTCAAAGATGCTATAGGATTTTTACAGGATGAAACTGATGAAATGGTAAGACAGGATGTTGAGAAGGCCGAACTTTTAAATTCCTATTTTGCATCTGTTTTCTCTCAGAAAAGAAATGTAACATCAACTGTTCTTCACTGTCCTATTAAGGGAATAAAAGAATCCAGGCTATCTATAAACAGAAAGATAGTGAGGGAATACTCACGTAACCTAAATGAATTCAAGTCTCCAGGTCCAGATGAATTTCACCCCAGAGTACTGAAGGAGATGGCAGAAAAAAAATTTTGAACCACTCTCCATAATCTTTGAAAATTCTTTGAGAACAGGAGAAGTCCCAGAAGACTGGAGAAGAGCAAATGTTGTTCCTATCTTCAAAAATGGGAAGAAGGTGGATCCAGGGAACTATAGGCCGGTGAGTCTGACTTCAATACCAGGAAAGATCTTTGATCAAATTATTAAAGAACATGTATGCAAGTACCTGGATAAGAATGAAGTGAGTAAACAGAGTTAGCATGGGTTTGTAACTAAGTCATGTCACACTAACTTAATTTCCTTGTATGACAGAATCACTGACTGGGTGAATCAGAGAAATGCTGTAGATATAGTATATCTTGACTTCAGCAAAGCATTTGACAAAGTCTCACACAATCTTTATTGAAAAAATGACTGACTAAGTATGGAATGGACAAGGCAACTGTTAGGTGGATTCATAACTGGCTTAGTGATCGGACCCCAAGAATGGTCGTAAATGGCTGCGCATCCAGTTGGAAGAATGTCTCAAGTGGGGTACCACAGGGCTCTGTCCTGGGCCTTGTATTGTTCAATATCTTTATCAATGATTTAGATGAAGGAATTGAGGGTAAACTGATTAAATTTGCTGATGACACTAAGCTAGGAGGGATGGCTAATTCTAGAGAAGAGAGAGAGGATTCAAAAAGATATAAATAAACTAGAGCAGTGGGCAGCAACTAACAGAATGGTTTTTAACGGAAAAAAGCAAATTACTACATCTGGGCAATAAAAATGAAAAAAGCATATACAGAATGGGAGGAATAGGGCTAAGCAACAGCACATGTGAAAAAGACTTGGGTATACTAATAGATCACAGACTGAACATGAGTCAACAATGTGGTGCAGCAGCAAAAAAGGCAAATATATCCTAGAATTGTATTAACAGAAGCATACAGTCTAGATCACGTGAAGTCATTATTGCCCTCTATTCCAGATGAGGTCGACCAAAGAGAAGTACTGTCCAGTTTTGGGCGCCACATTTTAAAAAAAGACATCAACAAACTGGAGCAAGTTCAGAGAAGAGCGACCAGAATGGTGTCCGGTCTGCAAACCATGTCCTATGAGGAACGGTTACAGGATTTGGGAATGTTTAGCTTGCAAAAAAGACAGAGGAAATGTAATGGCTATCTACAAATATCTCAAGGGCTGTCGCATTGTAGAAGGATTATTTTTATTCTCATTTGCACAAGGAAAGACTAGAAGCAATGGGATGAAACTGAATGGGAGACACAGATTAAATATTAGAAAAAACTTTTTTGACAGGGTGATCAATGAGAGGAACAGGCTGCCATGAGAGGTGGTGAGTTCTCCTTCAATGGAAGTCTTCAAGCAGAGGCTGGACAGACATCTGTCTGGGATGGTTTAGTGAATCCTGCTTTGAGCAGGGGGTTGGACCAGATGACCCAGGAGGTCCCTTCCAAGTCTACCATTCAGTGATTCTATATGTTTATACCACAAACGGTGCCTCAGTCACACGATATTGGTGCTGGTCCTTAAGCGTGTGACCAGTGCTGTATGTGAAAGGGCTGGCTGCATGATCTGTCATGGCCGATGCCAGAAAGGAACTGGCTGAGGAATTGAAGTGAGTAAAGTCAAAGTCCCTATTGAATAGTAAATGTGTAGATATTAGTATTTCCATAAAAGCTGTGACTTTTTTTTCTTTTTTTCAATAAAGCTTTGTCATGGTTTAAAAAAAAATATACTCCCAAAATGCAGGAATTTAAAATTTTGTCTTTCTGAAAGTAATGATACCAATATAATCAAAATGTGACTCCTTGAGTCTTCCATTGAGATCTGTATATGGTGTCGCACAGGTAATTGCATGGCTGTAATGATTGTGCGCTGATGATTATAGCAACACTAGAGATGGAATCGCCTGGATGCAATGTAGTCATTGGGTTTCTTCCAGATACTAATTGTGAACAGCAGCATTCCTAATGTACAGGTGACACCTGTATGTAATCTCAGATGTCAGGATTTTCCACCAGTGATGCAGATCAGCTACGTAATGCCAGCTTTGTGTGGGACTGTTTAATAAGGTCAAGTATACAAGTACATTTTTCCTTACTGCAGTAAAGAAAGATTAGACAAATGTAGGAACATCAAGTAAATGGTGTCAACTCCGCCACATATTACTCTGAGGATATCTGCTTTCCCTGCATATAGAGCTCAGTCTCCTTTATTCTCCTCTCCATGAAACTTTCTGAAGTGCTTGTTATGGCTTCCTGAGCCTACAGGTATTTGGATCCCCCTCCTATCAGTGAGTGAATTCTACAAATGGTTTCTCTAAATCTGGAGGACATGGTTCACTGTGACTGGCCCTACAGGAGCCATATACCGCAGTGTTAGTTACATTAGATATGGGTCCGTTGCAGTTGATTGGCATGAGGGGGACGGACGGACGGATATCTTCCAGAGTTGGCTGTATCCATTACGGAAGCTGCTCTTGTGGTGGTTTAGATCACTGGTACAAAGTGGTCCTCCTTCCAGGAAATCCTGCTTGGTGTCTTTAGTTCTTTTTGAAGGGCAGCCGCTTCCTCTGTTTCTGTATACAGGATATACCACAGTCTCCTGGGGAGAAATGTGGTCCTCTGGGGAATTTTTTATTTTTTTTTTCTACCTCTTAGGCCTCTTTCACACATCCGTCTTTTTGTATCAGGCATGATCCGTCCTATGCCTGAAGGGACGGATCCGGCGCTGAAACAAAAAACTGATGCAACGGATCCGGTTTTTTGCTGGATCCGACCTGAACTTTTGAACCCAGAAAAAGAGGGTTTCTGATGCCCGGAGACACTGGAAAATGTAGTAGTAGTAGTAGTAGTAGTCTGATCCGGTTCCATTGAATTCTATTGTTTCCGGCCGCCTGATGCGCCGCTTCAGGCATCTCCGGCAAAAAAAAAAAAGTTACATGCTCCGTTTTGTCCGGCCGCCGGAATGTACATTTCCGCCGGATCCGGACAAAAACGGATACAACGCACTGACATCAGGCGCCATCCGGCGCTAATGAAAGTCAATGCAAAAAAAAAAAACGCATCCGGCATTACATTTCGCCGGATGCGGTTGGACAAAAAAATGCCGGAGGGCGCACAGCGGATGTGTGAAAGAGGCCTTATACAAGGCAAATACGAGATTCCTGTAAAAGCTAAATTGCATCTTGGGTGAAAACTGGAATATTAACCAGTTACACGACACCTATGGACACTAACAGCAGAGTCTTACAATAGTGTTTGCTGCATCGGAGTGGCTCGGCCTTCATATAGCAGAGTTTGGATCATTTGTCACTTATTTTTTCTGCCTCCGGAATTGCTGTATGTGAAATATACAACTATTGAAACATTATTTCTTGACAATTTAATAACAGATGTGTATGTAACGTTCGTTTTGTTTTTTCTTAGTCTGGAAATGCCCAAAGATGAATTACCAAATCATAACTGCATAAAACATCTCCGCTCTGTAGTTCAGCAGCAGCAAACTCGTATAGGAGAGCTAGAAAAATCTGCAGCTGAGAATAAGCATCAACTATCTGAACAGGTACAGTATAAAGACGAAGTCCCGCACTTACCCTGATAATATTCAGGGTCCAGGAATCAAATGCTTTACCCAGTACAGAGCTGCCTGCCATGTGCATGATGCATGCGCTGCTGCTCCTGGTGTCTGGCTACTGTATTGCCATGTTAAGTCAGCGCTGCAGCCAGTGCCAATCAGTGAGCGAAGTGGCTCTGATGGGGGTGTTATGGCTACAAGGGCACAGCCGCTAAACTCATTGAATGGCTGTCAACATGATGTCTGCATTGCAGTCAATGGCAGACCTCAGGAGCAGCAGCACAGACTCGCAGGTGGACCCAGGTAATGTGAGTACAGAGCAGGTTTTATATATATTTTTAACAAATTGCAGCCTGGGAAGAACGTTCAGAAAGGGGATAAGTGGCGTGTGCCTCAAAATGAATTTTGTGCATCTTGCTCAATCACGTTCCTTCGTAAGACTGACCTTTAGCATGCCTGTCTTAGTGAATTCACCCCTTGGTTATCTGCAGTAACTCCATAGACGTGTAGTAGAGCAGTCAGACCTCCTCTCTGTTGAAATGCCACTTATTGCAGATGTGCAGTGAGAGGGATTGTGGGACTCAGGACCCTCATTCTAGTGTCCGGACGCTTATTGCCCAGCTTGTGGGTGGTTATCCCACAGCATACATTATTAATCGCCTATTTCAGCAGCAGATGAAGGAAGGGAGACACACTAGTCATTACTAGTGGGTAGGCGGAGCCCACATAGGATAGAAACACCTCCGATTAAAAAAGTGTTGACCGGCCCCACCAGCTAGGGCTCCTCCTACTCCAGCTCTCCAGTCTAAAATTTGAGGTCACAGAGGATAGTCGCTGCTGAAGCAGCTCCTCAGAAGATTTTTTATTTTTATCGGACAGAGACTTGGACCCCCGTGGTCTTGAGGTCTCAGGGGTCTCAGCGCTGCTGGACCCCCACCTCTCCCTTGGCGGATCTGTATTACCCTTTAAGGAGGTCCCTGCAGAACCCTGCTGGCCCCGGGGGATGAGGGTTGCTTCCCTGGCGGGGACTCAAACCGCGCTTCTGGGGTCACTGCGTTCCCCGCCCTGGGGGGAAGCTATGGGCACAGCGCCACAAATCCCTGGGGGTCCCTGTGGCGCTCAGCTGGGTGAGTACTCAACATTTTAATGTTTTGAGTGCTTCAGCGACTGCTGCGGCAGCCGCTGTTACATGTGACATGTTGGTGACTAGTGTCTTTTGTCCGCAGGTGGATGCCTGCAGGACATGGAGAGCGGAGGAGTCGCGCGCCCTTTTTTTGAATTTTCGCGGCGCTCTGCGCGCGCGCTTTACTACTGTCTTCTTCTGGCTTCTCTCTCAGAAGCACAGCGCGGCGGCCATTACTGGATCAGGGAGCTGAAGGATTCCTTCCTCACTCTCCTCCCCTCCCGACAATCGAAGACGCTACACCGCGGCCAGCTGGGTGAGTCGCTTCTGCCTGTCAGGGCAGAAGCTTAACCCCCTCACCCCCACAGCGCAGGACACTGAACGCTACCACTAACGATCATTATAACGACGCATACTAATGCGATCGTTTTTTGTGATCTTTTTAATGTCACTAGTAGCTGCCACAGTGGGCGATCTCATTGACGACGCATAAGTGGTTAGCGATCCCCTTAGCGACTTTGGCGGTCATTGCGATGTACAAATCAGCGCAATATTTTAGCGTTCTTGTTTAGTGTACAAAGGCAAAAGAAGCATACCTTTGAGAGCACTGTCCTGCAGCTGTTACCTCATAAGAGGCACCTGGGGCTCGCACACCCTTTTTATTAAACAAGGGTTGTGGGGAGTCTGCGACATTAACCCCTTCTTTGGCGGTTAACCCTTTATTGGGGGACAGCTGGGGTAGCTCTCTCTTTAAGAGCTTTAACCCTTCAGCGTTCGTTTCTTCTTTAAGAAACCACACTGTCCTAGTTACTGACAGGTTTAACCTGCCATATACTGTGTGAGGACATGTCAGATCAGGGTCCAGGAGGTGCGGACCGTCTCCCAGATCCGCTACAGGATCAGTCTCGCGTATCTGACACGCAGACCTCGACGGCGTCAGGCGCAGCGGTCAGAGGTTTCAGTGATGTCAAAATGGAGGCCCTCGCTCGTTCTATTGATGGCCTGTCTGACCTTCTAGGTTATTGGGTGTCAGCTAGATCCTCTCAGAGGAAGCGACACAGGCCGGTGCCTTCATTCCCGCGCAGCGACTCGGAGATCTCGGGCATGGAGGGTTTCCCTTTCAAGCTCAGATGGGGAGGTGTCCGATTCGGATAAGGAGGATCGGCAGGGACTCTCTGCTTCTCTTTTGGGTCGTACAGAGGCTTTTATTGGAGCCATGGGGGAGGCGTTAGTTACCGGAGGAGGTAACTAGACGTCCTAGTAAGTCGGCCCGGATGTTTTCAGGAGTCGCATAGGTCGCGATCAGCATTACCACCCTGAACACGCCCGATCTCATCTGATCTCGGAAGCTAAGCAGGGTTGGACCTGGTTAGTACTTGGATGGGAGACCGCCTGGGAATTCCAGGTGCTGTAGGCTTAAAGGAACGCCTGTGTCCAGATAAGTGTTTTCAGCTGTATCCGTGTACGACGGAATTGATTGATAATTGGATTCCTTCTCCTGAAGTGGATGTCCCTTTATCCCAGCTTAGCAAGTCCTCATTACTTCCTGTTAAAAGGGAAGGCGAGTTTGCAGAATCCGCTAGACAGAAAAACGGAGATGGCGGCGAAATCCATCTACGAGGCCGTGGGTCATGGATTCAGAGCATGTGTGCTTGTAAAGCTTCTCTAAGCTGGTTAGACCGTCTACGGACGGCGTGGCAAGATGGATCCCCTCTATCCGAGGTAGATGGGCTTTTTAAGTTGGAGGATGCAGCCCGATATGACAGTGATGCAGGTTTGGATACTGCGTCACTGCTGTCCAGGGCGCAATCCTAGGCAATCAGTCAGGAGAGCACTGTGGCTTAGACAGTGGACCGGAGACTTCTGCGTCTGGCAGGCATAGTGCCGGTAGTAGTCGGCGGTCCTTTCAGTCCAGGGGACGGTTCGGTCAGCCCTCTTGGGGATCGGGTCGTCCCTCTTTTTTCGGGAAAAAAGAACGCTCAGAAATCCCGCACTCCCTGGAAACAGAGCTTCCGCCAAGACAAGTGGGAAGCTGATAAAAAGCCCGCTAAGGCGGACTGACGCCAGGGTCTCACTCGAGGGCTCTCGAGTGGGAGGTCACCTGCTCCAATTCAAACCGACTTGGGCTTCCCGCGTGTCGGACGCCTGGGTGACGCGGGTTGTGTCGGCAGGCTACTTCATAGAGTTTCTTTCTCGACTCCCAGACAGTTTTTGCCACTCTCGCATTCCGTCAGAGCCCGAGCTATTTGCCGCTCTACTGCGGGAGGTCGATTCCCTTCTGCAGAAGGGTGTGGTGGTACCGGTTCCGCCGGAGGACCGGGGAAGAGGGTTTTTATTCCAACCTCTTTGTGGTCCCCAAAAAGGAGGACAAATTTCGCCCCATTCTGGATCTCAAAAGATTGAATTGGCATGTCCGTACCCGGAAATTCTGCATGGAGTCACTTCGCTCCGTTGTGGCGGCCCTGTCGCATAACGAATCGACATTCGGGACGCTTTTTTGCATGTTCCCGTCGGAAGGGCCCACCAACGCTTCCTTCGTTTTGCCATAGGCCAGGACCATTACCAGTTTGTGGCCCTGCCATTCGGGTTGGCCTCAGCACCCAGAGTTTTTACAAAAATTCTGGCACCTCTCATGGCGATTCTGCGAAGACAGGGGGTTACGATTCTTCCCTATCTGGACGACCTTTTGATTGTGGCGTCCTCAAAGGAGGAGGCGGTGACGGCTCGCAATCTATCCCTTCAGCTCCTGGAGGACTTCGGGTGGCTGGTCAATTGAGAGAAGTCGTCTCTGGAACCGTCACAGTCAATCCTGTTTTTGGGAATGCATTCGACACGGTACGAGCAGTGGTGTCTCTGCCTCCAGACAAGCAAGCGAGTCTTCTTTGACATGTAATGAAGTCTTCGACAGCAATGTCCCTTCGAAGGTGTATGCGCCTTCTGGGTTTGATGGTGGCGTCGATGGAGGCAATTCCGTTTGCCCAATTTCATTCCAGGGCTCTCCAAATGCTCATTTTGAACCGTTGGGATCGATCGCAGTTTTCACTGGATTGCAGTGTCATCATCTCCCACAGGGTGCGAGAGTCTCTAGGATGGTGGTTACGTCCGGAAGTGTTATCCCTGGGGAAGTCCTTCCTCCCTCCGAGGTGGTCGATCATAACCACCGATGCCAGCCTGACGGGCTGGGGGGTGTCTGGAACGATCTCTGGATTCAGGGAGTATGGTCGTCGGAAGAGTCTCTCCTGCCGATCAACATCCTGGAATTGAGGGCAATTTTCCTTTGCCTCCAACACTGGACGGTCCTTTTAAGCGGTCTACCAGTCCGAGTGCAGACAGACAACGCGACGGCGGTCGCGTATATCAACCATCAAGGTGGGACGAGGAGCTTCAGGCTCATGATGGAGGTGTCTCAGATCCTGGTATGGGCCGAGGCCAGGGTGCCAGCCATCTCTGCGATTCACATTCCAGGAGTTCAGAATATCACAGTGGACTCCCTCAGTCGCGAAAAGATGGATCCCGGAGAATGGAGTCTTCATCCAGAGATTTTTGCACTGCTGTGCTCCCGTTGGGGGACTCCCCAAGTGGATTTGATGGCATCCAGGTTCAATGCCAAGTTACCGACGATCATGTCCAGGTACAAGGACCCGAAGGCTGTGGCGGTGGATGCTCTGGTGGCTCCTTGGGTCCAATTCGAGCTAATCTATGTGTTCCCGCCGATATCCTTACTTCCTCTGGTGTTGCGTCTGATCAGACTGGAGAGAGTACCGGCTATGTTGATAGCCCCAGATTGGCCAAGGAGGACGTGGTTCTCAACGCTGGTGCCGCTCCTGGCAGCGCCTCCACTTCCACTCCCTCTTCGCCCGGACCTGTTAACCCAAGGGCCCGTTCGTCACCCGGACCTGAAGTCTCTGCGTTTGACGGCGTGGTTCTTGAGACCGAAATATTGACCCGTCAAGGCTTTTCAGCTGAGGTCATTGCCACTCTGCGAGCTGCCAGAGGTACGGCTACTACTAGGATTTATCACAAGACTTGGGAAGTCTTCTTTTCTTGGTGTTCGGGTTCTTCAAGGAACCTGAGGATTTTTTTCCATTCCCAATTTGTTGGCCTTTCTGCAGTACGGGCTGGACAAGGGTTTGGCAGTTAGCACTCTGAAGGGTCAGATTTCTGCTCTGTCCTTGCTGTTTCGGAAGGCTATCGCCTCGCGTAGGGACGTACGTTCCTTTTTTTTCGCGGGGTAATCCGTCAGTTTCTGCCGTGGAAGGCGCCTGTGTCTCCTTGGCAGCTCAATCTTGTTTTAGAGGCTCTTCAACATGGGCCTTTTGAGCCTATGGACTCTGTTAACCTTTCTTTGCTTTCTTGGAAGGTTGCCTTCCTAGTGGCGGTCACCTCTTTGAGAAGGGTTTCTGAGTTGGCGGCTTTTTCTTGCTCGCCTCTTTTCCTGGAGTTTCACCCGGATCGCGTAGTGCTTTAGCACACGGGGCGACCTTTTACCTAAGGTGGTGTCACAATTTCATGTTAACCAGGATATTGTGTTGCCCTCGCTCTGTCCGGTGCCGAGGAATGCGAAGGAACGGGCCTTGCACACATTGGATTTGGTGCGGGCTTTGAAGTTCTATTTGTCTATTACTCAAAATTTTCGGAAGTCGGACTCTCTGTTTTGTGATTCCAGCAGGTCGTCGGCGTGGTCAACGAGCTTCCAAGGACTCTATATAGCTCGTTGGATTCGGTCGGCCATTTTAGAGGCTTACCGACTTAAGGGCGAACCTTGCCCGGTTAAGATTCGAGCTCACTTCACGAGGGCTGTGGGTTCATCGTGGGCCTTTCATCAAGGGGCCTCGGCAGCTCAGCTCTGCCGGGCGGCGACCTGGCGCTCCGTCCACACGTTTACAAAATTTTATAAGGTGGACGTTAGTGCTTCCGCTGATGCGGCCTTAGGACGAAGGGTCCTGCAGGCGGCTGTAGTTTAAAGTTCTCGTTAACTTGTGTTTAGCGCTAGTCGCGCATTTACCTAGGTTGTTGGGATCTGCCTTTTTTGGTTTTTTTCCCACCCTTATTTTTGGACTGCTTTGGGACGTCCCACTAGTAATGACTAGTGTCTCCCTTCCTTCATCTGCTGCTGAAAGACGGATTTTGGTAAGAACTTACCTGTAAAATCCTTTTCAGCGAAGAAGGAAGGGAGACACACATCCCTCCCATGGCAGAAGTGTGTTGTTGTGTTTTCAGATGCGGCGTGACCCTTCTCTGATAGCGATTATCTGGGCTGAGGTCGGCGCGCTAAGGCTCTGTTCCAGCATTGCCAGCTCATCGCGGTGGTCAGGTTCAGTGAGTAGTACCTGAGACTGTGTGGTTTTTTTCTGTTATATGCATAACCTGTCTCCTTGTTTTTCTCTCTGAAGTCCTTCAGAAGGGGTTACAGTGCCTACAAGTAGTATTCAACCCCCTGCAGATTTAGCTGGTTTGATAAGATGCAAATAAGTTAGAGCCTTCAAACTGCAAACGAGAGTAGGATTTATTATCAGAAGCATAAATCTTACAAAACAAAAAGTTATGTTGCTCAGTTGAATTTTAATAAATTTTAAACATAAAAGTGTGGGTCAATTATTATACAACCCCTATGTTTAATATTTCGTGGAATAACCCTTGTTTGCAATTACAGCTAATAATCGTCTTTTATAAGACCTGATCAGGCCGGCACAGGTCTGTGGAGTTATCTTGGCCCACTCCTCCATGCAGATCTTCTCCAAGTTATCTAGGTTCTTTGGGTGTCTCATGTGGACTTTAATCTTGAGCTCCTTCCACAAGTTTTCAATTGGGTTAAGGTCAGGAGACTGACTAGGCCACTCCAACACCTTGACTTTTTCCCTCTTGAACCAGGCCTTGGTTTTCTTGGCTGTGTGCTTTGGGTCGTTGTCTTGTTGGAAGATGAAATTACAACCCATCTTAAGATCCTTGATGGAGGAGCGGAGGTTCTTGGCCAAAATCTCCAGGTAGGCCGTGCTATCCATCCTCCCATGGATGCGGACCAGATGGCCAGGCCCCTTGGCTGAGAAACAGCCCCACAGCATGATGCTGCCACCACCATGCTTGACTGTAGGGATGGTATTCTTGGGGTCGTATGCAGTGCCATCCAGTCTCCAAACGTCGCGTGTGTGGTTGGCACCAAAGATCTCGATCTTGGTCTCATCAGACCATAGAACCTTGAACCAGTCTGTCTCAGAGTCCTCCAAGTGATCATGAGCAAACTGTAGACGAGCCTTGACATGACGCTTTGAAAGTAAAGGTACCTTACGGGCTCGTCTGGAACGGAGACCATTGCGGTGGAGTACGTTACTTATGGTATTGACTGAAACCAATGTCCCCACTGCCATGAGATCTTCCCGGAGCTCCTTCCTTGTTGTCCTTGGGTTAGCCTTCACTCTTCGGACAAGCCTGGCCTCGGCACGGGAGGAAACTTTCAAAGGCTGTCCAGGCCGTGGAAGGCTAACAGTAGTTCCATAAGCCTTCCACTTACGGATGATGCTCCCAACAGTGGAGACAGGTAGGGCCAACTCCTTGGAAAGGGTTTTGTACCCCTTGCCAGCCTTGTGACCCTCCACGATCTTGTCTCTGATGGCCTTGGAATGCTCCTTTGTCTTTCCCATGTTGACCATGTATGAGTGCTGTTCACAAGTTTGGGGAGGGTCTTAAATAGTCAGAAAAGGCTGGCAAAAGAGATCATTAATCCACACATGTGAAGCTCATTATTCTTGGTGCCTGAACTACTTCTTAATACTTTAGGGGGACCAAACAGAATTCTTGTGGTTTGAGGGGTTGAATAATAAATGACACTCTGAATTAACTTTTAACGTTTTTTAAAAAAAAAAAAAAAAATTAAAAAAAAAAATTTTGCTGCAGTGCATTTCCCACTTCCAGGCTGATCTACAGTACAAATGTCACAATGCCAAGTTAATTCCGCATGTGTCAATCAGCTAAATCTGCAGGGGTTGAATACTACTTGTAGGCACTGTATGTTGCTCCGCTGGTGATATTTGCTCTTCCTTAGCTTGTGTACGACTGGAGAGCTGGAGTAGGAGGAGCCCTAGCTGGAGGGGCCGGTCAACACTTTTTTAATCTGAGGTGTTTCTATCCTATGTGGGCTCCGCCTACCCACTAGTAATGACTAGTGTGTCTCCCTTCCTTCTTCGCTGAAAAGGATTTTACAGGTAAGTTCTTACCAAAATCCGTCTTTGTACATAATACACGTCAAAGCACCACTCAAGCATTTTTTTTTTTTTCAGCACTGAAGTGATGCGTCTAACCTAAGGTCCCTGCCCCTGCTTAACTCTCCTACCGCCGGTTTCACCTTTATTCAGCGCTGTTCTGTTCCCACCTCGCCATCTTGTAACCACAACTTCTGACTGGCTGGTAGTCAGAAGTTGCTCAACAAGCTCTCAATGTAAGTTTGAGAGCCAGAACGAAGCGCTCATAGACTTACATTGAGTCTGTACCTCCGGCTCTCTACATCAAATAGTGACGCGATCCGGCAGATTACAAACTGCAGGAGACTGAGGGGAGTGGTGGTAATAGAAGGTGAAGATGGCAGCGGTTAAGTGTAAGACTGGGATCGGGTAATCTAGATTAGAAGCACCACTCCACCGCTGCAATATAGACACACAAACTCTGCATTGGTGCTTTTATACTGATTACTTTTTTCAGGTTAAACCCGCAAAACTACATAATCTTTCATTATCCTGATCTATACCTTCCATGACAGAACAGACTGTTTTCAATATGACACTTACTTTCCAATACAGTTTTAAAGGAAGGAAAACTATCAAACAAGTCAATGCAGTTTAATGTTAGGTAGTAAACGCTGCAAAAAAAAAGTACTGCCCTAACCACCAGTGGATCCATAGCTACAGAACTAATGCTTCGGGAGTGTAACCTGACTTATCCTTTCATTTGTTTTAGAAACGGGACATTCAACTCTTAAAGGCGTACATGAGAGCGATCCGCAGTGCCAACCCAAACCTACAGAACTTAGAGGAAACGATAGAGTATAATGAAATTCTCGAGTAAGTAACATTTCTCTATTTAACATTTTTTGTGTTTTAGCTCCTATATCTAATGCAATGTTCTCCTACTGGTGTTCTTACACCATTTATCAGGGGTGCTTTTAAAACCCAACAAGGCTGATGACTTTACCGCTAGAGAAGGTAAACCAATAATTCTAGCCTGCTCTAAGATGCATTGCTCCGCAGTAAGTGTATCTAAGCTGGCTAGAAGTACAGAATGCTCAACCACCCATACACAAAGCCATTGAGTGGCATTATGGCTACCCCAGGAGGTGTAACCTTTTCAAAAGCTTCCTGGGCTAAAAGGCTGGATTTGTTGTATGAATTTAATTTGTTAAAATTACGAAATAAGTGAACATTTTATATGGGTTACGTGATGACCCTCATTTGTGTTTCCACCAGCCATTCCTAGACACTTCTCATCTCCACCATAGACTATCTTTTTTTTTTTTCTTTTTTTTTTTTTATTCTTGGCACTAAATTAAGTTGTAATACAGGTATGTAAAATGTCTCTCAAGCCCTTCACGCCGCAGCCAATTTCCATAGTTTCCACAGTCTTCTAAGAGCTACAATTTTTTTTTTTTTTTTTTTGACATCCACATTAGGGCTTCTGTTTTGTGGGATGCATTGTACTTTTGAATGGCACTGTTTATTTTATCATATGATGAGCTGGAACGTGAGAAAAAAACATTCCAAGTGCCTTGGTATTGCAAAAAAGTGTAATTCAAACTGACCTGGTAATGATTCTCCAGGTCAGTATAATTACTATACCAGTGAAAAACGTGTTTGTTTGTTTTTTTGTTTGTTTTTTTTTTTTTTTTTTTCATAAGTGATGAAAGGAAAAAAAAAATTCTGCTTGTTTCACCATTCTCCAATACCTAGAACGTTTTGAATTTACATGATTTGGGGCTTTTTGAGGGCTTATTTTTTTGGACCCTCAGCCGACTTTTTTTTTTTTTTTTTTTTAGTGATACCATTTTGGAGTAGATGCAATGTTTTGATAACCTATTGCAATAGCCAAAAAATTTAATTTATATATATCTCTAACCACCCACCTTCTACTGTATTTGTTAGTCCCCTTAATGAACTTGAACCTGTGACCATCCGATCACTCGTACTATACACAGCTCTGCTATCAGGGTCTCCTATGAATGGCAGCTAAACAATGACTTTCATAGGAGAACGGTCATGAAAAGCACGGAGGTTTTCAGCAGACCTCAGGCTGTTATGGCAACCTATCGGTGCCCCGTGAACACGTCATGGGCACGTAGAATGACATCGGCATTTAACAAGTTAACAGCCATGGGTGCTTTTCTGCTCCACCTGCGGTTGTTAGAAGCAGATGATGGCTTAATTATTCAGCCATCATCTGCTGGGAAAGGTGCAGGTTCGGATTGCGAGCCCGCATCAGTCAGAGACCAGATATGACATAACGCTATGTCATATATTGAGGAGGCATTGACTGTTTTCTCCTTGCCCAGCCAGGCACTGTGAAAGGAGCTAAAGCGCAGCCCTATTTAAGTGTATGGGTCTGGATATAGGTCATCAGACTGTTGGGTGGCTGGGAGTGCCACTGAGTGAAATCCTAGATGTTTATGGTGGGATTTCACAGTGGGATATATCCTAGTTATATGCCAACATTCTTGAGAGCGTTTTCTCCATATTATAAAGAGGTTTCTGTAATGTAGACTGACACTAGGCTGTTAGGAATTGCATCTTCCTCCCTGGCAATGAGAAGTCAGTAATTTGGCTGCATATATTTGTTTGAAATTCAAGCAACTTTATTTAATTTTTTTTCCTTTTACAGGTGGGTGAACTCCTTACAGCCGGCACGTGTGACACGCTGGGGAGGCATGATCTCCACGCCAGATGCGGTGTTGCAAGCTGTCATCAAGCGTTCTTTAGTGGAAAGTGGCTGCCCAGCGTCCATAGTAAATGAGCTGATCGAGAATGCCCATGAACGAAACTGGCCGCAAGGTTTGGCTACTCTTGAGACGAGGCAAATGAATCGGCGATATTACGAGAACTATGTGGCAAAACGAATCCCAGGAAAGCAGGCTGTGGTGGTGATGGCTTGTGAGAACCAACACATGGGAGAGGACATGGTTTTAGAGCCAGGTTTGGTGATGATATTTGCTCACGGGGTTGAAGAAATTTAATTGCACACAGATGAATAAATGCACTCCTTGTGCTGCTCCACATGTGCCGTCCTTTTCAGAAGGCAGGGTCTTAAATCCCAAGCTAATCGCTTAACGTATAAAGTCTCTGGACCCCACTCTTGCTACTGATGACTAAGAGTGTGGAGTAAGGACTTTCTGTTGTTGATTTTTGAAGACACTCCAAGGGCACACCATCTGATTTATATTGTCCTTCACAGTGAACTATGACATTAACTTGTTACAACTTCAAGCAATCCATATTCATTTCCTTATTTCTGCTTAACGTTTGCTGAAAAAGAAAATGGCCCATGAGGAGTAAAGCAAACGTCAACAATATGCTGAAGTGTAGAAGAAACACGAACGATGTATAAGGAGCAGAGGCATTTGTAGCGGAGTTCTGGGCATTGTCAATGAGGTGCAGAGGCATACTCGTAAATCACTGGTATCTGGAACAAGATATGCTACGACTTGAACTTTTGACTTGTGCAAACCACTGTGGACTTGGATTTTGCAGGAGAATTTTGTGCAAGTAGGATAGAATAAAAAAGTAGATATTTTTTTAAACCCTCCGTCATTGGCACTATCTTCAGATAGTCAGATTATTTTGGTTTTGCCACAATAAATTCGCAGCAATATGCAGCAGACAATGCAGCCGTTCCATAGAAATCCTGACACTCATTCTGTCTCATGTCATTTCCATCCATAGATGTGAACAAATAAGGGTACCACACTGCAGCTTTTCTTTATCTTGAATGAATGGAAAAAGCAGTGGCTATAAATTCCAGGTGCTTTTGTGAAAATGTGTGGTGGCGTGTGTTTTGGGTTTCACTCCCAACCTCTTAACGAAAGGGAACATGGAGCACAAAAATAAATGGCATGACATTTTGTTGAGGTTTTTTTTTTTTTTTCGTTTAGGCTTGTGTATAGTTTTCTTGCATATGTTTTGAGCATAGCTTTTTTTTTTTTATTTTCCTTTATTGTCGTAGAATTGTTGTAGTTTGCTTTTGATATGCAGCAGTTTCCCCTTACTCAACAGGTAAAAGGTGGGGGATAACCTTGCATAATATGCACAATATGGACAAAACTAAACTAGCCTTTCATTATCTACAATGTTCTATAAATCTACTTTTTGTCCTATGTAGTTGATTCTGCACAGATCCACTAATCATAAGCAAACCATATGGCTTGCCTTTTGGCCATACAGTTTGTTACTCATTACCTTGGAACTATTTGAAGAAGCACTCTAGTGATATTTTAAGGATGTTTGTGAAGATTGTTGTAATTACAGTGATTAGATGCAGTCCTCGTGTCATGTAGTCATGATGCTGACAAGTCCAATTGGACTGTGAGAATTTGCAGAGGAGCATGGAAGGGGCTTTAAGGGTAAATCTGAGTTTAATATTTTTACACACAGGATGCCGATGTCCTTTACAAATGGAAACCTTTCAAACCGTTTTAGGCCACGTTCACATGTTCAGTATCTGGTCAGTATTTTACATCAGTATTTGTAAGCCAAAACCAGGAGTGGGTGATAAATGCAGAAGTGGTGACATGTTTCTGTTCTACTTTTCCTCTGATTGTTTCACTCCTGGTTTTGGCTTACACATACTGATATAAAATAGAAACCAAATACTGAACATGTGAACATGGCCTTAGGTGAAAATACCAGATTGTGGTCCATTAAGCCTGCAAACCCCTCACCCCTAAGTTTATCATATTGAAGGGTGCACTATCCATCTATTGATGACCTAACCTAAGGATTGGTCCACACTCAGCACCAATCAACTGTTCCGATCCATTCACGGTTTACATTTGGCTACCGCCAGATCCTCCCCTCCAACTTGTTATTGATGACCCTTCCTATGGGCTCAGTCCAATGGCTGTATAAATCTTACAAATATTGGATTGCAATGCTCGGACTGGCCTGTGAATCGCACAACCGAGTGTGACAGCTGCATAAAAATAAAGTTGTTACGCTCTGGTCTGGAGATATGCTGGCCAGTCCAGCATTGCACTGCGATCTGTCTTGTATATACGGCTGTCTGACTGCGCCTTAAGGAAAGGTAATCGAGAAGTCTGGAAAACGTGTTTTTTTTATTTTTTTTATTTCCTTTCTTGGAAGTGCTTCTTTAATCGCCAAAAAAGGAAGTGTTGACTGACCAACCATTCATAAAGGTATGTAAATAATAAAAAAAACAACAAACTTATTTTTTTGTTTTTTTAAGGATTATTTTTATATGTTGTAGCCAGACCCAGCTGCATTTCTGTTCGTCTCTTCTCGTATGGAGCAAAACTTGAATTAAACATTTCTGACTCCAGTGCTCCTAAACCGTATTTTTTTTTTTCATTTATTTCTCAGTGGTCTTTTAAAAGCTTTGTATGTATTTTCAGTGTCACTTGAAATGTTTGTGGTTATTGTATTTTTGCTTTCTTTTATGTTTTATTTTTGTCTTATTATACATAAAATATAGTACATTTTGTGCATTTCTTTCTGTTTTTCTCCAATTCACTGTAGATTGAACCATGATAGAAATGAGTCCTGTCAGTTGTGTCACTATCTGCCTTCTTGGAGACTTAGTATGTGTATTTCGTGCCAAGGTACATTTATTTGACATGCCCAGGGCATACAGCAGAGCTTTGGTACATGAGCTATTACTTCAGACAGATAATCCCTCATTTACATACAGATATTACATGCCTTCTAGAGATGGTTTTTTTAATCTCCTTGGATGTGTATTTCCTTTTTTCACTTTTCTGGGAGCTTAGAAAAAATACTAGGTATGATGCTCACATAATGAGATTAATTACTGGAAAATACCACTATCTAAAAGATTGGTTGGCTACATGCAATGTTCTATAATCTAAATATACCGAGACTTGTACGGAAATCATGGAAATTGTGTTTCTTGCTGATCACATATATCAATTTCTCCCTATTAATGAGTAACCTACTAATGATATATTAACTCCAAAATGCTATATTAAAAGGCTGTTACAATGCTGTGGCTATTTAGACCCGCTGTGGTTTTCTTCCACAACTCCTCTAAGTAGATATTAGCATTTTGTATAGCATGGCTTACACTTTGTCGTTGAGAACTGGGCAATTATTAATTCAGTCAGTGCAAAATCTACTCACTTTAGAATATGACTTCTCTCGCAGAGAGGCTAAGACTATTCTGCAGCAATCCTCTTTATTTTATTTTTAATGCAGGCTTTAAAAAAAATTTAAATAAATTTGGATTTAAAAGTAATGGGAAACATAAAAGAAGTCTTCTCTTTCCTTCAGGATCCACTTCTGGCTGTGGCTCAAAAAATAAAACTGGAGCGGTGTTTTTCCAACCACTTGAAGAGCAGGAAGTATGATGAAAGAACAAATAACAAGTGGTTCCCATCGTTCCTTGTTTTCTTTATTGCAGCAATTCTATGCCACGTGAGTTTCCGCCAGTTACTTGCCTAGATGTGGTCTTGAATAGTGCAAGATTGCTGTGGCCAGTGATCGCCTGGAGCTGTCACATGAATATGAATATACATGATGTCATTTATACATTGGAGTAGATGAAGATTAGCTGGAATCACTGGAGTAAATAGGGTGTTTAAACGTGACTTTTTTTTACCCCTGGTTCAGTCCCTTTTTCTGTTTTTCCTTAATAAAGCCCACCATAAAATCACCCTTTATAGCTCTGAATACACAGACTTGTGCAGATCCTGCAGTCTGACTGCCATATGTTTTTTTTCTTTGAGCCTTATTACCCCATTACATCAAACACCTCGTTTAATTCTAACACTAATGTATTAAAATGCAAATTTACTGTTGGGTTATGTCTATATTTTGGTTTTCTGTGTTTTTTTTTTTTTTCCCCCAAGGGTAGACCCATTGGGGTATAGTTACAATGATTAAACATCCTCCAGAACATGGTGGCCCAAAAACTATGCTGGTATGCATTTTAGGACCCACATTTTTATTTGCATCTGATTTTATGTGATTTATTGCTCATCAAAGCTGGAGGGGATTAACCTTTCCTCTGCCCCATCACTGTTCCAACTTACAAAATACAAGTGTAAAGTGCACTTACTGGAGAATTGATATTCTGTTGCAGAGTCCTAAGAATACTGACATTACATCCTGCAAAACAATCTCTCGCTGAAAGTTGGCTTGGCTTGCCTTCATTAGCTTGGTGCTCCCGGGGCATAGCCCCTTCTTAGCTACACCCAAGTTTGGTCATTCAATGTACAATCTATACATACATTAACTATTTTGAAGGATTAGTATTATATGAAGGCATGTATCACTTATAAAATCTATAGTAAAAACATAACCTTGTATTTCGCTAAGAAATTGGGCTAACAGTTGGGGAATACTTGTTGCCTTGCTCAGATCTTGCTTTCATATTAACAAATTGCTTAGTAAGCAATAAAATACACATGGAAGTGTGAGCTTGTATGTTTTCTGTGTAGTGTCTGTTTCTCTTTAATATCCTGTAGGATTTTGTCTCTGAATTTCATTGGCTTTTAGCTTTCTGACCCAGAGATGTGAACACTCCCTTGAGCTTCGACCGGAATTCATTGTTGTGTATCTGTGTAAATTGTGCAATCTTCATACGGCTTTGACTTTCCTGTATGTATCGCAGTGTGGCATTTTGAATTTAGGTTCATTTGTGGAGAAAAACTCTATAGAAATGTCTGCTTAGGTCATTTGTTCTCAGTCTTCATGCATCTCACATACTATTTAAAATATACTTTAAAATGAAAGTGCATATTTTTCGAGACAAGTATGAATAAATAAACTTTTTATAAAAACTAACTACATGTGTTTGGTGTTTGTCTAAAGTAAAAAAAAAAGTTTGTTCAAGCAAGCAAAAGACTCATCAGGAATCTCTTTAAAGTTTTGTAAACTTGGAATGGATGTTGTGTTTTTTTTTTTTTTTTTTTTTTTTTTTTAAACTGCCTATGTCTCCAACCTGAGCCATGGTGACTGACTGCATGAATGATCTGTAGGAAGATCGATCTGTGAAAGCCTAGCTAAATCCACAAGGGTATTCTCAGCCGTTATTTTGATGCTATCAAGCCATTGGGTTGTTGGTCTTTCTCTTCACCTTGTTCCTTCTATTTTTCCGACCATGTTTTTTTTTTTTTTTATCAAGTGATATCTCTCCATGTGATGAATCCAAAGTAGGCAATTTGTAGCTTGGTGATCCTTGCTTTGAGTGACATGTCTGGCTTGATTTGTTCCAAAATTGACATTTGTTCTTCTTACCTTCCATGGTATTGATGGCATCCTTCTCCAGCAACACACTTGAAAGGCGTCAATTCTTTCCTCTTGTTTCTTTATCGTCCAGGTTTCGCATCCATATGTTCCCACAGAAAAAAACATACTATGTACGGACTGTCTGTTTCCAGTGAAATATTCCTCAATTTGTAAACCTTGTCCAGTGACTTTATTGTTGTTTTTTTGCCCATAGCTATTCGCCTATTGATTTCCGGTGCAGTCTCTGCATCTTGAGTTATCGATCCGAGTAGGTTGAAGTCCTTTACAACTTTCTAGTTCATCGCTGTCCATCTCAAGTGTCCTGTGGTCGTACCTGGCAGTAGTCAATATCTTTGGTCTTTGTATGGAGTAGCCGTCAAATGTTTTCAGCTTTTCACTTTCACATGCCTTAATAAGCCTTTAATTTTCCCTTCTCCTTGACAGCATCACTTGAGAGAGGGTATCTACCCACCAAGACAGGAAACCTACTGAATAAAAAGGTGGTACCTCTCCTCCACATCAGTTCGGTTTTCTGTCCTTGTCGGAACTTACAGATGAAGTGGTACACTTACCAGGGAGGGTGTCCGGGAATGTAGGATGCCATCTGCAGGTGAGGTAACGCCGACCGGGACATTGGTGCAGCGCTGAGACCTCTTCAGTGAATCTCTTAGCAGACACGTGTCCCGGTGCTACGTGCGTTGGAGGTTGCAGGAGCGCCCCAGCGATGTGCGCTGGGACACACTCCTAGGTCTGCGCACGTAAGGGGACCCTGGTGGAAGCCGACGTGGCCTGGAGCAGAATACGCTGGAAAGTGAGGCTGCCTGGGTCTGCGCATGCGCTGAACATAGGAGAATTCCGGTGCGTCCCGGTGACATAGCCCGCCAGGGACTTAAGTGGCCATCTGGGTCTGCGCATGCGCAGGACTAGAGTGATACCTGCACACAGCGCGCCGGATTTGAAAGCTCAGGAGACGAGGTGGGTGGGGCCACCCGATATTTTAAAGGGAAGTGCCCAGAAAGATGGTGGCTTTTCCGGTAGCATCCGAATTATGGACGAGCTACAGCAGCAGCCAACAAAACTACCACCACGATCTTCTTCGCTGCAGTCCACACAGGAGCCTTTTCAGCGTCACCAGAAGCATCGGCAAGGGCGCTATGGCAGTCGTACATGCAGCAGGACCAGCCTAAAGGGCAAGGCAGGTGATGAGCCCAGCGCTAGGGGGAGACGTTCTTCGGAACCAGCTCAGCCTCCGTCTCCGGTACCATAGATTGATCAGCTGAATGGTGAGTGATCTATGTGAAAGCGCACCGTATTAAAGCAGGCCTCCCTTTCTCTGTGTATTCCTTTACTAGGCAAGGCTCCTGAAGCGTAGTTCCAAGCAGAACAATAGGGAATGTGCCCTGTGCAAGGGATCTATCCCAGCGCTTTAAATATGAGACTCTGCGGTAGGTGTAACAGCAGACGATCTCGGAAGAGTACCCGGGTTTGCATGGACCTAAAAACCATCATTAGATTGGAGGTGCAGGAGTCCTTAAAACACCTGATGGGGCAAAGAGAAGAGGGGAAGCCAGAACCACTGTCAGAGTTTGAAGGATCAGTAGAGTTCGGACCCGGCTGAGTCATCCTCCTGTGAGGCATTCTTTTCCGGTTAATGAAAACCTCAAGATGCTCATAAGCCGTGGAAAAGGCCGGAAAGTAAAGAGCCACTAACATTTTCTTTTGATGAGGAGACCCCAAAAATTGACGTCGCAGTTGCTAAGGGTCCCGTTACACATAACGACTCACCAGCGATCCCGACAACGATATGCACTTGTCAGGATCGCTGGTGTGTCGCTACATGATCGCTGCCAAACAGGCAGCGATCAGGACAGCGACTATGCCCGGCGCATGGAAACCCGATGTTTACCTTGGTTACCAGCTCTGGCTGGCTGATCGCTGGTCTCCCGCCTGTCACACGCAGCGATGCACGCTGTCCAGCGGGAGACCAGCGATCAAAAAATGGTCCAGGACATTCAGAAACGATCAGCGACACCCAGCAGGGGGGCTGATCGTCGCTGAGTGTCACACTAAGAGAGATCCCTGGCTAGGTCGCTGCTACGTCACAAAATCTGTGACGTTTCAGCAATCTCACTAGTGATCTCGCTTAGTGTAAAGGGGCCTTAAGTCAGTAAAAAAATCTACGTTGCCCTTTGAGGACCTAGGGACTCTAAGGGAATCTCTTGGACAAGAAGGCAGAGATCTTCCTAAAGCAAGCCTGGACGTCAATCGGCAGGCTTGCTAAAGCCGGCGATAGCAACAACCTGCACGGCAAGATCAATGATGGTGTGGCTACAGCAGTGTGGCGACCATGTAAGAGACAACACCCCAAGAGAGAAGATCCTGGTGGATCTTCTGCTTTTGCAGGGAGCAGCTTCGTTTCTAGCCGACTCCATGGCCGACTGTTGGGTTAGCGGCAAGATCTTTAAACCTCTTTAATGCTGCCTGTAGAGCCCTATGGCTCAAAAGCTGGCTGGGGGATGCACAGTCCAAGACTAAGCTATGCTCTACCCCGTGTGAAGGGAAATATCTTTTTGGTTAAGCTCTGGCCGATATTCTCGATAAGGCAGCAGACAAGAAAAAAGATTTCTCTAGTGTGTCCCGTCCTCTGTTTAAAAGTTCCTTTCATAGGAGAAGGTATAGCAGGAGTAGACCCTCCAAGGACCAGGGCGACTGGAGGGATAAGACACCAAAGAGCAAGGGTTTCATGTTTGGGGGGTTCCTCGATGAGGACCCGAAAATCCTCCAAGTGATGGGCGGTCCCAGGTAGGAGGAAGGCTGTCCCACTTCCAAACTGCCTGGGAGGAAATCTCTGCCAATGCCTGGGTGCTCAATATAATAAGATAATATAAGATCAGGACTGAGACTAGAGTTAACATCCACTCCCAGACACAGAGTCAGGATCTCATCCCCCAGATCCTGGAAAGAACAGGCCCTGGAAGCAGAAGTGTTGCTCCTACTTCAAAAGAGGGTGCTGGTGGAGATGCCTGTTCAGCAGCATGTGAAGGGATTTTATTCTCCCCTGTTTCTGATAAGAAAGCCCAACCAGTCATTCAGGACTATTATCAATCTGAAAGGCCTCAACAAGTTCCTAGTCTACAGACCATTCAAAATGGAGTCGATAAAAACCGCGATAAAGATCTTGTTCCCGGGCTGTTGAGTGTCTTTGATTTAAAGGATGCATATTACCATGTACCCATTCGCCAGGAAGACTAGCAATTCCTATGGGTAGCGGTATATGTAAACAGACAACTCAGACATTTCCAGTACAGGATGCTGCCCTTTGGTCTGTCCATGGCCCTGAGAATCTTCACCAAGATTGTTCTGGAGGTGACGGCGCATTTACGGGGAAGAGAACATGTTAGTAGTGCCTTATCTGGATGATTTTTTAGTGATCTGCAGAGCAGAACATGAATGCAATTCTCAACTAAATCATATCACTGTGTCCAAGCTCTGTTGGATGATGAATATCAAAAAGTCGAGGCTGCAGGCCCTGAAGGTTCAATCCTTCTTGGGGCTTATTTTGGACTCAGAAGCAGGTGTGTCTCCTAACAGAGGAAAAGAAAAACAGGATTATAGCCCTAGTGGCAGCGGTATTGGCCAACCCTGTCATGTCTGAGGAAAGCCATATCCCTTCTAGGATCAATGACATCATGCAATCCAGCAATGCAGTGGGCCCCATGTCATTCCAAGCCCTATCAGCAGGATGTCCTAGAGGGGGGTGGGGGAGGAAGCTTGCAGGATGTCTAGAGGGAAAGATTATGCTCTCCCTGGAAGCAGTAGACTCCATAACCTGGTGGCTGGATACAGGGAATCCATCGTGGTGCGTTCCATGGTCCCTCCAAATGTCGGATATGATAGTGACGAACGCAAGCGCGAAAGGATGGGGCGTGCATCTCAGGAGCCATATGATTCAGGGAATCTGTTCACAGGCAGAAGCAGGTCATTCCTCAAACTACAGGGAACTGCTAGCAATAAAGAACAGTGATAGAATTCCTTCCCCATTTGGAAGGGAGCCACGTTCGAATAATGTCGGACAATCGAACTTCTGTAACCTATATCAATCACCAAGGGAGTACAAGATCCTGGTCCCTGATACGGCTAGCTCGAGAAATTCTCTAGGTTAAGGAGGAACATCAGCTGCCGATATCGTACATACACATAAAGGTGAAGGAGAACTAGGAAGCAGATTTCCTCTGCCAGACAACCTTAAAACGGGGAATGGGAACTGGATCCATCTGTCTTTCAACAGACTGTGAAACTATGGGGGCAACCAGACATTGTCTTCCTGTTCTTTCTGTTGGTAAATAAGTCTGAGATCTTATGTTCCCTAAACCCAAGAGAAAGTCCATACACGGTAGACGCACTGCAGATCCCTTGGGATATCCAACTAGCTTATGCATTTCTCCCATTTAATGTTGATCCCGGCAGTTCTGAGTAAGATTCAGGAGGAAGGAGCAGATGTCATCCTCATTGCTCCTTTTTGGCCCAAGAGACCATGGTTCTCTTGGATGAATCGGATGTCCTTGGCAGATCCCTAGATTCTCCCAGATGTTCCAGGTCTTTTCAGAAAGGTCTGTGTCACATCGTCAAAACTAAGGTCTACATTTGACGGCCTGGATTTTGAGAGGGCGCTGCTAACACAGAGGGGGTTCTCTCTGGCTTTGGTAGCTACTCTGATGTAGAGTAGGAAGCCTATAACAACTAGGATTTATGGCAGGATATGGGCTAGGTTTTTGGCTTTCTCAGGGTAGTCTGTTGGGGGTACGGTCTCAATCAGAGATACCATCTCCAGAGCCACTAGCACCCTTAAGTTGCAGGTATCTGCATTAGGGGCCCTATACAACTATAACCTGGCGGCGGATAGATGGGTGGCTAGGTTCATTAAACCATGCCAGAAGTCTAGGCCTATACCAGCTCCAAAGATGCCTCTGTGGGATTTAAATATAGTCCTGGAAGCCTTAACAAAATCACCCTTTGAGCCCATACATGAGGTGCCAGATAAGCTACTAGCACTGAAAACGGTGCTTCTAGTGGCCCTGACGTTGGCCTGCAGGATTAGTGATCTGCAAGCCCTATCTATTAATCATCCTTTTATGCAGGTATTAGATGATAGAATGGTGTTGAGGCCAGATCTAGCGTATCTCCCCAAAGTGGCCTTGAGTTTCATAAGAGTCAAGAGGTAGTTCTGCCCTCCTGTAGTGAACCAAAGACTGCAGAGGAAAGCAAACTTCACACATTAGACGTCAGGAGGGTCTTGATGCAGTACTTAGAGCTAGGCAATGGATGAAGGATGAGGCCTTATTTGTGTAATTCCAGGGAATTAGGACAGGTGTGGTGTTACAAGGGTGATCATGGGTAGATGGATAAGGGACGCCATTAGCTTAGCTTACACCTCTAGTAATAGACTGGTTCCTGGAAATCTGAAAGCCCATTCCACCAGGGCTATGGCGACCTCCTGGGCTCAGAGAGCGGAGGTGTCCATCGACAAGATATGTAAAGCAGCCACATGGTCTTCCCCTTCCACCTTCTATAGACACTATCGCCTCAAACTGTCCTCCGCTGTTGACCTATCGTTTGGGAGGAAGGTATTGCAAGCGGTGATCCCTCCCTAGGGTGCTTTGATCTACCGTATTTAAATCTTTCAGGTGGTGCTGTCATGGGAGAAGGGAAAAAAAAACTTAGTTACTTACCGGTAACGGGATTTTACAGAGCCCATAACAGCACCCTTATATTCTCTCCCCCGCTTTGTCACTTGTGGTGTGCACGTTTAAGGGTGTTAAGAAGAATGCATTTGATGATGGTTGTTTTACTGTCTGGAGGTCCTCTCATGCTCTGAAACACAAACTGATGCCGAGGAGAGGTACCGCCTTTTTATTCAGTAGGTTTATAGAATCATAGAATCATAGAATGGTAGAGTTGGAAGGGACCTCCTGGGTCATCTGGTCCAACCCCCTGCTCAAAGCAGGATTCTCTAAATCATCCCAGACAGATGTCTATCCAGCCTCTGTTTGAAGACTTCCATTGAAGGAGAACTCACCACCTCTTGTGGCAGCCTGTTCCACTCATTGATCACCCTAACTGTCAAAAAGTTTTTTCTAATATCTAATCTGTGTCTCCTCCCATTCAGTTTCATCCCATTGCTTCTAGTCTTTCCTTGCGCAAATGAGAATAAAGATGATCCTTCTACAATGTGACAGCCCTTGAGATATTTGTAGACAGCTATTAAGTCTCCTCTCAGTCTTCTTTTTTGCAAGCTAAACATTCCCAAATCCTGCAACCGTTCCTCATAGGACATGGTTTGCAGACCGGTCACCATTCTGGTGGCTCTTCTCTGAACTTGCTCCAGTTTGTTGATGTCTTTTTTAAAATGTGGTGCCCAAAACTGGACACAGTATTCCAGATGAGGTCTGACCAAAGAGGAGTAGAGGGCAATAATGACCTCACGTGATCTAGACTGTATGCTTCTGTTGATACATCCTAGAATTGCATTTGCCTTTTTTGCTGCTGCATCACACTGTTGACTCATGTTAAGTCTGTGATCAATTAGTATACCCAAGTCTTTTTCACATGTGCTGTTACTTAGCCCTATTCCTCCCATTTTGTATATGCTTTTTTCATTTTTATTGCCCAGATGTAGTACTTTGCATTTTTCCCTGTTAAAATCCATTCTGTTAGTTGCTGCCCACTGCTCCAGTTTATGTATATCTTTTTGAATCCTCTCTCTCTCTTCTCTAGTATTAGCTACCCCTCCTAGCTTTGTGTCATCAGCAAATTTGATCAGTTTACCCTCAATTCCTTCATCTAAATCATTGATAAAGATGTTGAACAATACAGGGCCCAAAACAGAGCCTTGTGGTACCCACTTGAGACATTCTTCCAACTGGATGTGCAGCCATTTACAACCACTCTTTGGGTCCGATCACTAAGCCAGTTATGAATCCACCTAACAGTTGCCTTGTCCATTCCATACTTAGTCATTTTTTCAATAAGGATTGTGTGAGATACTTTGTCAAATGCTTTGCTGAAGTCAAGATATACTATATCTACAGCATTTCCCTGATCCACCCAGTCAGTGATTCTGTCATAGAAGGAAATTAAGTTAGTCTGACATGACTTATTAGTTACAAACCCATGCTGTCTCTGTTTAATCACTTCATTCTTATCCAGGTATTTGCATACATGTTCTTTAATAATTTGTTCAAAGATCTTTCCTGGTATAGAAGTCAGACTCACCGGCCTGTAGTTCCCTGGGTCCACCTTCTTCCCCTTTTTGAAGATAGGAACAACATTTGCTCTTCTCCAGTCTTCTGGGACTGCTCCTGTTCTCCAAGAATTTTCAAAGATTATGGACAGTGGTTCAAGAATTTCTTCTGCTATCTCCTTCAGTACCCTGGGGTGTAATTCATCTGGACCTGGAGACTTGAATTCATTTAGGTTAGCTAAGTGTTTCCTCACTGTCTTTCTGTTTATAGATATCCTGGATTCTTCTATTCCTTTAATAGGACAGTGAAGATCAGTTGATGTTACATTTCCTTTCTGAGAGAAAACAGATGCAAAATAGGAATTTAAAAGTTCAGCCTTCTCAACATCCTGACTTACCATTTCATCATTTTCATCCTGTAAAAATCCTATAGCATCTTTGACTTTTCTTTTACTTTTGACATATCCCCAAAATCCTTTTTTGTTGCTTTTGACGTCACTTGCAAGCCTTAATTCATTGTCAGCTTTAGATAATCTGATTTGTGCCCTGCAGGTTCTGCAGACGGCATTATATTCTTCTTTAGATATGCCTCCCTCTTTCCATTTGATAAACATTTCTTTCTTCCTTTTTAGCATGTGTTTAAGTTCTATGTTCATCCATCCTGGTTTCCTTAAATGCTTCCCATTCTTCCCTCTTTTCGGAATTGTTAACGATTGTGCTTTGAGAATCTCATTTTTCAAGATTTTCCATCCTTCCTGGACATTTTTGTCCTTAAGGATATCCAGCCATTGGATCCCTCCAATTCTCTTTCTGAGTTCCTTAAAATCTGCCTTTCTGAAATCTAACCTTGACGTCTGAGTCTTCACAGGTCTTCCTCCTCTTGTTATCCAAAATTCTAAAATAGCATGGTCACTACCTCCTAGGGTCCCAGCCACTCTTACCTCCTCCACCATTTCCTCCCTGTTTATGAGGATTAGATCCAAGGTAGCAGATCCCCTTGTTTTCTCCATTACCTTTTGGAAGATAAAGTTGTCAGCAAGAGAGGATAAGAATTTCCTGGACCTGTTAGTTTTGCCCTGTCCTGGTGGGCGGATACACTCTCTCAGGTGGTGCTGTCATGGGATCTGTAAAATCCTGTTACCGGTAAGTAACTAAGATTTTTCATGTACACTTATTGCGATCAATGGTTTGTATCGTGTAAGATGTTCAAAAGCTGGAACATATGAAGAAGTGGTTTTCCAATACAAATGGGATCATTCTTTAGATAGTTTGTAGGGATATTTTTTTTCTTTTTTAAATGACCCTCTCAAATGGCAGAAAGATGCTCTTCAAGATCTTTGTAAGCCACATTTTATACTAAAAGCCATACCAATTACAACATCAAGCCATTATGTAAGTATAAGGATTGTACTACAACCCACAAGTTACTTTGACCGGCAAGTTGAAAAAAAATCATTCTGATTTTCTAAGACTTGTGCATTGCAGCAACTTTCAGGTCACAAAACGACCGCTTTAACTTCTCATATTATGTTGCAATGTTGCAGTACGATTGCATGATTTTTTTTGCTGCATTATTTGTCACAACCAAAGTTGCTTTTAATCCTTGGCTTTGGGCATTTTTTCAGACATTATTTCATGCTCCCATTTATGGACGATGGCTGCCAGTCTCCAGACATAGTGTCTCCGAGGCATCTGTGGCCCTGTTTGGGTCACGATACTGCTGATCTGTGCATTGCAGTCATATATTGAGCATTACAGGTAGGCCATCAATCTAAAAGTAGTGGACGATCTCCCTCCCCTGTTAAAAACTGGACTATTTTAGCAATAGGGTCAGTGAATCCTTTCCGACGGCAGAGTTTGCAAGCCTTCTCTTTCCTCTCCTGAACTATCTTCAAAGCTGATTTATGACCACATGAAAGTTCAGCTGTCAGTATTTTTGACCCTTCATTATTCTTTATCAATTGCACGTCTTGTTTTTGCCGCTAAATCTTCAGGAATATATAGTGCCACACATACTAAGATGCTACAATGATACAGTGCGCCACATTGGCAACTTTTGTAGAATTTTGTTTTTAAATTTATTTTAATATCATATTTATGAACTTTTTCAGACTTCTGAGCAAAAATTAGCAATTTACCTTTTACCACACTATTGCTTTAGCTCCAAATTTTGCGTTTTCAAAAGGAGTAATGAGAACGGACCATACAATTTGATGTCAAATTTCTGGAGTACATAGATAAACCATATGTGGTGGGAAAACTGCTGTTTGGGCGCATGACATGGCTCAAAAGGGAAGGTGCACCATTTGATTTTTGGAGTGCAAAATTGACTGGAATAGATAGGGGATGCTGTTGTACCTAAACAGTGGAAACCCCTTATAGATGACCCCATTATGGAAATTATCTAGGGGTGTATTGAGCATTTTTAACACTCAGGCGATTCACAGAATTGTACACCATTTGAGCTAAGTAATTTTTTCACTTAAATGTTGCTTTGGTCCCAAGTTTTTAATTTTTAATTTGTATGGTCCATTTTCTCCTGAGTACATGGATACTATATGTGGTCAGCTACTTTTGAGGCACAGTGCAAAGCTCAGAAGGGGACGTGTACCATTATAGGAGTTCAGATTTTGCTGGACTGATTTGAGGGTGCCATGTCACATTGGCAGAGCCCCTGAGGTGCCAGAACAGCTGGATCCCCCCCCCTCATAAGTTGTCATTTTACAAATTGCATCTCTCAATGAATTCATCTAGGGGTGCAGTGATCATATTGACACCACAGGTGTGTCACAGAATTTTATACCATTGAGCAGTGAAGAAATAATTAAATTTTTACCACAAACTGTTTAGCTCCAGATTGTACGTTTTCACAAGGGAAATGGGTAAAAATGGCTCCAAAATTTGTCACAATTTCCGCTGAATGTAACAATACCTCATATGTGGCTGTACACAACTGCTTAGCTATACGGTGAGACTCAAGGGATGGAAAGCTATTTGATGCTTTGAGAACAAATTATATAATTTGTGGGCTCCATATATAGAGCCCGAGTGCCAGAACAGCAGAATCTTCCCTTAAGTGACCCCATTTTGGAAATTATACCCTCTATAAATTTATCTAGCAGTATAGTCACTATATTGACTCCATTAATGTTTTCTAGAAACAAGCAGTATTGGATGTTGCTGTAAAATTTGCAAATCTGTTGTAGTGCCCATTATATTACACCCAGCTTGTGCTTTTTGGAGACGTGGATGCTGTAAATTAAGTGGGCGCTCATTGCTACAGAAATGCCAAACGTGGATGCTGAATGTGGTTTAGACACACTGTGGAGGTCAGAAGGGAGTGTGGGGCATTTGAATTTGGGAGCACAGAATTCGCTGGATTTCTTCTGGGGTGGCGAGAAGCTATAGCACTTTTCCAGAGCCTTTTAATATACTACATGTAAGATGGAAGCCCTTTATATTTCCATTGACAGATGACAGTCCTGAATGGAGACTGTGTTTTGTTTTTTTGTAGATTGAGGTGAAGCTTGTATTGGGAATATAACATTTAGGATCACATCCTGCACTCTATGCTGAGCACTTACTTTTGGGTTTCCATTATATGAGGCAGCAGAGTTACTCTGTACTCGGTCTGGCCTCTTGGTACTCTATGGGACTTTAACTTTTCATTAGTCTGATCGCAAGTATAATGCATTATACCTGTCAGTGCTGCACTGACCGAAGCCCCTTTAGACCATGCTCTTGCCATGGTCTAAACAGGCCACAGACCCCTGGTTGCCATGAAGAACATTGGGCCCTCGCAATGCCGCCGATCAGGAGCCCCCTTCCCGACTATGACATATAGGTAGGTCAAAGGTTGTGCAAGCGTTGGTTAGTCACATTTTACAGTGATTACAGCCTCAGGTCTTGGACATAACACTACAAGTTTACTAAACTGGTATTTGTAGACTTTTTCTGACTTCTCTTTCCAGAGCCTTTTTTTACACCTTTACCCCCCCCCCCCCCCCCCGAGGGTGGTTTACCCGTTAATGACCAGGTCAATTTTTACAATTTTGATCACTGTCCCTTTATGAGGTAATAACTCTGGAACACTTCAATGGATCTCGGTGATTTTCTTGCGACATATTGTACTTCATGTTAGTGGTAAAATTTCTTGGATGTGACTTGCGTTTATTTGTGAGAAAAAAAACACATTTGGCGCACATTTTGAAAATTTCGCTATTGTCCAACTTTGAATTTTCATGCCCCACAGAGACATGCCACACAAAATACTTAACTCCCAAGGGTGATTTGCACGTTAATGACCGGGCCAATTTTTACAATTCTGACCACTGTCTCTTTATGAGGCTATAACTCTGGAATGCTTCAACGGATCTTCACGATTCTGAGAGTGTTTTCTCGTGACATATTGTACTTCATGATAGTGGTAAAATTTCTTCGATATAACTTGCGGTTATTTATGAAAAAAAGGAAATATGGCGAAAATTTTGAAAACTTTGCTATTTTTAAACTTTGAATTTTTATTCCCTTAAAACAGAAATGTCACACAAAGTAGTTACTAAATAACATTTCCCACTTGTCTACATCAGCACAATTTTGAAACCAAATTTTTTTTTGTTACGAAGTTATAAGGGTTAAAAGTTGACCAGCGATTTCTCATCTTTACTACAAATTGTACAAAACCATTTTTTTAGGGACCACCTCACATTTGAAGTCACTTTGAGGGGTCTATATGGCAGAAAATACCCAAAAGTGACACCATTCTAAAAACTCCACCCCTCAAGGTACTCAAAACCACATTCAAGAAGTTTATTAACCCTTCAGGTGCTTCGCAGGAGCTGAAGCAACTTGGAAGGAAAAAATGAACATTTAACTTTTTAGTTACAAAAATGATCTTTTACAAACAATTTTTTTATTTTAACCAGGGTAAAAGGCGACAATGGACAGAAAAAGTTGTGCAATTTCTCCTGAGTACACCGATACCCCATATGTGGGGGAAAACCACTGTCTGGGCGCTCGGAAGGGAAGGAACGCCGTTTGACTTTTTCAAACCAAAATTGGCTGAAATTGAGATTGTACGCCATGTCGCTTTTGGAGAGCCCCTGATGTGCCTAAACAGTGGAAACCCCCCACAAGTGACACCATTTTTTGAAACTAGACCCCCTAAGGAACTTATCTGGATCTGTTGTGAGCACTTTGAACCCCCAAGTGTTTCACTAAAGTTTATAATGCCTGGGTGTGAAAAAAAAAATTTCCACTAAAATTATTTTTAAGTCCCCAATTTTTCACTTTTCCCAAGGAAATTGGACCCAAAAAGTTGTCCAATTTGTCCTGAGTACGCTGATACCCCATATGTGGGTGGGGAATCCTGTTTGGGCGCACGGCAGGGCTCGGAAAGGAAGTAATGACATTTTGGAATGCAGACTTTGGGTACCATGTTCAGTTTGCAGAGCCCCTGGTGTGACTAAGCATTGAACACCATATATTAAAAAGGTATAAACTTTATTGAAAAATATGAAGAAGGCTGCACAGCCGAAACGTGCGTTGGGGCTGGCACCACGATCCACAGGAGGTAAAATATTGCTGACACTCTTACTTTATGTACTGTGATCGTGACTGTTGATATACCCACTTAGCGGACTCTTTGTCCTGTATTTAGAAGTTATTTAGACAGAGGGGTTACAATCTTTATTGGAAATTTTGTGTCTGTATGCAACCTCCTTTCGTCTTATTGTGGATTGTGGTGTCCCTTTTCGGGTTTCCCACTTTTTAATTTGCATTTATGTGTTCTACTTCATATTTTTCAATAAAGTGTATACCTTTTTAATATATGGTGTTCATGTACTATTTATCGGATTCTATTCAATGTTTGTGAACCTAGTTATGGGTCCTTTTTTGGTAAGCAGCTGTTGGATTATACTATACTGACCTTTTAGTCATGCTGCGGCTCTGGACTTTAACATTTTGGTCTATGTGCCTAAGCATTGTAAACCCCCCACAAGTGACCCCATTTTGGAAACTAGACCCCTAGGGAACTTATCTAGATCTGTGGTGAGCACTTTGAACCCCCAAGTGCTTCACACAAGTTTATAATGCCCGGGCATGAAAATAAAAAATCCTATTTTTTTTCCCACAAAAATGATCATTTAGTCACCAATTTTTTATTCTTCCAAGGGTAAGGGGAGAAATTGGACCCCAAAAGTTGTTGTCCAATTTGTCCTGACTGCGCTGATACCCTATATGTGGGAGAAAACTACTGTGTGGGCACACTTCGGGGCTTGGAATAGAAGTAGTGACGTTTAGTAATGCAGACTTTGATGGAATGGTCTGCCTGTGTCATGTCGTTTTTGGAGAGCCCCTGATGTGCCTAAACAGTGGAAACCCCCACAAGTGACCCCATTTTGGAAACTAGACCCCAAAGGAACTTATCTAGATGTGTGGTGAGAACTTTGAACGCCCAAGTGATTCACAGAAGTTTATAACGTAGAGCCATAAAAATAAAAAATCATATTTTTTTTTCCATAAAAATGATATTTTCGCCCCCAATTTTTTATTTTCCCAAGGGTAACAGAAGAAATTGGACCCCAAGAGTTATTGTGCAATTTGTCCTGAGTATGTTGATGCCCCATATGTGGGGGTAAACTACTGTTTGGGCGCATGGCAGAGCTCAGAAAGGAAGGAGCACCGTTTGACTTTTTCAACGCAGAATTGGCTGGAATTGAGATCAGACGCCATGTCACGTTTGGAGAGCCCCTGATGTGCCTAAACAGTGGAAACCCCAGAATTCTAACTCCAACTCTAATCCCAACACACCCCTAACTTTAGCCCCAACTCTAACCCTAACCTTAGCCCCAACTCTAACCCTAACTTTAGCCCAACCTAACCTAATGGGAAAATGGAAATAAATACATTTTTTTAATTTTATTATTTTTCCCTAACTAAGGTGGTGGGAAAGGGGGTTTTGATTTACTATTTATAGCAGGTTTTTATGATTGGCAGCTTTCACACGCTAAAAGACGCTTTTTATTGCAAAAATAGTTTTTGCATCATCACATTTTGAGAGCTATAATTTTTTTATTATTTTGGCCCACAGAGTCATGTGAGGTCTTATTTTTTGCGGGACGAGGTGACGTTTTTATTGGTACCATTTTTGGGCACATGACATTTTTTGATCGCTTTTTATTACAATTTTGGGGAGGCAGAATGAACAAAAAAACAGCAATTCATGAATTTCTTTGGGTGGGGGGCGTTTATACTGTTCCGCGTGTGGTAAAATTGATAATGCGGTTTTATTCTTCGGGTCAGTACGATTACAGCGATACCTCATTTGTATCTTTTTTTATGTTTTTGTGCTTTTATACAATAAAAACGATTATATATAAAAAAAAAATAATAATTTTTGCATCGCTTTATTCTGCGAGCTATAACTTTTTTATTGTTTCGCTGATGATGCTGTGTGGCAGCTCGTTTTCTGCGGGACAAGATGACATTTTCAACGGTACCATGTTTCTTTATATCCATCTTTTTGATCGCATGTTATTCCACTTTTTGCTCGGCGGTATAATGATAAATCATTGTTTTTAGCCTTGTTTTTTTTTTTTAAAGGGGTTAACTAATGGGACAGGTTTATAGGGCATGTCGTTACGGACGTGGTGATACTAAATATGTTTACTTTCGTGTTTTTTTTATTATTTACATGAAGAAAGGAATTTATTGGGGAATATTTTTTTTCTTTATTTATGAATTTTTTTTTATACGTTTTTATTTTTTTTAGGCTACTTTCACACTTGCGTTTTTTAGCGCTGCGCATCGTGCGCTATTGTTTGCATGCACAATTTTCCCCTATCATTAACATGGCGGGCGCATTGTATTGCGCTTGCACGCGTTCATCAGCGTTTTGCGTGCGCAGCGCATTTTCCAGGTGTGCGCCCAGACGCGCTAGACGCTACATGTTGCATTTTTTTTTTCAGCACACCAATATAAAAATGCGCGTGTGCACGCTATGCGCATAAAAATATCATTGCAGTCTATGTGAGCGCTGGTGTGCGCGTGGCTGTGCGCTTGTCAGCGATTGTGTGCGCATGCGATATTTTAGTAAACAATGTCTAGACACTTGTCAAATGACCCCCTAGACAAGATACATTGTTTGTGAGGAGTCTAGATAAAAGTAGTATAGATAAAGGAAGTGACACACAGACCCCCTCAGACTATCTGGAGACTGCATGCTGATAACACCTGAAGATTATACAGCCTGGATCCCTATAAAAAGGCCAGCAACCAACAAGCTACATAATACACTGCCTGGAGACTGTAGCTGAACACTTGAAGATCCATCTTGGACCAAGCCTGAACATTGTCTGGAGACACTGCTTCTTGACTCAAGACAGATCCAAAGGGCAAGAATGTGAGTATTCTTTAAACAAATGACAGGCTGTCCTTATAATGTAATATGTGTTCATGTATTTTTTATTTTTTTTTTGTAGCATGTCTTCTGGATCTGAATATTCCCCATCCCGGCAAGAACTGGCCGAAGCAGAGCATGATGTGAGTATCTTCCTGCCTTTGGGTAAGTATTGCTGCTGAATCTACAAATGGCTAAAATTTGGGTTCCTTTTTCAGACATCATCGTCGGACACGGCCATTGAGGAGTCTCAGCAGGAGCAGTCGCAGCCGAGTCAAGTCCCGGTGGCGAGACGGAATGTAAGTATATAGCCTTTGAATGTCTATTTCTTTTCTACTCCTATTGTTCTTTTCTTTGTCCAAAATATACAAGATTGTAATTTTGTTTTTGTTTCTTCTAGGTTCCACAAGGGGACGACGACCTGTATGTGGACAACGATGCCCTGATCTGTCAGGTCCAGGAGCGTGTCCCGTTGTGGGACAGCTGAAATCCGCAGTACAAGGACAATGTGGTGACCCGGCGGCTATGGAACGAGGTGGCCGCAGCGTTGATGGATGGCTGGGACAGCGCCTCTCCAAACCTGAAAAAGGCGTTTAGTATTTTCATTCTCTGTAATATTGCACTCTTGTTCCTGTGTCTACTGATGGGTTTACTTGCAGATATATTCTGCAAGCAAACCCAACAGTGCCCTCAGGTTCAAAAGTGACTGCCCTGTGTATGCTATTGCTATGAGTTCTGCATTCAATTTTTTGTTTTAATGTTGCACTCACTCTTGTTCCTGTGTCTACTGATGGGTTTACTTGCAGATATATTCTGCAAGCAAACCCAACAGTGCCCTCAGGTTCGAAAGTGACTGCCCTGTGTATGCTATTGCTATGAGTTCTGCATTCAATTTTTTGTTTTAATGTTGCACTCACTGTTGTTCCTGTGTCTACTGATGGGTTTACTTGCAGATATATTCTGCAAGCAAACCCAACAGTGCCCTCAGGTTCAAAAGTGACTGCCCTGTGTATGCTATTGCTATGAGTTCTGCATTCAATTTTTTGTTTTAATGTTGCACTCACTGTTGTTCCTGTGTCTACTGATGGGTTTACTTGCAGATATATTCTGCAAGCAAACCCAACAGTGCCCTCAGGTTCAAAAGTGACTGCCCTGTGTATGCTATTGCTATGAGTTCTGCATTCAATTTTTTGTTTTAATGTTGCACTCACTGTTGTTCCTGTGTCTACTGATGGGTTTACTTTAAATACTTCATGAAGGAGAAACCCAATACAAATTACCACCAATAATAATGTGTGTCAAATACTAGGTCATATGGGCAAAATATAGGACATATATAGGGAAATCGCCAAAAATACGGAATATGCTAGCGAGAAAAATTGCGATCAAAAAATTCCCAAGAGAATTCACAGACGGTACAAAAAATATTTTATTACAATTATCAGAATACAAGGTAAAAAATGGGACAGGGGTCAATACCAAAATGCACATGTAGATGAGGGGCACACAGTGTGGGATAGGGAGATGAGCATAGTATAAATGATGTCAGTTAGTATATGGCAAAGTTAATAGATCTATGTCTATATACAAACAAGTATTTGCCAATGATATGGTACAACATGTCATAACAGTTCGTAGGGAATCCTATATAGTAATTAGCAGGACATGATGTAACAAACAAATGTTTGCCTGCAATTAGCATACGAAACACCTCCCCCAGAGTCCAGTGTAGTATTGTACTGATGGCAGGACAAAATGTAATGAACAGAGTAATTACCTGCAATAATCAAGTAGATGGACCTCCACAGCGTGCCCACGTGAACACTGTGTGCCCCTCATCTACATGTGCATTTTGGTATTGACCCCTGTCCCATTTTTTACCTTGTATTCTGATAATTGTAATAAAATATTTTTTGTACCGTCTGTGAATTCTCTTGGGAATTTTTTGATCGCAATTTTTCTCGCTAGCATATTCCTGATGGGTTTACTTGCAGATATATTCTGCAAGCAAACCCAACAGTGCCCTCCGGTTCAAAAGTGACTGCCCTGTGTATGCTATTGCTATGAGTTCTGCATTCAATTTTTTGTTTTAATGTTGCACTCACTCTTGTTCCTGTGTCTACTGATGGGTTTACTTGCAGATATATTCTGCAAGCAAACCCAACAGTGCCCTCAGGTTCAAGAGTGTGTGCCCTGTTGATTCTTGAGCTATGTGTTGTGCATTCTATTGATTTGTTTAATGCCCAGTCACTCTTGTTCCTCATGTTAAGTTTGTTTTTGCTGCCTGATATATTCTAACAGCAAACATAACAGTGTCATGTGGTTCAACAGTCAATGACATGTGGATTCTAAAGCTTTTTATAATGCTTCATTAACAGTTTGACATTTATATTGAGGTATGTGTGTTGAGAGTGAATTTGCACATACTGCATTGTATTAATTTTTTTTTTTTTTTTTAATCAACAGTGAACAAAATCCACACACGATGGCGCTCGATGAAAGACCGCTTCAACACTGATGTTCGAGCAGAGGGACAGGTTCGCAGTGGTTCTGCAGCAAGGCACAAAAAGAAATATCGCTACTATCGCGAGTTGGCGTTCCTGAGACCGGTCCTTGCCAGCAGAGCGTAAGTTTTTTAGATTTTCAATTTTTTTGTTATTTTTTAATTTATTTTTTCTTGTCTACAGCTGATGCTTCTTGTTCATGCATTATAGTAATGTTTTGTTTTTCTTTCCACAGCACCTGGAGCAGCACCATGCAGCCTGTCCCTGAAGCGGTCCTTCCTCGGACGACCTTGGACACGTCACAGCCATCCGACAGCCAAGAAGCAACTTGCAGGTCAGCAACATGGACAGCTGGTGACCAGGAAGCTGGTCCATCAGGTGTTCCCCTCTCCCAGGTCTCTGCCACTGGTTATGCGGGCACTTACCGCCAGCAGCAGAGGGCCATGGAGAGGAATGTCTTGCCCGAGTTTGTTCACTTGAGCGAGTCCTTTCAAGGCCATATCAAGACGCTTGGAGGCAGAGTTGGAAGGGGTTTTTCACTGATGGAACGTGGTTTTACCCACATGGATCACCGCTTCAACGGTGTCGACCAGCGTTTTGATCGCCTGGAGGCCGACCTCAACAGACCAGCGCACCATTTTTTTAGTAAAATAGAACGGGACATGGCGGAACACCTAAGTCCTGAGCAACAGCTGGGTGTGATGCAGGCCTGCAACAATGCTTACATGCAGTATATCCAGCAGAATCGGTACGCGCAGCAGTCAGTGGTTGCATATCCAACAGTGCCACCACTGATTCGCCACACATCACTACCGACTTCTGCTGCATACCACTGCACGGCCACCAGCATTCCAAGTCAACACTACACCACCACAAGTCCGAGTACTGTTGGACAGTCCACCGTCGCCACCACCATGGCAAGCGCTGCTCCTGTGTGGAGCAACACCACCACTGACACTGGTCCACAGTCATGGACTCAAGCTAGCACACTACCTGCTTGGGCCAACATACCAACTTGTCCTTCTACTAGTACTGCTACCAGTCAACAATTTCCCGGAACAGCACCCACTGATCAAATGAGTACCGTCACCAGTCAGCAAGCCATTTCAAGGGCACCCACTTCTCCTTCTATGAGTACCGCCACGAGTCGTCAACAATTTATGGACACACCAGCCACTAATCCTATCAGTACCGCCACCAGTCATCAACCATGCATTTCAAGGGCACCCACTTCTCCTTCTATGAGTACCGCCACGAGTCGTCAACAATTTATGGACACACCAGCCACTGATCCTATGAGTACCGCCACCAGTCATCAACCATGCATTTCAAGGGCACCCACTTCTCCTTGGAACACCGCCAACCCTTCTGTTACTCCGAGCACTGGCAACACTTCCACCACCACTGCCACCAGCGAGCATGAGAGCGGTGACCTACATTCTGTCTTTTTTAGGTCAAGGCCACAGTCAACCAGCTTAAGGCGGACACAGAGAAGTCGGTCCACGCAAGGTACTCCTGTCCCCAAGAAGAAAAAAAAAAAAATCTTTGTTGGTGCATCCACCCTCTCCTCCTAATGTGTCTGAAAGTGACTCTCATTTGATGTCTCAGCTTCCTTCACCCACTACTTTTGTTGCCCCTTCCCCTCGAACCCCTTCATCGCTTTCCAGCCGGTCTTCATCTCTGCACACCCCCAGAGTATCGAAATCACCACCAAAACGTCAGTCGCAATAAAAATTTCTCACATTTCTATACAACTTCTGTGGCAGTGACGATACCAATGGCATGTTGTACACACATTGTACTAATATTATTTTTCCCCTACTTCTGGTGCAGTGAATATACCAATTTCATCTTGTACACACATTATACTAATCTGATTTTTTAAAAACTTCTGGTGCAGTGAATATACCAATTTCATCTTGTACACACATTGTACTAATCTGCTTTTTCTACTATTTCATGGGCAGTAAATATAACAATTTCATCTTGTACACACATTGTACTAATCTGATTTTTCTATTACTACTGGGACAGTGACTATACCAATTTATATCTTGTACACACATTGTAATAATCTGATTTTTCAATTACTACTGGGGCAGAGACTATACGAATTTTTTTATTGTACACACATTGTACTAATCTGATTTTTCTACTACTTCTGAGGCAGTGACTATACTAATTTTTATATTGTACACACATTGTACTAATCTGATTTTTCTACTACTTCATGGGGCAGTAAATATACCAATTTATATCTTGTACACACATTGTACTAATCTGATTTTTCTACTACTTCTGGGGCAGAGACTTTACCAATTTTTATATTGTACACACATTGTACTAATCTGATTTTTCTACTACTTCTGGGGCAGTGACTTTACCAATTTTTATATTGTACACACATTGTACTAATCTGATTTTTCTACTACTTCATGGGGCAGTAAATATACCAATTTATATCTTGTACACACATTGTACTAATCTGATTTTCAGCTGCAGAATGGAAGGGAGGGAGACACAGGAATTCATTACTGATGGGTAGGCGGAGCCCCAGATCAGGATGTCACCTCAGATCAAAAGAGTGCTGACTGGCTGGCCCCTCCAGCTCGGGCTCCTCCTACTCAGCTCCAGTCTAAGATTTGAGGTCCAGAGGATGGTCGCTGCTAATGCAGCTCCTCAGAAGATTTTATTATTTTATATTCGGACAGGAGACTTGGATCACCAGTTGGTCTAGAGGTCTCAGGGGTACCAGCGCTGCTGTACCCCAACCTCTCCCTTGGCGGATCTGTATTTACTCAAAGTCCCTGCAGAATCCTTGCCGGCCCTGGGGGATGAGGAGAGCTTCCCTGGCGGGACGCAAACCACACGTGCGGTCACTGCGTTCCTCGCCCTGGGGGGAAGCATGGGCACAGCGCCAGAAACCCCTGAGGGTCCCTGTGGCGCTTTGGCTGGTGAGTACCCACACAAAATTTTTTATTATAATTATGTGTGAGTGCTTTAGCGTCTGAGTGAGCAGCGCTATTACTTGTATGTCAGTATGCTTCAGCGCTGCTGTGACAGCGCTACTACATGTATGTCAGTATGCTTCAGCGCTGCGGTGTCAGCGCTACTACATGTATGTCAGTATGCTTCAGCGCTGCTGTGACAGCGCTACTACATGTATGTCAGTATGCTTCAGCGCTGCTGTGACAGCGCTACTACATGTACAGCGCTACTACATGTATGTCAGTATGCTTCAGCGCTGCTGTGACAGCGCTGTTACAAGTAGATGTGGTGATCTTTTGTCCGCAGGCAGATACCTGCAGGACAGAGAGGGAGCAGGAGCGAGGGAGTTCGCGCTCAATATTCGAGCTGGCGGGGGGCGTGGCCTAACTATTCCCGGTCTTCTGAGCAGGAAGACGCGCGCTCTGGCGTTTCTCCTGCGACTCCCTCACTGTGGCGGCCATTACACAGGCTCCTGGGCTCCTCAGACCGCTCCTCTCCTCATAAGACACCACGGCCAGCTGGGTGAGTGCTGATCCTCACCCCGCAGCGCAGCGATCGCTATCCTGCAGCTGCAGTCTCATTAGAGACATAAAATTGGCTGGGGCTCACAAATATATATATTGTGGTGAGTTTGCAATATTAACCCCTCTGAGGGTTATTTCTACCAGCTAAATTTTTTGACTGAATACCGCTGGGGTAACCCTGCCTGGTGGAGCGTTAACCCTTCAGCGTTTAAAAAAAAAAAAAAAAAACCGCATAGTTTTTGCTGGTATTACCGCTTTGAGGTGAGACATGTCTGAACAGAGTTCAGATGCCGCGGACCATGTCCCAGTGCCATTACGGCAATCAGATACGCAGACCTCCACAGCGTCTAGCACTGCGGTCGACAGCGGTGAAAAATTGGACGTTATCGCTCGATCGATCAACAACTTGTCTGATCTTTTAGGTCAATATGTGTCTGCTAATTCCTCTCAGAGGAAGCGACGCCTCTACACGGAGCGAGTCAGATGTATCTGATATTGGGCAGAGTTCCCCTTTAAATTCGGATGGAGAAATATCCGATTCAGATGCGGACGAGCCGCAGGGGCGTTCCTCTATGGCGAAGCGTACGGAGGCATTAATTGAAGCCATGAGAGATATATTACAGTTACCGGAGGAGGTAACTAGTCGTCCTGGTAAATCAGCACGCATGTTCCAGGAGTCCCGTGCTTCGCGTACAACATTGCCAGCTCTGGATGAGCTTAATAGTGTAATAGAGGAGGAACGTCTGTGTCCAGATAAGCGTTTTCATGGAACGCATTTCTTCGATACACTTTATCCTTGCTCTGCGGAGTTAAAGGCTAATTGGACTTCTGCTCCTGAAGTGGATGTGTCTTTATCTCAGCTTAGTAAATCCTCACTACTCCCTATTAAGGGGAAAGCGAGCTTACAGGAGCCTTTGGATAGAAAAACGGAATTGGCGGCAAAAGCAAGCTATGAGGCTGCGGGTCATGGATTCCGAGCAGTGCTAGGATCCATGTGTGCTGCTAGAGCTTCTCTAGGCTGGTTGGCACGTCTGAAGACGGAGTTGCAAAATGAATCTCCGTTATCTGAGATACGGGAAACTTGTGAATGGTTAGAAACGGCAGCCTGTTATATCTTTGATGCCGGTCTGGATACGGCATCTCTGCTGGCCAAAGCGCAAGCTTCAGCGGTCACAGTCAGAAGAGCTTTATGGCTCAGACAGTGGGCCGGGGACGCAGTTTCCAAACAAGGGTTGTTGGCCTTACCTTACAAGGGTGGCCATCTTTTTGGATCCGACCTCACAGAGCTGATTTCCAAGGCTAAGGCGAAGGAATCAGCATTACCACAGCGTAGGGCCATGGCCTCGGTGTCCAGTAAGCCTGGTGTCTATAGTGGTCGGCGGTCCTTTCGGGGCCGAGGACGATCTAGTCACTCCTCGTGGGGATCGGGTCGTCCTTGCTTCTCAGGAAAGAAATCCTCTCAGAAAACTCGTACTCCCTGGAAGCAGAGTTTCCGCCAGGACAAGCGGGAACTTGACAAGAAGCCCGCAAAGTCGAATTGACGCCAGGGGTCCACTCGAGGATTCTCGAGTGGGGGGTCGCCTGCTTCTTTTCAAGGCGACTTGGATGGCTCGCGTTCCAGATTCCTGGGTAACGCGGATAGTGTCGGCAGGCTATTTCATAGAGTTTGCTTCTCGACCCCCAAATGTTTTTTGTCAGTCTCGCGTTCCGTCGGAACCCGAGCTTGTTGTCGCTCTACAGCGAGAGGTCGAATCTCTGCTACAAAAGGGTGTAGTGATACCGGTTCCGTCAGAGGACCGAGGGAAAGGTTTTTATTCCAACCTTTTTATAGTTCCCAAAAAGGAGAACAAATTTCGCCCGATTCTGGATCTCAAGCGATTAAACCGGCATGTCCATGCCCGGAAATTTCGCATGGAGTCGCTTCGCTCCGTTGTGGCAGCTCTATCACAGAACGATTTTCTGGTGTCAATCGACATTCGCGACGCCTATTTGCATATTCCCATCGGAAAGGCTCATCAGCGCTTTCTTCGATTTGCCATAGGTCAGAATCATTACCAGTTCGTGGCTCTGCCGTTCGGTTTAGCCTCAGCGCCAAGGGTCTTTACAAAAATTCTGGCGCCCCTCATGGCAATCCTTCGAAGACAGGGGATTACGATTCTCCCTTATCTGGACGATCTTTTGATCGTGGCTTCCTCGGAGGAGGAGGCGTTGACGGCTCGGGATTTGTCTCTTCAGTTTCTGAAGGACTTCGGTTGGCTGGTCAATTGGGAGAAGTCGTCCCTGGAACCATCGAGGACAATCCTCTTTTTGGGAATGCATCTCGACACGTTTCGGTCGGTAGTTTCCCTACCACCAGACAAACAGTCATGTCTTCTTCGACATGTACAGATTATGAAATCCTCAACGGCAATGTCCCTACGGAAGTGTATGCGTCTTCTGGGACTGATGGTGGCGTCCATGGAGGCAATTCCTTTTGCCCAGTTCCATTCCAGGACTCTCCAAAGGTTCATCTTGAGTCGATGGAACCAGTCGCAATCGCTGGATTGCAGTGTCACCATTTCTCGCGCGGTGCGGGATTCTCTAGAATGGTGGTTACGTCCAGGGGCATTCTCCCTGGGGAAGTCTTTCCTCCCTCCGAAGTGGTCAGTCATAACCACCGATGCCAGCCTGACGGGCTGGGGGGTGTTTGGAACAATCTCTGGATTCAGGGGGTATGGTCATCGGAAGAGTCTGTTCTTCCGATCAACTTCCTGGAATTGAGGGCGATTTTCCTTTGCCTCCAACATTGGACGGTCCCTTTGAGCGGTCTGCCAGTCCGAGTGCAGACAGACAATGCGACGGCTGTCGCGTATATCAATCACCAAGGTGGGACAAGGAGTTCCAGACTCATGGTAGAGGTGTCCCGAATTCTGATTTGGGCAGAGGCCAGTGTACCAGCCATTTCGGTGATTCACATTCCAGGGGTTCAGAATATTACAGCGGACTTTCTCAGTCGCAGAAGGATGGATCCCGGGGAATGGAGCCTCCACCCGGAAGTTTTTGCACTACTGTGCTCTCGCTGGGGAACCCCCCAAGTGGATTTGATGGCATCCAGGTCCAATGCCAAGTTACCGACGTTCATGTCCAGGTACAAGGACCCGAAGGCTGTGGCGGTGGATGCTCTAGTGGCTCAGTGGGATCAGTTCGAGCTGATCTATGTATTCCCGCCGATATCCTTACTTCCTCTAGTACTGCGTCGGATCAGACTAGAGAGAATTCCAGCTATTTTAATAGCTCCAGACTGGCCAAGAAGGGTGTGGTTCTCGACAATAATGTCGCTGTTGGCGGCACCTCCTTTTCCACTCCCTCTTCAACCGGACTTGCTGACTCAGGGGCCCGTTTGTCATCCGGACTTGATGTCCCTGCGTTTGACGGCGTGGCTCTTGAGACCGAAATCTTGACCCGTAGAGGTTTCTCAGCCGAGGTCATTGCTACCCTTCGTGCTGCAAGAAGTCCGGCTACTACTAGGATTTACCACAAAATTTGGGAAACCTTCTTTTCGTGGTGTTTGGGGTCTTCTCGGAACCCGAGAAAATTTTCCATTCCCAACCTGTTGGCTTTTCTGCAGCATGGGCTAGACAAGGGTTTGGCAGTCAGCACCCTGAAAGGTCAGATTTCTGCTCTGTCCTTATTGTTCCGGAGAACCATTGCTTCAAATAGAGACGTGCTCTCCTTTTTCCGAGGTATATCTCGTAAGTTCCCGCCGCGGAAGGCACCCGTGTCTCCTTGGCGGCTCAACCTTGTTTTGGAGGCTCTTCAGCATAAACCTTTTGAGCCTATGGTTTCTGCTAGCCTTTCGTTACTTTCTTGGAAGGTGGCTTTCCTTGTTGCAGTCACTTCCTTGAGGAGAGTTTCTGAGTTGGCAGCTCTTTCTTGTTCGCCTCCTTTTCTGGAGTTTTTTCCGGATCGTGTAGTGCTTCGCACTCGGGGTGATTTTTTGCCTAAAGTGGTGTCACAATTTCATGTCAACCAGGATATTGTGTTGCCTTCATTCTGCCCGGATCCGAAGAATGTGAAAGAGCGAGCTTTACACACATTGGATTTAGTGCGGGCCTTGAAGTTTTATCTATCTATTACTCAAGGTTTTCGTAAGACGGACTCCCTATTTGTGGTTCCAGTCGGTCGTCGGCGTGGTCAACGAGCTTCCAAGGATTCTATAGCTCGTTGGATTCGGTCAGCTATATTGGAAGCTTACCGTCTTCAGGGTGAATCTTGCCCGATTAAGATTCAAGCCCATTCCACGAGGGCTGTGGCTTCATCGTGGGCTTTTCACCAAGGTGCTTCGGCAGTGCAGCTCTGCCGGGCGGCAACTTGGCGCTCTGTCCACACGTTTACGACGTTTTATAAAGTGGACGTCAGTGCTTCCGCTGATGCAGCCCTCGGACGTAGGGTCCTGCAGGCAGCTGTAGTTTAAAGTTCTGGATGAACTTGTGTTTAGCGCTGGTTGCGCTTTGTTGTTAAGGTTGTTGGGTTTCTGCCTCTTGTTGGTTTTTTCCCACCCTTATTTTTGAACTGCTTTGGGACGTCCCATCAGTAATGAATTCCTGTGTCTCCCTCCCTTCCATTCTGCAGCTGAAACACGGATTTTGGTAAGAACTTACCGGTAAAATCCTTTTCAGCGAAGGAAGGGAGGGAGACACAGCACCCTCCCAAGGCAGAAGTGTGTTGATGTTTTCAGATGCAGCGCGACCCTTATCTGATAGCGATTATCTGGGCTGAGGTCAGCGCGCTAAGGCTCTGTTCCAGCATCGCCAGCTCATCGCAGTAGTCAGGTTCCGTGAGTAGTACCTGGAACTCTGTGGTTTTTGGCTTTCTTTGCATGCATAACCTGTATCCTTGTGTTTTTTCTCTGAAGTTCCTTCAGAAGGGGTTATGTTGCTCCGCTGGTGATCTTGGCTCTTTTCCTAAAAGCTTTGGTACGACTGGAGCTGAGTAGGAGGAGCCCGAGCTGGAGGGGCCAGCCAGTCAGCACTCTTTTGATCTGAGGTGACATCCTGATCTGGGGCTCCGCCTACCCATCAGTAATGAATTCCTGTGTCTCCCTCCCTTCCTTCGCTGAAAAGGATTTTACCGGTAAGTTCTTACCAAAATCCGTGTTTTCAATTACTACTGGGGCAGAGACTATACGAATTTTTATATTGTACACACATTTTACTAATCTGACTTTTCAATAACTTCTGGGCCAGTGACAATACCATGGTCATGTTGGACCCAAATTGTACTAATCTGATCTATCCAAAACCTTTGTGTGACTATAAATAATTTTTTTGTTTACTCAAAAAAGTAATAATGTGATATGTAGAAATGTCAGCCAAAAATAAAATTGGCAATTCAAATGTTTTACGGTTGTACAAAATAAATGTGCCAATCTTCTTTTAGTAATTTTGGTTTGCTTTGTGTTTATTTTACCGCCTACACACTTCGCCGTACACACACTGCACCGTACACTTTGTGTTTTGGAGTACACATAACTCCACGAATGACACATGTTTGTGTACAGAATGGAGATATGTTTACTCCAAAACACAAATATATTCCTTTTTTGTTCACAACCACTCTGTCAGTCTGCTAATATTGAACAGACTGAATAGAGGATGGGGTTCCGTGCAAGGCATATCTATTTAACCTTGCCATATATACTAAAAACTGAAATGAGTGTGGTGTGTTTTTTACATTATTTCACTTGGTGATAGAAGGCCAGGGATTCTACATATAGCTTGTAATTGAGCACATCCTATATTCAGTGTGTGTTGAAGAAACAGAGGAAATGATGGTGAAAATACACTATATATGTACAATACCCTGACCTTCGATCATTACTATCACACCTGGGCAGGTGAACAGACATGAGTTTTAACCAGCAGCGTTGCTTCAGTATGCATTAATTTGAAGCATACTGTATGTTAAAAATGCTTAATTTCATATATTTTTCCAGGACTTGTTACCAGATGCGATACTTCTAAAGAAAATGTCACGTTTCTTATAAAAAAAAAATTAGTGGTTTATTGGACTGTTCATCAAAAAAACATCATTACAGGAAAACATAAAATGAGTGAAATAGTTACGTAGAGATTGTCCATTTGTCCATAGCAAAACTTGTACACATCTTTCCTTGGTGTCCTGAATGGTAAAATGACATTCTGGCCTTGTCAGCAGCATAGCATAGCATAGCAGGGAAACAACACGTGGTTGCAGCTGTTCATTCATCATAGTGTTCCATGTGTCTGTGGAGAGAGTGAGCGAGCAAGAGAGCCCCCCCTCCCTTCGTGTAGCCATTATATATACGTCCCTTAGATCATGTGATCTCTATATATGGAGATGACACTTTACCATACAGAAATAGCATCTGTAATGTCAGCGATCGTTAATGTGCTTGGTACAGAATTGAGTGTATAAAGAATAAATCCATAACCAATAATTAATATTTAACAATTCCCCCTTTTGAGGGTGAAAGACATTAATTGGAACCCTCAAAGTAGAGAAGTTCATCTTTAGGATAATCAGATCTTCTTTCTTCTTTTCTTCTTCTTTGGCAAAATAATTTAATTTCAATAATAATAATAATATCAGATTATTGTTATATGCACTCAATAACATAATTATGTGAATTCATGTTATGGTAAGCCGTGACCAATATTCATATAAAATATGTGTCTTATACTTTCCTAAACCTAAATCGAAGCATCTCTGGTCCAGTCATCATCATCTGATGTCATCTGGTCTTCATGTTGACGTCTTGTTCTTGATTCTTTGAAAACACAGTCTTTATACGATAATTCCTTTGAAATAACATGTAGATATTGTGGAGACCGTGTGTCATGTGTCCATCAAAGTCCATAAATTTAAATGTTGATAAGAAAACAAAGTCCATTGATGAAATGAAGCTTTAATATCTGAGCAGTGTCACCTTTAAAGACCTGGACTTACATTGGCTCGCCTTGGATATTTCTGGAATCCTCCATGCCATCCGTACTGGTCTTGGAACAGGTGTGACGTCTTTAGTCAGCAAAGCAAGGGTTAAAATGACTCTTCCTTGCTAAAGATAGCACCATAACCAGTCCTTAGTCCTAATGCACAGGACTCATGTCAGGGTTGTAGTTTCCTGACAACTTATTGTTCACCAGCTTTCATTGAAGCTTCATAGGTGATAGGAAACCACTGGAGCGTGATAAAAGCGTGATAACACAGTTCATATCAGCATCATAGGATCATCGTCCTCTGCCATTGTCTGTCAGTGGTGGATACTGCGATCGTGGCTGTCAGTGGTGAATACTGCAGTTGTTGTCAGTGGTGAATACTGCAGTTGTCAGTGGTGAATACTGCAGTTGTTGTCAGTGATGAAATGAATTGTAATTGACACAGTCTATTATTACTCAGACATCATATAGCCTTTTTACCTTCTGGAACTTCGGCTTTTTCTTCTTGCAAGTTTTTAAATTTACTTGAATTTAGAAATATGAAAAGTCTTTATTAACATAATTCCAATATCTTGCTTGAAGTCTTCATTCCCTATTCTATACCAAATCTGGTAATTTTCCTAACCCATAATATCACAGCGTACCATAGCAATCAGTAATATCCATAGAATTATCAGAATAGTAATATGGAATTCATGTTTATATAATAAAACAATCATAAATGATAATGCATTATTAACCATATTCTTCATGAGATAGAACATTTTTATGTCATTGGTGTAATTACCTTTTCAACCCATAGGTGTCAGTGTGTTTTTCATGTAACAAGTGTTTCCATCTTTATTACTAAAACTTTATTAATGGAATATATTTATTAGACCAATCATAGGTAAGAATGTATAGCCATGAACCAAAATGTGAATATGAGTGAATGAATGAATGAAAGAATTATTGTATTTACTCAGAATTAGAACATTTTCTTTTAATGAACCGATATCTTCACTATATTTAATGAAGCAATATTCTTGTACTAGACATTACTTTATTAAATATTGATGTTTCTTGATTGATTGAGATAAAAATAAAAATTAAGAATCAAAAATAGAGATAAAGGAAAGATAAAAATAAAAAATGAAAAATAAGATAATAAAAATAAGGCCTTTATATGTTTATGACAAATGCTGAGTAGTTATGTTCTCAGTAACACATACCCTTAATATTTCCATTATCTGGATGATTTCATATTTGTCATGACCTTGTGTTACCAAAATATTCATATTATGCAACTTTGCATGTAATTTCCTTCTTAGTGTAATGAAATGACTCTTTATAATACTTAATGTTATTATCTCTAGTAGTTCTACCATTGTACCTTTCTATATTCTTTACAATGTGTGAAGAAGAGGTGTTGATGAAATGTGATGATGTATTCAAAATCTAAAACACATTTCCCCCTTAATACCGGAAAAAAAATATTAGTTTATGAAATAATTGATTTATCAAAACCAAAATGAAAAAAAAAATAATTGTTTTATAAATTATTTATGTAACTTCTGTTTTAGCTTTATACCATATATTTGTCTGAAGATGTGTACCATCTATGTAACCATTAAAAATAAAAATAACATTGAATATCCTAAAATTATCTTTTGGGAAAAAGGAAAAAAAAAATAATCTAAATGTAAATTTTCTTAATAAACCATTTTGATGTGTGATTACACTTATCTACTATTAACTAAAAAATAATAACTAAAGGAATATATGTTGAGTAGATAATATTCATTATGTATCTTAATATTCTAATAATTGAACTGATTTGTATTATTTCTCTAAAAACAAGTTGTTTGTTTTGTTTTTTTTCCACATACCATGAATTGTGAAACTTTTTCCATACATCACACATACATTTTCTCTTAGCAGCTGCTCATACATGCATCTGTCATCTGTCACTCAGACTGTGACACGGATAAGTTAACACCACAAGTTCCTCATACAAAAAGGTAGGAATACATCCTAATTATCAATGCGCATTGTAAACTACTAAATTTAATATTTTAATATTTCTTTGAATATTCCCCAAATACACATAACATAAACTTTGTGAACCATTCTATAGATAAAAGGACTCATAAGAAAATTTGGTTATGAGCTGTTTCTATATTTTGTGCAAGGTTTGCAACTGAAATTGAACCCTAGAACTTAAGAGGCCTAAAAAAAAATTCTTTGACTTGCAAAGGCCGAGCTCACTGAGGCTACAAGAGCTTTAAGTTGCAACCACTGAAATAGGGATATATGGTAGCCTTATAATTAGAACAGTTTAAATGTCACATGTGTGACAGTCATGCAGTAAGAACATATTGCCATGCAAATAAATAACTTCAAAATGTTAGCAACACACAAAAACTAAATTTAGATTCAGTTAGTTATATATTATTTCCTTTTAAGTGTTAAATATATAAAAACATGCAGTTATTACAAATTCCTGTGTAAATAAAGGAATAAATCCATGTAAGAGAGGTTTTCCTGATTAAATCCTACTTTGAAGTGAAAATTCTAAGGAACAATAAGAGATAAAGTTAATATCATATACAAAAACAAAACAATTGCAATGTCTTATACATATATGTATTGGCTTTAATGTAATTCTAAATATTACTATAGTATATTTTAATTATATCACTATATAGATATACAGTTATACAATTTCTACTTATACAAGTATACTATATACTGTATACTGTATGAAATATATATATATGTGTGTATATATATATATATATATATATATATATATATATATATATATCTCTACAAAGGCTGTGAACTACAGAATTATATTTATAAAATAATTACAAATAACTGAATAATATATTGTATATCACTTTTACACAACATATAATTTCATTTTCAGTCAATTCCTAAACCAAATCTTATTTCTTTGTCAAAGATGTCCTGGAAAACTCTGTTAATCATTCCTTTTTTTAATGATTGTTTGAGCAGCTCCGATAATGAGCTGTAAATTGAAGACTTAGATAAGTCATTTTGAGACATCACCTGTTCCTGTCTTTCAATGTCCGCCATTTGTCTCTTTACAGAGAGGTCTGAACTTTGAATTATTAACTCTTCTGCAAAGCGGACTCTTGGATTTTTTTATAGGGTTTATAGCAAATATGTAATTTCCTCCGCATGTCATAGATTTGATTCTGGGGATGACTCAGTTTAGGAGATTTTGACACTGGCTTTTGAAAAGATCTTACTCTGTCTGTTTGATTTATTTTCCATTCACGATTCTCATGTTTTCTAGCAAAATCAAGGGATTGCGCACATTCAAATAAAGTATCTTTTTGTGACGCAATAACACGAGATACAGAATTTAGGAATCCAAATTTGTCCACAAAATACTTTATCATTGATTGTGTTTTGACATTGGTAATGAGAGTTTTGTACAACCTTTCAAATATGGACATGAATGTAAAAGTACATTCTTTCCGACCAATCCTTAATTTTTGAAGAATCTCAATATCTGGACAATTTTCATTTAAGGCACAGAAAATCAGAATTTTCAGTCTGTCTTTATCATCTAGATCTCCATGTAATTCATTATCAAAACTCAACTTTAATGTCAGGCGTCTGGAAAAGGTTGCAGGAAGCCACAATTTAAATAATTGATTTTTCTCGTCATTACTTAAATCAAGCTTGTCAATAAAGCTTTCGAAGATTTCAGAATTTCTGCATACATGGATTTTGTTATCATATGCAGGAATGATTTTGCATAATTTTAACAAATTGTTCCTAACTTTAATTTGGAGTTGGGCCTGTGAATTGTCTTCTATTTTTGGTGGCCATTGAACATCCGTCCCTCGTACGTCATCTGCATCAGTACTGAAGTCTCCTCCCATGTTCCCTCCTACATCAGTTCTCAAGTCTCCTCCCATGTTCCCTCCTACATCAGTTCTCAAGTCTCCTCTCATGTTTCCTCCTACATCAGTTCTGAAGTCTCCTCCCATGTTCCCTCCTACATCAGTTCTCAAATCTCCTCCCACAATTCCACCATCTTTTTTTACGTCATCAGAGACAAGGTCACCTTGAGTAGCCATTACAGACACATGTCCCACATGTTGCTCAATTTCCTCATTACTGGCAATTTCGGGAACATCACTGGTATGATCTGACACTATTTCTACACAGTCATCTTTAGATTTCTCTAATACAAACTTGTGAAATACATGAACCAACTGTAAAATATTTTTAATTTCTCTATTAAAGGACACCAGCTTAGATTCTAGCTTTAGATTTTCCATTTCACATTCTGCATTTAAGCTGAGCCATAAAACTTCTAAATTAGACTGATCTACAGACATAAATTTCAGTCTACTTTGCTTAGAAAAAGAAGTAATAACATCCATATTTCTTACCTTGAAATATCTCAGCTTGTAGCTCCTTTCTTGGACAATGCTCTTGTCATCAGCACGTCTGATTCCTGTAGTACGTCTGGCAACTCTTAGTCCTCATTCATAGGTTCTTTTCTGATCCTGAAATATCGTAGTGTGATTTCTTTGACTTGCACATCTGACGTCTTTTGCTTCTATTCCTCCCTTTGCAAGTTTTCAGAAATTCACACTCTAAAAATCAAGTGTGACTGGCTGGCTCTCCAAAATGTTAAAAATGCTTAATTTCATATTTTTCCAGGACTTGTTACCAGATGCGATACTTCTAAAGAAAATGTCACGTTTCTTATAAAAAAAATTATAGTGGTTTATTGGACTATTCATCAAAAAAACATCATTACAGGAAAACATAAAATGAGTGAAATAGTTACGAAGAGATTGTCCATTTGTCCATAGCAAAACTTGTACACATCTTTCCTTGGTGTCCTGAATGGTAAAATGACATTCTGGCCTTGTCAGCAGCATAGCAGGGAAACAACACGTGGTTGCAGCTGTTCATTCATCATAGTGTTCCATGTGTCTGTGGAGAGAGTGAGCGAGCAAGAGAGCCCCCCTCCCTTCGTGTAGCCATTATATATACGTCCCTTAGATCATGTGATCTCTATATATGGAGATGACACTTTACCATACAGAAATAGCATCTGTAATGTCAGCGATCGTTAACGTGCTTGGTACAGAATTGAGTGTATAAAGAATAAATCCATAACCAATAATTAATATTTAACACTGTAGCGATGCTGCTGTTTATAACTCGTGTACTCACCTGCCCAGGCCTGATACATGCGTTATTTGGGGCATCACCACTTCAGCATGCCACCAGGCATTGGTATAGAACAAGATGTATAATCTTTTATCTCTGCGTTACAAATCAATTCACAGTGCCACAAATAATTGTTGTGTTATCTCCACCGTCACTGAAAATGGAAGCAAAAGTGGATAAATAATAAAGGTCATACAACTTGTGTGCATGTATATTTAACTACATAGTCAGGATTACAAATGATTTGATGATGCACCCAAAAATATGCATCATGAATTCACTGGTAAACCAGGCCATTTCATAATTGTTTTTAAATTTAAAAACAGACTGCACGTGGTACAGGTATAAACAGAGTTATTTTATTAACATTAAAAAAAAAATTTATTAACATACAGACAATAACATTATTTTACACCATTTGTTCTTGCCAATCCACCCGTCCTACATCTGACATGAAGTAGGCCGCAAATTGGTCTCTCATTTGGCCTACTTCAACAGAAGACCTGAGTGGGTGCTGAGTGAAGTCAGGCAATGGGTTAGGAGCAGCATCATCAAGTTCAAAGTTTGGGTGCTCTTTAGACATCACAAAGTTATGAAGCACCACACAGGCCTTCACCACTTCATCCACTGTTTCCAGTTTCAGATGAATGGCTGTGCCCAGAATGCGCCATCTGGAAACCAGTATACCGAAGGCACACTCTACAGTTCTTCTTGCCCTGGTCAGCCTGTAATTGAAAATTCTTTTGGTGTGGTCCAAGTCCCGGCTGGAGTAGGGTTTAAGCAGGTGTTGGCTCATCTGGAATGCCTCATCCCCAACCATTACAAATGACATTGGTGGAGTTTCGGTGTGGGGAAGAGGCCGTGGCATGGGGAAATTAAACTGGTTTTCATACAACCTCCGTCCCATGTCCGAGTTCTTAAACGCCTGTGAGTCATTCCCACGGCCAAATGCACCAATGTCCACCGCAACAAACATACAGTCTGCATCCGCAATGGCCATAAGAACTGTAGAATAGTACTTCTTGTAATTGTAGTACTCCGAGCCTGTTCTTTTGGGTTTGATAATCGTATGTGTTTCCCATCAACTGCTCCCAAACAGTTGGGGAAATTGCAGGTTCTCCAGAATTTGTTAGCAATTTGTAGCCACTTTTCTGTGGTGGGCAGGGGCATAAATTCCGGACAGAGAACAGTCCACAATGCCCGGCAGGTGTCCAGAACAATTCCTGACAACGTGGAGATACCAATCCTGTACTGGAAGTGGAGTGAAGACAGGCTCTCTCCAGTAGCAAGGAATCTAGAGAAAGAACAAAAAACATATTATTGTATATGTTTTTGTAAAACATTAATAATCCAAAAAATGGCATAAAAATCATTCTGCAGGTCTTTGTTTACTAGCTGGCAGAACAAGAATGATGTCATCTTTGGAATAGTACAAGGCATACATGGTATATATGATTATGCAGGCATTGGTTTCTCAATAATACGTACCGTAAAGTCACCAGGAGTCTTTCCTCTGGAGGAATCGCCCGACGGAGCTGTGTGTCCTGTCTCCTTATTAATTGTTGGACCCGAGCAAGTAAATCCATGAAGGATTGTTGTGACATCCGGGTGTAGTCGTTAAATTTCTCCGGGTTTGACTGCAGCTCACTGTAGAGGGTGTGATACGCTCCACGGCTCTCCCGGAGTTCTACAATGGGATGTACCCACAAACGACGACGCTGCCGTCTCCACTGTCTATCTCTCTTCCTTTGTTCATGGCAAGCAAAGGCATAAGCCCGAGCCATATCCATGTCCACATCAAGGTTGAAGAAGAAAGTCTCCATAAGCTGATCCATGTTCATCAAGGCAAATGCAAGCAAATGTGAAGAATGGCTGTGAACAGGCTCTATTTATATTTTCAATAAGACACGCCCACTGGTGTCCCATTGGTGGGTTCTGTTGCAAGAATTTTTCAAGGATTTTCATCATGTGTTTTGCACAGAAAAAACGCAAACGCATACAAAAACGCTTTAAATCGCATACAATCGCTGCGTTTTTCAAAAGCAATGCGCACTATTCGTTTGCAAAATATCGCAAGCGATTATACACGTTTGCACGCGTTTTTTTCATGCGTTTGATGTGCGCTCGATGCGCAGCGCTAAAAAACGCAAGTGTGAAAGTAGCCTTACTTTTTTATTTTGTCCCAGGGTGGGACATCACTGTGTAACATCAGATCGCTGGTCTGACAGTGTGCACAGCACTCTATCAGACCAGCGATCTCACTGGCACTGCTGCAGGCTTACTCGCGCCTGCTCTCAGCAGGCACTGAGGAAGCCGCCTCCCTGCAGGACCTGGAAGGACCCTGTGGCCATCTTGGATCCGGGGTCCTGCAGGGAGAAGGGTCCCTCGAAACAGCATGATGCATCGCGCTGATCTGAGGGTCTCAGGGAAGCACGCAGGGAGCCCCCTCCCTGCGCGATGCTTCACTATACTGCCGGAACACTGCGATCATCTTTGATTGCAGTGTGCCAGGGTTTAATGTGCTGGGAGCGGGCCGTGTCCGCTCCTGGCACATAGTGCTGGGTGTCAGCTGTGATAATCAGCTGACACCCGGCCGCGATCAGCTGTGCTTCCCCCGGGAGCGCAGCTGATCGCATGTGACGTACCATTCCGTCCTTGGGAATTAGGTCCAGGGTCACATGGACGGAATAGTACGTCTGATGGGATAAAGGGGTTAAGTAACATTTCCCACCTGTCTACTTTACATCAGCACAAATTTTGAACCATAATTTTTTTTTTTTGTTACGAAGTTACAAGGGTTAAAGGTTGAACAGCGATTTCTCATTTTTACAAAACCATTTTGTTAGGGACCATATCACATTTGAAGTTACTTTGAGGGGGCTATAGGACAGAAGATACCCAATAGTGACACCATTCTAAAAACTGCACCCCTCAAGTTGCACAAAAACACATTCAAGAAGTTTCAGGTGCTTCACAGGAATTTTTGGCATGTGCGGAAAAAAAAATTAACATTTAACTTTTTTTCCCCAAAAATTTACTTCAGATAAAAAAATTTTTTATTTTGACATAGGTAACAGGAAAAAATGGACCCAAAATTTGTTGTGCAATTTCTCCTGAGTACGCCAATACAGAATATGTGGGGGAATACTACTGTGTGGGCACACGGCAGAGCTCGGAAGGGAAGGATCATCATTTGACTTTTTGAATGCAAAATTTGCTGCAATAATTGGTGGATGCCATGTTGCGTTTGGAGAGCCCCTGATGTGCCTAAACAGTGAAAATTCTCCACAAGTGACCTCATTTTGGAAACTAGACCCCTTAGGAAACTGATCTAGTTGTGTGGTGAGCACAATGAAACCTTAGGTGCTTCACAGAAATTAACGAGCCGTAAAAATAAAAAAAATCTAATTTTCCCCACATGTTTTTAGCACAAAATATTGCACGCCTACTGACGTGTACATTCTCCTCTCCCTGATTGTCGTACTCTCGGTGCGAGGCAGACAGTGAGGATCCCCGTGGCCCACCCCCAGTCTGCAAAGCGCGGTGGCAGGCTTTCACTGTGTGTGATCCCGGCTGAGGTGAGATGGAAATGTTTCTGGCAAGTTGGACTGCCACCATACTGAGAAGTAAAATTGCTAAACCTCCAACCCTGAAAAATACAACTGTCAGCATACCCTGTCAGATTCAAACCTTCAGGGCCTGCTGGGAGATGTAGTTTTGTTATAACACCTGTCCCAGCATCATCACTGCAGTATCTGAACCAGAAGCATCAAAAGTCACTCACAAGGCTACTTGTAGGCCGGCATCAGACTCACCGTACAAAAATACGGACCGTATTGTACTGCCGTATTACGCCAAAATGCTGCTGGCACACCAATCTGTATTTCATGCGTTTTCAGGGTGCGGCTGCATATTTCGCGCATGTAAGCATCCGTATGGCATCCGTATAGCGTATATTTCTCGCAGCCTTGCAAAATGGACATTTAAACGGTTTTTAGGCCTGAAACTCATTCAAATCATCATCACAAGGCTATTTATTGCCTCTGCATCCGGTTGCAACCCCCAATCTTGCCATTTTTGTGGTCTGCTTGTGGAGGGCTGCTGCTTGGTTGCTAACATGTCTGAGAGTCTTCAGTTCACCCCAAAAGATACTGTGTTGTACAACTTGGTTTAGTCCCGCCGCTTTGGCCAGCCTTACCCAGTGATCGTTGATCCGCGAAGGAGGAGGCGAATGTGGGCTTGTCCGCATTTGAGCCAACCACTGAATAAAGCTCATTTTCACCGGCTGTATGCATGTCTGCAGCCTCTTCCATATTATTTTGTCGAGTTTTGTCTGATGACCATCCCCAGGTGTTAGGTTTTGTGGGAGATTGTGCGGCCAGGGATCACGTAGCAGGATGCGGAAAGCTATCTGTGCACAGGAGCGACTTCTCCTTACGCAACCGTCTGGATTTCTTACCTACATACTGTCTATTGATGATGTGTTTGACCACTAGTTGTCTATTGATGATGTGTTTTACCACTAGTTTCCATTGACCCTTATGGGTGTTGCAGAAATATCCTCATAATCTAGGCCATATATGACCTTGAAATACCAGAACAATGATGTGAATATTGACATTACAGTAAAATGGTACTTGCCCTACATGTAACTTATGATTTTTTGGACATTCAGTCATGTAAGGGTTATGTATTGTGTGTTTTATTAATCTTTCTGCATGTGCATTGATTGTTCTCTGTACATTGGGTTACTTGTCGCTTCTTAACTACTGGCATATCCTATTCCGCACTCCATCTGCATTTTTGTATGGGGACGTCTAACATCTCTGCCATTGTTCGTGATACATTCTCACAACTGTGTAACATACTTCATCAACTGGTGATGACTGAGCCAAATATGGAAGAGTGGAAGAGGATTGCCAGGGGATTTGAGGACCAATGCAACTTCCCATATTCTCATAGTCTCTTATTAAAAACCACAGAGGAAACAGGAGTTTTTTTAAACAAAATATCAAAAAGATTTTATTAACACCATACAAAGAAGTGCTCATATATCTAAAAATATAACAAGATGTGTGTATACAAAAAAGACACTGGAATTGTAGACACCCAGCATACAATCATATTAATAATCAGCCATGAATAGACCTTTTAGTATAATGGTTGAAATAGGTGAGTATCCAATATCAAGTCAATGCCATAATGTTTTTAGGGGATTGCAATAATGTTTTTAGTTAATTCTTATAGTCTCTGTCTGGTGTTAATGGTCATAACACATGTATTTGTGTTTGAGTACAAAGAAGTAATGAAAAAAGACTCCATACTTTTTACAAAGATAGATATTTATATGTGTAAACTGCCACTTGAGATAGTGACAACCATATTAGCTTCATATGGTATATTTCATTACAGCACAATAGTATAAGTGTGCAGTCTTACACAAGGAAAAAAATAAGGCATCACAACATTACAAATTCTTCCATACATAATAGTATGTAAAGGCCAAAACCAATAGTGACTATGGGTAATGCTGATCATATGTTACACATATGTTTGGGTGACAAGATTATACTACTTTAAATATGCAGTAGCCAACATGGAGTGAAATTACATTTAACCAAATAACCAACTTTCACTACCACTAGTGAGCACCATATCTGGCCCATATGGTTAGGTTGTAAGACTAGACTAATGCAATGATGCATTAGCCAACAATTTTTAACAGGGATGGGGACAAAATAACAAACATTGGTAGAAATTTAATATCTAACGAAATAATAATATTTTCCCATATCCCACATACCAGCAGCGAAGTACTATATGGTATTTGTAGGCATTCAGAATAGTGCAAATATGCGTTACACAACATGTTGTTAAAATAAATGATAAAAATTAACTACGATTTCTCGCAAAAGGATCAGATAATGAAAATAATATAGGCTGACTATGCCTAGTCAACAGCATATTGCTAGCATATGTTTTTAACAGTCATCTAACTTCCTGCTAATGTGTTAGACACAATAGGAGGTTAAAGTAAATATAAAACCATTACTAACTGTTTTTTCAATCCAAAATTATAATTTACATACTAAATCACAGCTGGTGGTATGTGGGTGGTGGGGTTGGCGGCTTCCCAGCATCTCTTTGTGGTTGGGTTGGATCGCCACCTTGACCATCATCCAGTTGGGGTAGATTTTCACGCCCCTGAGCTAACATCTGGCCATGGTCAGGTTGGGGTGTGGGCACATTGCCATACAGATAAGGGAGATTATATTCCTGTGTAAGATGATACCCACGAGAATCATACCCCCCAATATGACCATGTTGAGCACATCCAGGTTGGGACCAGCCTGCAACACTGGATCTGTACAAGTGGTCATATTGGGAAGTTGGATTATAGCAGCCATTTGACCCTGTTGTTGCCAACGTTGTTTCCATGGGGGAATTGGGTAGAGGTGTAGGCGCCCGTGCAGGAGGATCATCAGATCTGTTGGGAAATGAAAGGGGATTAGAACATGTTTGAGAGGTGACCCTAAACTGCATATGTGGTGTGATGTGTGATGTATGTACTTACGGTTTGAGATCCAGAATATGTGCAAGAAAACCCAGCCTGTCTAAGTAAATGTAGTTTTGCTTTCTGGGTGCTGATGACCCGCTCTTGGCCCTCTGCTGGCGCTGCTGCCTGTATTGGTCACGGCTGCGTCTCCATCTTGTCATAACATCATCCACTGCAATGAGACATATAATGTAATCATTTAGCTAGCTGGACAATTCTGCGCTACATTGACGCTGTTGGCGTTAAGAAAATTGTGACAGAATCATGTAACTTACTGATTCGCTGATGCTTCTTGCGTGGGCTGTCGCCAAAGTGCTGAAACATCTGCCCACAGATGCGCCTCCATGCCGCCTCTTTCCTTGCGCGTTCCGCGTAATGTGCATCTCTTCTGTGGCACATTTCGGCCCTCTCCTGCAGCAAGAGTCTCAACATGTCCACATTGATGAGCGTAGGCATCATTACCGACTCCGTGGAGGTGTCTTCCGGGATGTCTGGCGCTCTTTTTGAGCTAATTTGCATGTATCAGCTTCCTCCTGCATGTGTTGCACCATTTCCTGTGAGCTGCAGAAGTCTTCCGTATTTCTCGCAAGTCACACGCCAGGATCCAGCAGTTTCATGATACAGCTAGATGCTCTCATTGACTATAATGGGAGGCCGGTCATAAGCCAGCAAAACAGGTGACTGGAAATCACAGAATGCAGAGGTTTGATGTTTGGCCAGTTTGCCGGCTCACTGCCTGATCCAGGGGGCCTCACCTTATAGTCAATGGGAGCATCTGGCTGCTTTAGGCGGATCCTGTGAAATCAGTCCTGTTCTTCCCAGCGAGCAGTGCCTGCCGGATTTCACAACCACTATGATAACAAAGGCAGAAAAAAATAGATAAATGTCAGACTAAAATGACGCAAATGTTCAAAAGAGTCTTCACATGGAAAAGTTTATTGGAGTGATTCTGCTTTACACCACCACATACTGACTCTTAAGGTACTGCCACACTACACAATCCCGCTAGCGATCTCGATCTCATTAGCGTCGCATACTAATGAGATCGCTAGCGGGATTGTTTCTATATCGCTAGTAGCTACCTAATTTAGCGATATCGTTAAGGACGCTATCGCGGTTAGCGATCTCCTTAACGACTTTAGCGGTACAAAAGTACCGCTAAATCGCTAAAAAAGGTGCCACACTCAGTGATTAGATACTTACCAGCGGGACGCCAGCGATGAAAATAGGGTCCGGAACGATCAGGACGACGGACGAGATCACAGCAGGGGCCACGTCGCTGGTAGATGCCGCACACAACAACATCGCTAACGGGATCGCTAAATAGTGACGTTTTTTAGCGATCCCGTTAGCGATGTTGTTTAGTGTGGCATACCCTTTAGGCTTTGTGTGCACGTTGAGTATTTGCTTGCAGAAATTTCTACAAGGTTTCTGCATCTCTTGGCAGGAAAAATGCTGCTGCAAAAAAACGTGCATTTTTGCATGTATTTTTGCACAGCATTGAAGGCTTTTTTGAGCTAAATATATTTAAAAAAAAGTTTTGTAATGTAATTTCTTGGTTCATCACCTTTTTCCTGCTGATACAGTGGCATCAGGGTAATGGGATTAGGGCTTGGTGTCAGCAGCTGTCATTGACACCAAGCCCTAGGTTTAGTAATGAAAAGGTGTCAGCCCAATACCCTCTTTACTAAACCAATAAGTAAACACACACACAAAGACATACTTCGTCACCAGCCTATGTAGGAGTGTTAACAACGAATGTAGATAGGCTGTAACCAGACAGTAAAGGGTATGCCACACTAAGCGAGATCGCAAGCGAGATCGCTACTGTGTCACCATTTATGACGCAGTAGCGATCTCGTTAGCCACTTAACTGTGTGTGACATGTAGCAGCGATGTGGCCCCTGCTGAGATGTCGCTGATCGCTCATGAACATTCTGAGCTGTTTTTTGGTCGTTGGTGTCCCGCTGGTGAGCCTGAATCGCTGAGTGTGACACCCTTTATGAACGACTTCACCAGCGTCGCAGGTGGGACTAGGTTTTCCCAAGACCGCAGAGGTCGTTATACAGATCGCTGATAAGTTGTGTTTGGAATCACACAGCTAAGTCGCTAACGAGATCGCTACTGCGTCATAAATGGTGACGCAGTAGTGATCTCGTTAGCGATCTCGCTAGCCATCTCGCTTAGTGTGGCATACTCTTAACTGGTAAGGCACTGTCACACTTAGCGATCGCACTAGCGATCACGACAACGACACGACCTGGCGAGATCGTTGGTGCGATCGCTATGTGGTCGCTAGTTAGCTTCCAAACACAAAGATCTCATCAGAGATCAGCAATCTGTATAACGACCTCTGCGGTCGTTGGGAAAACCTAGTCCCACCTGCGACGCTGGTGAAGTCGTTCATAAAGGGTGTCACACTCAGCGATTCAGGCTCACCAGCGGGACACCAACGACCAAAAAACGGCTCAGAACGTTCATAAGCGATCAGCGTCATCTCCGCAGGGGCCACATCGCTGCTACATGTCACACACAGCTAAGTCGCTAACGAGATCGCTACTGTGTCATAAAATCGGTGACTCTTTAGCGATCTCGTTAGCGATCTCGCTTAGTGTGACAGTACCTTTAATTTTAAAGAAAAAAAATTGTGTGGGCTCCCGTGTAATTTTTATAATCAGCAGAGGTGAAGCTGACTGCTGATGGCTGATGCTAATATTCCGGGAAGGAGCTAATAGCCATAAAGGTTCCCAGGCTATTAATATCAGCTCATTGCTGTTTGCTTAGCCTTAGTGGCTAGTTTACAGGGGGCCCCCTATAAAATCTAACAGCTGCGGGCTGATATTAATAGCCTAGGAAGGGGCCATAAATATTGGCTCCTTCCCAGACTAAAAAAATCAACTCTCAGCGACCCCAGAAAAGGAGCATAAGATGCGCCCATTCTGGTACTTAGCCTCGCTCTTCCTACTTGCCCTGTAGCAGTGGCAAGTAGTGTTCATATTTGTGGGGTTGATGTCACCTTTGTATTGTCAGGTGACATCAAGCCCACAGGTTAGTAATGAAGAGGCGCCTATAAGACACCTATCTAAGTCCTTTATTTGAAATAATGACAGACTCCTCTAATGAATCTTAATTAAACCATACTCAGCGAACGCTTAATCCACCGACGCCGTCTCCTGCAATGAAAATAAAATAAACCACAATATTCCTCATCAGTTTGCAGAGAAGATAATCTATAATGTCCCACGATGATCCTGATGACTTTGAGAGCAGTCACTGATGTGACTGCTCTCAAAGACAGCCAGAAATGCACTGACAGGAGGTAATCGCTCCCACAGTTTATAGCAATGAGCTGCTGTGAGCAAGTTCTCATGCAGTGGTGGCGTAAGTGAGAGCACCGGAGCTGATCAGCTGATGACCTCCGGTGACCTCTCTCACAGCAGCTCAGTGATACACTGCGGGAGCGATTACCTTCTGTCAGTGCATCACAGGCGGCCGGGTAGAGCAGTTAAATCTCCTGATGTGACTGTTCTACATGTAAGATCGCTGTTGACACACTGGATTACCTGGACTACGGCGGACAGGTGAGTATATGGTGGTTTATTACTCTACATTATTTCTAGGAGACGAGGGCATAGGGGATTTGGTGTTAGGTGAGTATAATGTTTTTTTTCTTATTTTTATTTGAATATGTATGCAATTATTTAACTTTTTTTTAACTATGAGCACCGGCTGATGAGACTACGTCTCCCATCAGCGGCTCCTGCCATCACTGTTATGACCCTGCAGCGCTCTGACTGGCTGTCTTACTGGCGGTAGCATTACTGCTGGTAAGAATCACCGCTCCGGGGTTTTCCACCCTGTCATACAGATGACAGCATGGGAAACACCATAGTAAGCAGTAAGAACACAAACAAAAACTCAGCAAATCCGCAAGCATTTTTATACCTGCGTTTTTGCTGCAGATTTGACTGACTCAATTGAAGTCAATGGGTGAAAAACACTGCAGAAACACACAAGGAATTGACATGCTGCAGAAAAAACGCACTGCAAATACTCAAAGGAAATTTACCGATCATGTGCTCCGCACTTCAGGATTGTCATTGAATTAGCTAGCATAAGGATTCCATAGCAGTTTTGGACCATTTCTGCACAGGAAAAAAAAGCAGCAAAAATGCACTGTGTGCACACAGCCTTAGGGCTCATACTCACTTGAGCCGAAAACAGATGATTTTCAGCCGAAAAAAATCGGATTCAAATCTGACCAATGTTATTCAATAGGTGACATCTCATTTGCGATTTTTTTTCTCAGCCGAAATCAGTGTGAGAAAAAAATCGCAACATGCTGCGATTTGATGCGATTTTGGCATGATATTCGCTAATGCAATAGATGGTGCTATAAAAAATCGCATGCAAATCGCATGACAATTGCACATAATCGGACCATCCAGAAAACTGACCGTTTTTTTTTCCAGAAAGTGAGTATGAGCCCTTATAGTGTATTTCACAAGTCAATTGTGAAAGCCCATATATAGGTGGATAGATGGTGGCATTTTAGTAAATTTTTCCATTTGAAGTTGCTGGATAACATTTTGCTTCACTTTGAATGTTGTTTAAAGGGTACCTATCAAGCACCCCTGTGCCTTCGAAACCACCAGCAGTTGTGTCTGTATATATAAACTGCCTAACAGTCCCTGCATTAAATTACTGACATAAACTGATCTTTATAAAAAGTATTTCTAAAGCTTGTTTATGATGGGTAAATGAGGGCTTTAACTAGTCGATGGGACGTTAGTGTCCCCAGACTATTCGGCCCACTTAGATGTTATCACGCCCCTGTGGGCGTGAGAACATGACTTACAAGCGCTATACATACCTCCGCATGCTCGCGGCTTCTTCCTTTTGCATTGATCCTGTGAAGTTGGGTGTAATCGTGCCTGCTTCAGAGAGGCGTACTGCACATGATAGGAAATGCAGATCGACTAAAGCCTTCGTTTACATATGATAAATGGCATTTAGAAATACTTTTTTCTAAAGATCTGTTTATGTATGTAATGTAATAAAAGGACTGTTATTTATATATGCAGACACAAATGTGGTGGTTCTGGTTAGAGATGAGCGAACTTTTCAAGGTTCGGTTTGGTTCGGATTTGCTGAATGGACCTCAGTTCGCCGAATGTATCCAAACCCCATTAGATTCAATGGGAGGCAAAACCAATTGCATATGCAACACCTAAAGGGGTAACAAAAAGCTTCCCAAACAGCTAAAATTAGCGGCAGACACCAGGAAAAGTGGCAGCGATTGACCCACAATAGAAATTTGCAAATGGCAAAGCAGCAGTCAGCCATGGGCCATGCATGAGGTATCAGGCTCTGGCCCAGCATTTACAGCTTGGAATTGAAGTTTCACGGAGGGCATGGTGGTTAAGGGAGCAGTGTAAGCCTTCTTAGCTGGGAGACCTCACACTTGTGCAACACCTCTAACTATTTTTATTTTTTTTAATTTTTTTTATTCCAGCCACACTAAGAAGGCACAAACATAATAATAATAATCTTTATTTATATAGCACCAACATATTCCGCAGCGCTTTACAGTTTAACAGTTTCAAACGCAAGTCATAGGTAACAACATTAACAATACAATAATTAAAGCAAAATAAGACGACCCTGCTCGTGAGAGCTTACAATCTACAATGAGGTGGGGGAGATACAAAGTACAGGTGTGTATATATAATGGTGCATTTAC
>JARQOD010000002.1:129517996-129568323 GCA_033576555.1 Oophaga sylvatica | reverse complement strand
GGGTTTGATTTTGCCTATCAAATTAGTAATAACAAAATTCCCCAAGTTGCCTGCTGCTGAATCTCCCCCTGTTTTTTGGAAATGACTTTTCGAAAAAAAGAATTAAATCGCAATTTGTTCCAAATTAAGAGGGGGGGAGTCGCTTGCGTCGGTTGGGAAAACCTGAGATAAAATTTGGTCTGATTAAAGCATAAGACTCATCGACAAACTTTCTTTTTGGCCAATTTGCTTTTACCAAAATATACTTCAAGAAAAAAAGACAACTGTCTTAATTTTTTTGCAACCCACCATTTTTTGTGACGCTTATTAATTGCAAAGTTAACCCTTTTGTTTTTCGGGGAGAATAATTCCCCAAAGGTTTGCAAAAGCCCCCATTAAAAAATTCCTAAAAAGATAGAAAAAAAATTTCAGAGAAAATCTTTTTTTTTTCCAAAAATTTTTTTTACCCCCGCCGGGGCAGCTCTGAATTTTGTCCATGTGTCAAAAAATAGTGCCCCACCCAACCCCCCGGGAACGGAAAAAAAAAAAGGGTTAAAGAATGGGGCTTTTTACAAAATTTTTCCTGAAACAAGCCCCTTTTAAAATTCAAAGGAAGGAAACCAAATCTTTATGTATCTTCAAATCAAAAAAGATCTGAGGGGGAAAAGGAGCGAAAGGCCTTTTTTTTCAAAAAAAACGTCTTAAAAATTTCCCGGCCCCTAGGGATAATGCGAAGGGAAAAAGGGGTTGAAAACCCCCGGACGTTTGCAATTCTTTAAAGGGTGATTTTATTGGGAAAAGGAAATTTAAGCTCATTCCCAATTTTTTTAAAATTTTGTTAAAAGGAAATTGCATCCTGTAAGAATCCATGGTAATGCCAAAAAATTCAAAACTAGTAGGGGGGAAAAACTTTTTTTCGGGCGATGGAAACCCCTGAATTTTCAATTTTAAAAATGTGTGAGAGAGCGGGGGGCGGGGTTAAAAGTTGGGGGCCCCCCCACAAACAAAAATTTTCCAATAGTGCTTAATCCCCCTCCAAAACAATTTTTTTAAACCCCAAAAGTAAAAGTGGAAAAATCTCAAATAAAACAAGATAAAAAAAAAACCCATAGGCAAATTTATCAAAGAAATATTCATTTTCAAAAAAAAAACCCAAAAAATTAAACCTTCTGGGTGCACTGGCAGAATCCGGAATGCTAAATTTGATGTCGGTGTAACGAAGGAAGGGAGGCAGAGGTGGGGAAGTTCACATTCGTTTTTGTTTTTTAAATGGGGAAACCCTCAAGACCGCGGTCCGGGGGGTCCAAGGGGGCGTAATAGTGAGCCCCGGGTACCCGTGTAAAGGCCCTCGAACGGACCAAAAAGGAATACCGGGGACACAGGTGCTACCTCCAGTTAGCCCCGGACAGTGGCAGTGTCCCGAGGGCCAAAAGGGGAAAGGTATTTACAGAGTCCGTGGAAAAGTTCTTGACGGGAAGGGTAAGGTCCTGGTCCGAAGGATGGAGAAGGCTGGTTCAGGCCTTTTTTCAGGGGCCGGGAGGATTGCTGATGGCGGAAGGGATGACACTTGCGCCAGTAATAGCCGAGATTGTCCAGATTAGCAGATACGGGTTAGCAATGATTGAGGAGACAAAACAGTATCAGCGAAGACAGAGACTGCAGACGGCGCAGACAGAACAGGCACAGAACGGATGTAGCAATGATAGAACACGTTGTCGGCACTCCCTAATGGTGGAGTGACCAGATATAGTACTGAGTGCGCAGCCATTGGTTAATTAGCTATTTCAAAAAATGAAGCTGCCCTTTAAGAGAGACGGTGGGCGCGGCCTCGGTCCTAAGCAGGGTATTGGAGGCCTGCCAGCAGGGTCGGAAGTGGAGGGGGCACAGGACGCAGAGAAAAAGATGGGACAGGTGAGTGAGCAGGACGAGGGTGCAGAGGCAGCGCTGGGACCGGGTGTAACATCGGATTTTGCAGCAAAGCACCTTTCCCAAACTTTTTAGCAAAATCCAATGACGAATTCAAAAGGGGTATTCACTGAACATGTTCTTTATTTACTTCATCATTTACTGAAGAGCCTTTTGAATAGGACAAATGGTGGATTAAATGGAAAGAACCTGCCTCTTTTTTGGGTACTATGCCTAGAGGAGAAATCCGAAAAGTAGGAAAAAGGAGGAAACGAAAATTGGACCCGCGACTTCCCTAACGATACTTCACTGAAAATTTTTTCTCTTGCTTATCTGGTATAGTGACAAAGAAGTTAACTTCTTTGTCATTTAACCCAGAACCTGAAATGTTGGAATACGGAAACCAAATGCAAACCCTCAAACGAAGTTTACTAGGGCTTGATCTGAAAATTGCTTAACCACGTTAGCATTTTTTCCAGATTCCTGGATCTGGGCTTTTTGTGTTAAAATCTTTGAAGATATTTGCTGAGCCGCTTGTTTTTTAAAGCATTTTGATACGGGATGCGCATTCCACAGAATGAGCATTCATGTCGAAAACGACAGCTATTATTCCATTTACAAACGACTCGTTAAAGGCAAAACAAAACCTCACTTAACCACCGTATTTGATGGTTGTTTGCTCGAATGCTGGCGTTGAGGCAACATTAAATTGATCCAATCCTACATCTTTTAATCCCCATTTAAAGATGTACTGCCAATTTTTGCTGAAAGCTTCGTCTAGCTTAGCCATGCAAAGCTCTTAAATTTCTTATACGCTCTAGAATAATATCTACATGTTGAAATAATTGATAAAAGGTTCGGTATATTTCTCGCCAAGAACAGTGGTAAATTGAAAAACCCTGTAACCAGTTGTTAAACGATTTTACTACACACGTTAGAGTCATCAGATTCCGTTTTATCTGTCTCAATTCTACCAAGCTGTTCCAACGAGAATAAGCGAAAATAAATCTACAAATTTATTTTCCCAAATTAGATCCTTTGTGGCTAAACTTAAATGGAAGCCCAAAGGAGAAAGCTCGCATGCAAGAGCTTCTTTAAAAGGATTCTGAGGGGTCGTTTTAGCAGGCTCAATACTTTCTAACAGGGGCAGCATGCAAAACTTCACCCATAGTAACTATAAATTCCTAACATTTCTTTAAATATATGATTGCAGAAGGGGCCTTTAATGTTCTCACCCTTCCGAAAGTGTCGTATCCTGATTTTGATCCGTCGAAAGCCTGCCCTCAAACCCTGTTTGACCAGGGGAGTGCAGCGCTTGTTGCTACTGATGAAGCGCCGTTTTCGTCCTGGATGTGGAGGCAGGAAAGGGGGGAGGGACAACTGCTGCGATGTTGCGCCCAGGAAAACGAAGCTGCCCGGGCGGGGAGGGGGTGCCGCCGCGAGGCGTTTTTGGCGCGGCAGGCCTCGTACCGCCGGCGCCCTCTGAAGGGGGAGCCGACGCATCCTGAGGAGTACCACGCGCACGCGATGTACTCTGGGATTTTTTTCGCTGATGGACGTGACGATCTCCTGCACATTTCCCGTGTGCGGCTTGAAGACCCGGCTCCCGGATATGCTGGGGATGCGCCTGAAGCTGTTCTTCGAGAACCGCTGTGGACCTCGCTGGTAAGCGTTCCTCTTGACTTGTCGACTGCGATAAAGAACACGGTGCTAATGGAGGAGGGACGGCTTCCGAAGCTGCAGCATGAGGTTCTATAGCCAAGCAGCTCCTCAGCCAGTCTCTCCATACACGTCCCGGCTCTTGCGATCAGTGTTGCAGTAGATTCTCCGACATCTTTTATCTTTTCTTCTCAGACGCTGACTGAGATCATATAACACTGCAGGGCTATTTATAGCACAACAATAGCCCTCCAAAACCAAAGTCCACCAATAAACATCCTTTTAAAATTGGGCGCCAAAAACTGGCTCAAACGGTTTAAACCAGCTCATGGTACTTACCCCAGCTCACTTACTGGCCCCAAATGACCTTTATAAATATTACACAGCGAAATTCAGGGCCTATGTGGCCATGAGACCCCCCCCCCTTTATTAAAATGTTATTTTACAGGGGAGTGCTAACAATCTGTGAGATGGCAAATTTCTTCCTTTGAAATTTATGCTGTGGCCTAATAAACTACATACAATGTGGCACAGATGGAACCTTTTGGGGGAAAGAAGATACATTTTGTCCATTGATAAGATATATAAAAAAATGGATTGACCAATGGCAAAAATAATAGTGGCGCAACCATAGAAAAGTTGGACTGTGGTGTGATATATTTAGTAGGATCTGGACAATAACATTTTGTCCTTCCCACTAGTGTTGAGCGATACGATACTGCAATATCGGGTATCGGCGTTTATTGGGCTGTTCGGAAATTCCGATCCCGATTTCCCGATATTTTGTCATATCGGATACCGGAATCGGAATTGTCACTGTCACTGTCAGTGTCCGTCGGTCGGGTCTGTCAGGAGTCAGCGGCACTTACCCGGCAGAAGATCTCGGCGGTCACATCCGGGCTGCTTAATGGCCGCCATCCTCTTCTCCCCCGGGGGTCACATGCAGTATCTCGCGATAACTGCAGTGACTGCTGGGTAATCGCGGCCGTAAAGCAGTCCGATGACGTCACCGCCGGGGAAGCTGGTAAGCAGCTGTGCTGCGCCGGGATGACAGGCTTGCCTGTCATTCCGATGTAGCAGAGCTGGATCGTCGGGGACAATCGTTACTATGGACTGCGTCGGACAGGTGGTATACTGTTGGTTTGTTTTTTTTATTTTTTTACAGGAGATCGATGGCGTCGCAGGAATGAGAGTATAATAAAAGAAATGAAAAACTGTGTTGTCTCTTTTATTCATTAAAAGACTTTTTCTTGCTGTGTCTTTTTTTTTAAACAATTTAATAACTTTGGGATTAATAATGGATCGGTGTCTTATTGACACCTCTCCATTATTTAACCGGGCTTATTGTCACCGTTTCAATCAACGGTGACAATAACCCCTTATTACCCCGCTTGCCACCGCTACAGGGCAAGTGGGAAGAGCCGGGTAAAGTGCCACAATTGGCCATCTTTTGATGCGCCAAATGTGGGGCTGCTGTAGCCTGGTATTATCAGGCTGTTGAGGGCCAAAATCCATGGGCCTTGACGTCTTTTAATACCAAGCGCAGCAGTCTGCATTTTACTTGGCTGGCTAACAAAAATAGGGGGGATCCCACGCCGTTTTTTTTTCGAGGGGATTCCCTATTTTTGTTAACCAGCCAAGCTAAGCAGACTGCTGTGGCCTGGTATTATCAGGCTTGCAAGGTCCATGGATATTGGATCCTTACCAGCCTGAAAAACAGGCCTCAGCGGTCTGCTTCATCTGGCTGGTTAACAAAAATAGGGGGGACCCCACGTAATTTTTTTCGAGGGGATCCCCTATTTTTGTTAATCAGCCAAGATATGCAGACTACTGTGGCCTGGTATTATCAGGCTGGCAAGGTCCATGGATCTTGGCTCTTAACAGCCTGAAAATCCAGGCCTCGCGGTCTGCTTCATTGGCTGGTTAACAAAAATAGGGGGGACCCCCAACGCCATTTTTTTTCGAAGGGAACCCCTATTTTTGTTAATCAGTTCCCCTGACGTCACTGATGGTGTCCTGGCTGACCTGAAGTGAAAGGGAAGCAATCAATTAAGCTTTCCACTTCCTCTCCTGTCAGCCAGGAGGAGGAAATCTTCATTTGGGGGTTTACTGTGAGGCTGCAGCATTAGCTGCGGTCCCCTGCAGTAAACATTAACCCTTTCTGAAGGATTAAACCGTGGGGACCTGACTGTGCATCGGATTGGTAAGAATAATTTTGCTTTATTATTTTATTTTTATTACAGGAAATGGTTTTAGCAGGTAAATAAAATATGGTCAAAAACTGTGTGATTATTTCATTTAAAATTCTTTTTTATTAAAGTGTGTGTGTTTTATTTTTCTTTCATACAATAGGATTAATAATTGATAGTTGTCTAATTGACAGCTCTCAATTATTAACCTGGCTTAAAGTGACCTTTCAATTGCAAGGTCATTTTAACCCCTTTTAACCCATTTGCCACCGCTACAGGGCAATGGGAATAGACGGGCAAAGTGCCAGAAAGGGCAAATCTAATTAGAGATTTGCCCTTTCTGGGGTGTCTGGGGCAGATGTTAGTAGCCGGGGGGGGGCCAAAAATAATGGTCCCTCTCTGGGCTATTATTATCTGCCCCACTCACTGGCTTTGTCTGTCTGGTTGCGAAATAGGGCGGGAGCCCACGCATTTTTTTTCAGCAATTTTACACCTCATATATATATATACATGTCATTGAGTTTGTGACACATATATATTTAATATTATATATATATATATATATATATATTTATAGTTCATACACTTCTACATAGTATAATAGCCGCTAATTCAATTGCCGGCTTTTGTGAAAATGCAGAACCGACATGAAATGACATTTGGTGTACATAGGGTTAACCATGTCCTTTGCTATCTGATTTGCACAAAAAATTTAAATCAGTCTATGTGTGCAAAATTTCACACCTGTAGGGGTTAATTAAAAGGTGTAAATTCGTAGCAAAAAGTCCGTTTTTTTTACAACGAATTTACACCTTTAATTAACCCCTACAGGTTTTGAAATTTTGCAAACATAGACTGATTTAATTGTTTGTGCAAATCAGATAGCAAACGACATGAAAAGACATGGTTAACCCTATGTACACCAAGTGTCATTTCATGTCGGGTGCTTCTGTCTTTTCACTGAAGCCGGCTTTACCGGCAATTGAATCAGAGGATATTTTACTATGTAGAAGTGTATAAACTATACATATATGTATATATATATGTCACAATGACATGTATATATTATATATATATATGTATTCTATTGTGTGTATATTTAGGTTTACAAGGAAAGAATGGGGTTTTTTTAGTTCCGATATTTTGTTCCCATAGACTTACATGGGACTTCCGGTATCGGTATCGGGTATCGCCGATATTTTAATGGTATCGGCGATACCATTCCGATTCCGATACTTAGGGGTATCGGAAAGTATCGCTCAACTCTACTTACCACTTAAAGAATGATCCTTCATTCCCCAAGATCAAGTTTTAGAAAGATGAATTTATCTTCCCTAAAAAGTGAAGTACTTTGATCAGACAATGAAAGAATGTCTCATCAATAGATGAAAAAGGACGATGGCACAATCTGCAACTATTGGACTTTAGAGAGACACATTTGGGAATTTCTCAAACCACCTATGTGTGTAACTAGGCCTTAAAAAGTGGTCATATCCTCAGCAAGATCAATTTCTCCACAGGTGCCTTATCTTCTTTATGGATTTATCTATGTAGCCGTTATACTTACCCAAATGTTGTATTTTCTGCTCCATCAGGCAGTATCATGTTAATTACCTTACATAACGGGAGATATTGGTGTGAGAAATGCCCCAATTTTGAGATGGAATGGCCAGCTGAAGGGGTTGGTGGAGGCTGGATTTTTAACACCATGTGTGCATGTCCTGAAGACTAACATACATGATGTTAAATTACCGTTAGGGGCCTTATGGTTCAGAATATTTACGTGCTTGCAATCTTTGAGATGGCAAATTTCTTCCTTTGAAATTTATGCTGTGGCCTAATAACTACATACAATGTGGCACAGAATGGAACCTTTTGGTGGAAAGAAGATAAATGGTGTCCATTGATAAGATATATGAAAAATGGATCGACCAATGGCAAAAATAATAGTGGCGCAACACAGAAAAGTTGGACTGTGGTGTGACATATTTAGTAGGTTCTGGACAATAACATTTTGTCCTTACCGCTTTAAAGAATGATCCTTCCGCAAGATCAAGTTTAGAAATATGAATTTAACTTCCCTAAAGCTGAAGTACTTTGATCAGACATTGAAAGAATGTCTCATCAATAGATGAAAAGGACGATGGCACAATCTGCAACTATTGGACTTCAGAGAGACACATTTGGGAATTTCTCTACACCCCTATGTGTGTAACTAGCCCTTAAAAAGTGGCCGTGTCCCAGCAAGATCAAGTTCTCCACAGGTGTCTTCATCTTCATTATGAATTTATGTAGCCGTTATACTTACCCAAGTGTTGTATTTTCTGCTCCATCAGGCACTATCATGTTAATTAGCTTACATAATGGGAGATATTGGTGTGAGAAAATGCCCCAATTTGGAGATGGAATGGCGCTGAAGGAGTTGGAGGAGGCTTGATTTTTTAACACCATGTGTGCATGTCCTGAAGACTAACATTACATGTTTTTAAATTACGTTAGTCAGCCTGATGGTTCAGAATATTACATAACGGGAGATATTGGTGTGAGAAATGCCCAAATTTTGGAGATGGAATGGCCAGCTGAAGGGGTCGGAGGAGGCTTGATTTTTTACACCATGTGTGCATGTCCTGAAGACTAATATACATGTTGTTAAATAACTGTTAGGCTGCCTGATATTTCAGAATATTTACGTGCTTGTCAATCTTTGAGATGGCAAATTTCTTCTTTGAAATTTATGCTGTGGCCTAATAACTACATACAATGTGGACAGAATGGAACCTTTTGGTGGAAAGAAGTAAATGGTGTCCATTGATAAGATATATGAAAAATGGATCGACCAATGGCAAAAAAAATAGTGGCGCAACACAGAAAAGTTGGACTGTTGTGTGAGATATTTAGTAGGTTCTGGACAATAACATTTTGTCCTTACGCTTAAGAATGATCCTTCCTTCTGCAAGATCAAGTTTTAGAAAGATGAATTTAACTCCCTAAAAGCTGAAGTACTTTGATCAGACAATGAAAGAATGTCTCATCAAATAGATGAAAAGGACGATGGCAAAATCTGCAACTATTGGACTTTGAGAGACACATTTGGGAATTTCTCAAACCACCTATCTGGTAACTAGCCCTTAAAAAGAGGCCATGTCCTCAGCAAGATCAAGTTCTCCACAGGTGCCTTCATCTTCTTTATGGATTTATCTATGTAGCTGTTATACTTACCCAAATGTTGTATTTTCTGCTCCATCAGGCACTATCATGTTAATTAGCTTACATATGTTGGTTGGCGATGTGGGAGGCTTCGGGCTGTATATAGCTGCTGCTGGGCTGTATATAGAGGCTGCTGGGGTGTATATAGAGGCTTCTGGGCTGTATATGAGGCTTCTGGGCTGTGTATTGAGGCTGCTGGGCTGTATATAGAGGCTCCTGGGCTGTATATAGAGGCTGCTGGGCTGTTATAGAGCCTGCTGGGCTGTATATAGAGGCTTCTAGGCTGTATATAGAGGCTGCTGGGGTGTTATAGAGGCTGTTGGGGTTTATATAGAGGCTGCTGGGGAGTATATAGAGGCTGCTGGGGTGTATATAGAGGTTGCTTGGGTGTATATAGAGGCTGCTGGGGCGTATATAGAGGCTGCTGCTGGGCTGAAGATGAGTCGCTCAGTCAGGGCCTGTGGGGTACTCGGCACCGAGCCCGTTCACTTCAATGGGGGATGTCACGGGTAGCACAGCTCTGTCCGTTGCCCTGGGACTCACCTCAAAAAGGTGGGGATATTTACATTGAATTAAAGTATTTACAGTTTGATCGTGACGCCACCTGTGGTACCTGGTCAGGGTGACCAGCGCTGCAGGATAGATCCACTGAGGGGTTGTTACTGGGCAGCAAGGTGTTAAGTCTTCCACAGGCAAAAACTGGGTCCCTCAGGGAAGATGGCAGTGCTGGGCTGCAGGACGGAGAAGGGGAGTTCGGCCGCAGGAGTAATAAGGCAGACACACACAAAAGTCTCTTTCTGTACCTTTACTGGTGGGATAGCAGGCACGTCCCGGGATGCTGGCAGGGTGAAGGATGCACGTCTAGTATTCCACTGAGTAGGTGTATGGCCTCCTTACTCCAGTTGTGTGAGTTTCTGACCGTATAGAACGAAGTCTAACTCTGTCTTCAGTTATACGCCTGGCTGACTTTGTGGTGAGGCCTTCTCTAGGATAGAACAGTGTCTATGTATGCAGGGCCCTGCTAGACTCCCGTTTTCCTGACCCCGGTTACGTATCAGCACTGATGAGCCCCTGCGACATGAAGTCCCACAGGGTCTCCGGTATCTCCTACTAGTCGTTGTAGATGCTAGCAAGCTCGGACCCGGTGTCGGTATTCAGAGTAGAGGTAAGCTATCAATGCTGTTTCAACCTCTGTTACTCTCTTCTCTTTTTCCACTCGCCTTTCGTCCTACTCCGACGTTAACACAAGCACACTAGCAGAAGTTAGCTGATTCTTCTCTCTCTTCACCGCTCTCAAAGCGTCGGCACGCTTACTCATGAAACTGCCCTCAGTTGACTCAGTTCTGACCAGGCTGAAGTGGCTATCTTTCTCCACTCGTACTGCCTCCACACATTGAACTAAGCTCAAAGCTGCATTCTTCAGGTTCTCTCACAACTCTCTTGTCTAGGCGTGACTGACACACTTGTCAACTCTGAGGTGACTAGACTGACTCGTTCTCAGCTACACTTAGATGACTGAGCTCGTTCCCAGCTAGACTGCACTGAGCTCTCTGCTGTGACTTCACTACCCTTATATACTGCAAAAGGGCTCCTTGGTGGCTTAGGGAATGGTGAAGGTTTGTTGTGTGCATATCAGGTCTCTGTGGGTGTTACCTTTGGTGCATCCTCCTGGGTAATGAGACTCCCGGCACAGCTGGACTACACAGCCCCCCTAGTTAACATCAGCACTCCCGGGCTGAAAGAAATAATTTTTTTTTTTTAAATTAACATCAACATACATTTAATATCAAACCGAACTCTTCCCTTACGGGAGGCAAGAATTTTTAACAATTGCTAAAAGGTAACATATATACATTGTAGCTTTTCAGGGGATATAGCTCTGGGATCGCCAAACTTGGGAGACGGAGGGCATTAAAGAGTCCATTCACAGACAGCAGTTCTGGTAAAAACTGGCCGCAACCAGTTTTATTAAAGTCACAGCAAACAGAACATAATCAAAACCAAATCATAAACATAAATCCTGGGCTTCTCCAGCCACTTACTACACATAGATAGATTTCCCTCACTATCAGGGACCAGACTCTAACAGCCTGGGCCAAAACAACACATTATATTCAGCATTTACCAGCATGGAGTTTACACAGAGACTCCTCTTTGTGTCTGAAGGCACATCCCACGTCCAGACTTGAGAGAGCTCCCCTCCTATTCAGTAGTTTTGCAGCATGGAGTTTCACAGAGACTACTCCTGTGTCCGGGGTACATCGAGCACCCAGACTGAGACAGCTCACCTCCCGGAGTCTCCTTCTGTGCCTGGACTCCTTGTCCAGACTAAGCGAGCTCACCTGTCTGTGTTCGCAGACACCTACTTCTGGTTTTCTAATTAACACCTGAGTGGTTTCAGGCTGAGCTGCAAGCGTGTACTGAATGGAAGGTGTAGTGACTTTTCTCTCCCACTAGGTTTACAAAGCCATACATTTCCCTTATACCAGTCAGCAAAGTATCTAGGTGAAATGTACACCCCATTCAATCAATGCCTTCATGTCTCACATACCCCCCCTCTTCTCCAGACCCGGAGGGCTGGTCATCCAGACCGGAGGGCTGGTCAACAATCCAAAGAGACAGTGAACTCTGGACCAGTCATGGCCCTCATCAGCTTCATCTTCACTTTTGTCATCTGTATCTTCACCTGAGCATAGCCAACATCAGCTTTCTCTTCATCTGAAGCATCCGCACTACCCTGTACCCTCCCAGGCCTATGCTCTCTGCGGGCTCGGGTATCCTGCACGGTTTCATCTTGCCTTAGGGCCGGGCTCAGTTTCGATATAGTGCCTGGCAGAGAAAGGTACGACCCGGCACATCAGAACCTTCTGCTGACTCTTCCTCAGAAACTCACGTACCTCCTGTCCTTGGTGCACTGACCATGTGTCACCAACTATCACAGGAGGTATAGGGTTTTTTTCACCTTTCCCTAATTCCCTTGAACCTTCTTTAGCACATCTACTTTCTTAAGAGATGCTCATTGGCTCTCATCACGCTCCTTCATCACAGTTTGGAGTTTTTTCTGAGAAGTAATCAATTCATTTTGTACCTGTGCAACCACTTTTTCTTGATCTTGCAAGGTACTATATATACTTCCCCTTTCATTTCGTGCTCTCGGGGAGCAACTGCTGGAACGCTCACGTTCCGGCGAAGAGATGCCAATCCAGTTCACACTGCTGCAGATGCTCGCGTAATGCAACATTATCAGTCTTCATTTTTTGGTGGAGACCTCATGGAGACGCATCTTCTCCTGTAGCTGTTGGACGTCCTTTACGTCCTCGGCCCCTTCTTCAGGTTCTTCTGGTAATATGCTCAGAAGCCCTACGTCAGTTTTACATTCTACCTCTTCAGTCACATCACTATGGTATCCAATATCTCCATTTATTCCAGCTTTCAAGTTCTCCTTGATAGCTGCATCTGTATACTCAGAACCCGCCTGGCTTTCTCTTCCACCACGTTCTGCATCCCATCTGGGCTCCCTTTGTATCTGCAGCGGCAACGGAGTGACACATCGTCTTTCCATTCGTTGGGACGTGGCTCAGGCGTAGACTCCATAAAGTGCGCTTGAGCTCACCAATGCCAGCCTGATGTCTCAAAATCTCATTTGTGACCCATCCAGATCCTCTGTGTCGCTCGGAACACTGACGGAGCAACGGCGCCGAAATTCCAGCCTGAACTTTGCGAGTTGCCGCTACTGATCCGGACAGTACACCATCCACGCCACTGTCTCTGGCCGAAACAGTTCCTGGGCAGAGTCAGCCCCCACATCCTCAGTCTTGTTCTCACAGCTGCACTTGAGACCTCAGCTCTGATGAGGCATCTGGTTTGGTGTCTCCCACTTCTATGGCTTTTTCCACCTCTGCAGCATTACCTTCAGAGTCCTTGGCATGATGCAGCTCCATACCATAATTGATAACTTCTCATTCCCAACAGCATCCACTTGTGCTGTGTTCAGTTTCAGAGTCCTGCCTTTAAAGCTCAGCTTCCTCCTTTCACCTTAGTCTTCGCCAGGGAATCGGCCAACTGTAAAATATCTTCAGATGCCATCTTCTGTCCGGCTGTAAGGTCAGCATCAGCTTTTTCTCAGGACTCTCAACCTCCTCTGCTACCATGCCTTCCTCATTTGCACTGGTTGCTTGATCGTTCATCAGATGATTCACTATCACTACCACTATCCCTGTCTGACCCCTTTTTCTCAGCCACACCCGGCTCACTTTCAGGGTTATAAATTCTTCTCATTCGCATCCTGCTCACTTTCAGGGTTATACAATTCATTCTCATTCACATCCTGCTCACTTTCAGGGTTATACAATCCCTCATCTTGATCTGGAATCTTAGTTAACATGTCATCCACAACATTAACTTCACCATCTGGTCCCTGGTTTCCCTAGGTGGTCCCTCAAGTATGTGACTATGTGACAAACCCCCGCACTATACTTCTATATAGCTCAGGTACTAGGAGCTGGCTCACGACTCTCCTGGACTTCAGTGTCCCTATACAAACAGGTTATTGTTTATGGAACTGAGGAAACCTCTCTCAGAGCCAGGCTCTTGGGGAAACCTCATTTGAACCATTATATTTTCCTGTGCCGTTTTAAGAGTGGGGTCTCGCCACTGCTCACTCTCAAAATTGTCAAGGACACAGGTAAGTCAGGGCACTCGGTTCCGAGAACCCCATCCTCGTCTCCCAACATCACTGCAAAGGATTTCATCTCTATCACGGTCATCATCGTTATCGTATCACTTCATGATTATGATCAGTATCATCATCACTATCATTATCATTATCATCATCATCATTATTATCGTATCATTATCACATAAGTTTAACGGCCCCACTAGCATTGTGTTCCGCCCTCGGGACTGCGCACCCTCAGTAGGAGCTTCTCACATGTCCACAGATTTATTTTTTCCCTCAGAGCCCTTAGATGGGGAAATCATTACCCAATATGACGGGTTGACCGGTTCTTCACTACCCCCACTTCACATGAAAACCCCCCCGCGTTTGGGAACCAAGTCCACGGCAGTCTTTGGGTTGGGCTTTGGTGTCTCCATGGGTGCACACCATACTCAGGTGCTTATCAGGATGAAGTCCTTAATCAGGCTGCACGCACGAAAGTCACTGGGGTCTCTGAGTCCAAGAGGGGGGTGCTGGGCAGTCATTTCAACCACCGGGAATCTGTGGTCCAGTCTCTTCGGCTGAGGTGGCCCCCAAAACACAGGTTCTGCACGAGGAGGGGGGATCTGCAACATCCAATACTAGGCTCCCCCTCTATTGGACAGTTTGGGTGCAATTTCCGACATCTCCAAACACTGTCCCTCACACTTTTCCACCCACATTTTCCCCTCGGGCCTGAACCCGTCTTTCGTATACCCCCATGTCCCAACAGCTGGAACGTCTTACGCGAGGTTCAGCGTCCGGGAACTTGAAGTGACGCCACTAGACGGCTGGTCACGGAGGCGTCTTTGGTGGCGAAGGCCCCCTCCATCAGGTGACCAGACGATTGGCGTTTTGGTGGTCCCTTGTCCGGACCTCTGAACTCAGGAGACGTGTCGGGTTGTACGGTCACTATACCTTTTCACCTGCCGACACGGCGGCCGAGTCAGGCTCCCAACCGCTTCTTTCTCAGGCAACGCAGGTGCCTTTACAACATTACTCGGGGCGAGGTGTGAGAGGCAAACTGCTCAATAAAAAAACCGGTTGTTTTTTGCTGCTGCCAGCTTGCTGGGCCTGCTGCTCTCTGCAGGTGTTTTTAACAAGTCCTCCAAACTGTATCCAGCTGCGCTTCTCTGTTCAACAAGGCCGTCTTATGTTGACATTAACTTGGCCATTTGTTTAATCGCTTCTCCGGCTGTCATCCCTCTGTCAGACTTCTCTTCTTAACAACGGCAGTCTTCCTAAAGAATAACATCCACAGTCTTTTCCACAGAAAGTTCAGTTTGTGTGATACACTTTTTTTTTTTTTCTTTGCAAGTCTATTAGGGCTCTGTCTCTTTAAGACTGCCCCACAGACGTTTCTTTTTCCGACACACTTTTTTTTTTCTCTGTGCGCTTAACAGACTTCTCTTTATTGCTTCTCAGCCCTGTGCTGCACGCACATTCTGCACCAATTGTAAGCTTTTCAGGGGATATAATTGGGGTCGCCGTCTTGGGGAGGGGAAAGTGGCAAAAGAGTCCATTCACAGACAGCAGTTCTGGTAAAAACTGGCCGCAACCAGTTTTTTTAAAAGTCCACAGCAAACAGAACATAATCAAAACCAAATCATAAACATAAATCCTGGGCTTCTCAGCCATTACTACACATGATAGATTTCCTCACTATGGGGACCAGACTCTAACAGCCTGGGCCAAAAACAACACATTATATTCGGGCATTTACCAGAGGGGTTTACACAGAGACTGTCCGCTGTTAGCAGATATATATTATGTGAGTCAGTAATCATATAAAAAAAGGGAAAAAATATATATAACTGGCATAGATATATGATAAACATAGAATTACCTGACAATGTCCGTGGGGTCCAACGGAATCGTTATACACTGTCTCGGTAGAGGGGGGACCGGGTCTAAGTGCCCTGAACGGGGGCCTAATAACCCTCTACCTGGAGGTATTTTAAAAGGACAGAGGTCCAGGCCACGCGAAAACCCTGTCTCCTATCAATCCTCCCAACTGTATTTAGTCTAAGAAGGACCTGAATACCCCCAAAGGGAATGAACAGGAAACCCGGGATAATGAAAGAAAGACAAACAAGAAAGAGAAGGAAAAAAGTAAATAAAGGCTTACATACAACACCCACCCCACGTGGAAACTAAGGTTCAGAGATTAATATAAGCTATAAGAGAAAAAAACAACTAATAAATTTAGCTTAAATGTTTCAGAAACCGCTCCAGTTGTGAACTACATGAATGTTTCACCGGGTCTAACCCCCCGATGGCAGAAATATAAAAGGAAACTTAAATTTGAACATAACAAAAGCAGGGGCGAGGGCACCTAGCCCTTAGCAAAGAGCTAGGAAAAATTAATCTCACATTACCAAAAAAAAAGAAACAGAAGCTGCTGTGAGAAGTAGAAGTGCAATCGCGACGATCTTGTGGGCGAGCACCATGACAGTACCCCCCCTTTCGAGGGGCCTCCGGACCCTCATGACAGGTCTGTCGGGGATTTGGTGAAAGGTCCGTCCGTTATCATTGACCACCACGAAGGAGGAGGTAGAGGTGACGTATGATGGTGCCACATACTTTTTAAGTAATGACTTGTGAAACACATTATGAATTTTAAACGTAGGAGGGAGGTCCAGACGAAATGCCACGGATTAATTAGGAACTGTCCTGTACGGGGCCCCATGAATCTGGGACCCAACCTCCAGGAGGGAATTTTAAGTTTAATATTCTGGTAGAAACCCAACCAGATCATTCACCTTCAGACTGACCGGGAAATCTCCCCCTTCAGCCACCGTTTTGTAACGGTTCTCCGTAACCCTTTAGTCTTAACCGATCTGGAACTATCGTCTCTCGGAAGTCCCAAGGGGGTCCCCCTGGCCCCCAATACCCCCCCCCTAAGCCAGAGCATCGCTGACCCACAACTCCCTTGAGGAATGGAAAAGTATCCATCCTCCGGTCCTGGGAAAGTACGAGTAAGGCATCAGGAAAAACTTTATTGAGAGTCATTGCGCGATGAGGAGGTAACTCTTTACACCCCCCCTCTGAGAAATCTCCCAAAGCCCAGAAAAGGAGGCAAAGTCCTAGGTAAACCCACCGATTTCCGGTCATGCAGTTATTTTGCAAAATTTACCCACGGCTAATCTTTTGGATTGCCAAACAATCATGGGTTATGTTTAGCCAACCAAGGAAGTCCCAACAAAAGGAGTGGGACCCTCCAACAATAAAAAGAAAAATTGCTCTTTTGTATTGCCCTACTGAAGTCTTGTTATGAAAAGTTGAACCAAGCTACCTTGCCAAAAGGTTAGAATCAATAGAGAGTATAGGGACCGGTTTGGCCAATACACTCAGTTGCATCCGACCTGGGCAAACCGAGCGTCAAAAGATTTGCCCGGCCCACATAAGAAAAAAAAAGAAATCCCCTCAGTTCAGTACCAATCACCACTCCGAGGACGATAAACTGGGGGTTTGGGGACGAAATCAGACTCCCCGGGAACTCCCCTTTGGGCAAAAAAGGGCCCCGGGTGGACAACCCCCCAAAAAAGTCCCCCCCTCCCCCCAAAAAAAAAATTCAGTCTTGCGGGCAAGGTTCCCTCCCCCCAAATGATGTCCTCCAAGCATGGGTTTCAGAAAGACCAGGGGAACCCAGTTAAGGGTTTAGTGTGGTGGAGTCATCATGGGGGGCGGGTTCCCCGCGTCTTCCCGAAGTGTCTATCAATGCGAAAAGGGGGCCCCTAAGCAGCCCCAGTGAGGGGGGGGAAAAAAATCTTACTGAGCCCCATCTTTTAATTTGTCAAAAAACCTTGACAAAAGGTCTAAGGCTGGGTCTTCCTGGATCTGTTCCCCATCTGGGGGGAAACTAGAAATTTCCCTGTGGCGATTTCCTTGCGTATTTTAGTAACTTTGTTTGCAAGGGAACTCGATGGATATAAATTTCCAACCCAGGGCAGTAAAAATGATCCAGATGGAGTAGGGGGAACTGGGGAAAGAGAACCCCCAGTTTTAGGGCCCCCTTTAAGAGCGAGATAAAAATTCCCCCCTTCTTTCATCCAATGACGAGGCGCCCCCAAGTACAATTCATGCCTCCCGGAAAGTAAAAAATTTTTTTCCCCCCACCAGTGAACTGTCCGGGAGAGAACCTTGGTTCAGATCGGTTTGCTCTGGGGGGGACAAAACCTTGGATTAATGTCTGCAAATAGGAAAAACCCGAATGTGGGGCCCCGTGGGCTATGGGTCCTGAAGTGGGGGAATCTTTATTTTGGGGGGGCCGGTGAAAAGTCACGTGTATAGCAGATATTATATTGTGATGTCAGTAATCTATAAAAAAAGGGAACAACAAATTTAAAATGGCTAAAAATTTTGATAACATAGTTTCCTGACAATGTCAGTGGGTCCATCGGAACCCGTTATTTCATGTCTCCGGTAGGGGGACCGGGTCAAGGGCCCCCCGAACGGGGGGGCCTAATAACCCCCTTTCTGGAGGTATGTTAAAGGGGACAGAGGTCGGCCCCCCGCGTAAACCCTGTCTTATCAACCCCTGCCAATGTATTTGCCCCAAGAAGGCCCCCGAATACCAAAAGGGAATGAACAGGTAACGGATAAAAACAAAAGACAACAAGAAAGGAAGGAATAAAGTAAAAAGTTTCAAAAAACACTCCCACGTGGAAACCCCCTAAGGTTCGGTTAAATAAGCTTAAGGTAAAAAAAAAAATGAACTCTTAGAAAAATGTTTCAAACCCCGCTAGTTTGCTGATTGTGCTTTCCGGCGTCTAACACCAGAGGCAAAATATAAAGGAAACAATTAGAACATAATCAAAGCAGGGGCGGGCTGCACCTACCTTAGCAAAGGCTAGGAAAAATTAATTACATTCCCAAAAAAAAAAAAAGGGGAAGCTAGTGGAAAAGTCAGAAGGGAATGGACGATCTTCGTGGCGATCCCTGACAGAGACCCTTTTGTGTTGAAGGCACACCCACGCCAGATTGAGGGGGTCCCTCCTATTCATATTTGCAGCTTGGATTTAAGAGACTATCTGTCCCCGGGGTAATCGACCCCCCAGATGGACAGCTCCCTCCGGATTTCCCCTTTGTGTGGATCCTTGTCCGAAAAAGCGAGCTCATGTCTGGTTCGAGACCCTATTCTGGTTTCCTAATTAAACCTGAGGGTTTAGGCCTGGCGAAAGGGTTTTTGTATAAGGAAGGTGTAGGATTTTTCTACCCTGGTTTTTACAAAACCCCTTTTCCCTTTTTCCCAGTCAGCCAAAAGTTTAGGTGAAATGAACCCCCCATTAATAAAATCCTTCATGTTACTGTATTTACAGATTTTATTACTTTAACACTTTGATCTTTAAAAATGTTTACTTGTGGTATTCTTGGTACCTAAGGGGAAATTTTCTTTTGTCGGTATGTGTGGTGTTGCGTCAGGTATGGTAGTTTGCCCTATCTGTCCTTGTGCGGTAAACTGTAATATCCTTAACTCTTAGGGATTGGCAAGATATTGCGGCTGGGCGAGGGGGGTTTGTCCCCCCGGGGGATTTCTTCCTGGACCAACTTGGGGAGGTTTCCCCATTTTTTGAGACCCACTTTCGGACTTATTTTTGGGGGCGCTTGGGGGAGTAGTTCTCTTGAACTTCCCCCTTTGCGAAATGGTAAATTGACGTTGGATTGTTCTTGTGGTTGGAAAAATTGAAGTACTAAAAGTCAAGTAGGTTGGCTTCCCCATCCGCAAGTTGGGTAGGCCAAATTTGTGATGGAATTGATCTTAGTTCGTATTTTTCCCCTTTCGTTTCCGGAATCGGAAGCCCTTTCTTGAGGGCAGTGGTTTTATTAGCCATGGGGGAATTAAGAAGGGGGGCATCTAAATGTGCGGTCATGTTAATGGGGATGGCTGTGATTGATGCTGAAATGATGTAAAATGCACTAAAAAGGCTACGCCCCCGCCATTTTGCTTCACTGTGTGTGAATTGTTAGGGACAAAACGTGCTTGGACTTGGGGGAAAAGTTACAGATACTTTTTGTAATTGTTCTGTGGGGAGGCTATTTGAAAAACCCCGTGTAAATCACCCTTTTTCTTGCATGTTTTTTTAAAACCTGTGAAGGTTGTGTGTGGGGTGCGGTGACGCGCGTTTGCTTGCCCCAAGCTGTTTGTAGTCATCTGCGTGTCACTCATGACTTTTTTTTTTTTTTTTGTGGAATTGGTGGCCCTTAATTAAAAAACAGTCATCTTTTGTGTGGCGTTCTTTTCCCCAAACAGGTTAAAACATTGGAAGTAAAAAAGGAGTTTTTAGGCAAAAGAACTTTTTGTGCGTGTTACTGTAGTCTGTGGGTTTTTATTTTTCGAGGCGATCCGCTATTAGTTTTAACCCCCTGTGGTTTTAGTTGTGAGCGTGTGCACTGCTCTTCCCTTTACGTTTTTGTCAATTTTGGTGGCTCCATTCTTTTTAAAAAAATCAAATTTTGTGTGAGGTTCCCCGTATCCATCTTGGTTGAAAACTATGAAGTAAAAAGGGGGCCTTTCAGGCAAGTAAAAAGTTGTGTGCAGTGGACGGCGTCTTGAGGTTTTTTTTTTTTTGGAGTGAGATCACGCTCCAGTTTTTCTTAACCCCGTGGTTGTGTTGCGAGCGTGTGTACTGCCTATCCTTGACATTTTTGTTAAATTTGGTCTGCTCTTCTATTTCAAAAAACTCAAATCTATTAGTGTGACGCGCTTCCATCCTTATCCAATATATTGGTTGCAAACACTATAGAAGTACACAAAGGAGCCTTTCAGAGCTAGTGAACAGTTGTGTGCAGTGTTCATGGCAGTCTGTGAGGTTCCTTTTTTTGAGTGCAGATCACGCTCCAGTTAGTTCTTCAACCACTGCTGGTTTTAGTCTGCTGAGCGTGTGTCACTGCCTCATCCTTGCCATTTTTGTCTAATTGGTGCTGCTCCGTTCTATTTCAAAAAACTCAAATCTATTAGTGTGACGCGCTTCCATCCGTATCCAATACATTGGTTGCAAACACTATAGAAGTACACAAAGGAGCCTTTCAGAGCTACTGAACAGTTGTGTGCAGTGTTCACGGCAGTCTGTGAGGTCTCTTTTTTGAGTGCAAATCACGCTCCAGTTAGTTCTTCAACCACTGCTGGTTGTAGTCTGCTGAGCGTGTGTCACTGCCTCATCCTTGACATTTTTGTCTAATTGGTGCTGCTCCATTCTATTTAAAAAAAACTCAAATCTATTAGTGTGACGCGCTTCCATCCGTATCCAATACATTGGTTGCAAACACTATAGAAGTACACAAAGGAGCCTTTCAGAGCTAGTGAACAGTTGTGTGCAGTGTTCACGGCAGTCTGTGAGGTTTCTTTTTTTGAGTGCAGATCACGCTACAGTTTGTTCTTCAACCACTGCTGGTTTTAGTCTGCTGAGCGTGTGTCACTGCCTCATCCTTGACATTTTTGTCTAATTGGTGCTGCTCCATTCTATTTAAAAAAACCTCAAATCTATTAGTGTGACGCGGTTCCATCCGTATCTAATACATTGGTTGCAAACACTATAGAAGTACACAAAGGAGCCTTTCAGAGCTAGTGAACAGTTGTCTGCAGTGTTCACTGCAGTCTCCGAGGAATAAGCACACTTAGGCCTTATAACTTTTCTGCCTTTCTTTATCAATCTACCAAGATGAAGAAGGCAGGGAGTAAGGCACGTGGTTGTGGGCGTGGAGTTTCAGCAGGGAGAGGACGTGGGGATTCTGTGGCTGCTGCTGCCCCCAGTGACACAGCATCCACCAGTTTTCCCCGTGAGCGTTCCTTTATGCGCACTTTTGTAGGAGCTCGGCGTACCCCCCTGCTGCGGGAAGAACAAATTGAAGCCGTTGTTGGTTGGATGGCAGCCAATGCATCGACTTCAATTGCTTCCACCTCCTCTCAGGACCAGAGCACTGTTGAGCAACCATCTGTCTCTTCACCGCCTGCCAAATTGCCCAGGCAGTCAGAGAGCTCTGTACAGGAGCCAGCTGAGTCTCTGCTTCTGTTCTCAGAATCTGTTGGCTTGCAAACAGGGGCCCAGCCAAGCAGCATTCTGGAATGTGAAGAAGAGGGAGTATGCAGCTTTGTCTCTCTGAATCTGAAGAGGTGGGTGAGCCAGTGCCGATGGTGAGCACACCGCAGAACGCATCTGATGATGATGAGACTCAGGTGCCAGTTTCTGTTGAGCATGGTGCTGGCCAGACCACCCAACAGCAGCAGGTGTTGGAAGAGGGTAGTGGAGATGATGAGGTCCAAGACCCAACATGGCGTGAGGAACAGGAAGGTGGTGGGAGCAGCTCTGAGGAAGAGATTGCCCCAACGGTCCAAACAGGAGGGAGAGGTAGACTGCAGACTCGGTTGCCTGTAGCCTCCACTTTGGCACCCGTTCGGAGCAGTTCTCTTCCAAAATCCAAAATGGGCGCTCCCAGGACTTGCACTGCGTGGTCCTTTTTTGACACACTTGCAGATGATATTTGCTATGTCAAATGCAAGCTGTGTAATCAAAAAGTCAAAAGAGGTAAAAGTGTCAGTAACCTCAATACCACTAACATGTGGAAACATGTGCGGACCAAGCACGTGGTTGAGTTACAAAGACACACTGGAGACGTAGGCCAACCTATAGCAGCACCTACATCTTTAGCTCGTGTTGGAGCCTCTTCCTCCAGCTCACACACAGCTGGTTCAGCTTCCTCACAGGATCGCCATGGAAGAACCTCTGTCACTGTTGTCCAGAGACCCAGTGTTATTCCACCCACAGCAGCAAGTTCCCTGTCATCCTCACACTCCCAGGCCACTGTACAGCCATCGGTAGCACAGGCATGGGAGAAAAGACGGCCATACTCGGCAAACCATCCCCGAGCACAGGCTCTGAATGCTGGCATTGCAAAACTCCTGTCCCTTGAAATGCTGTCGTTCAGGCTGGTGGAGACTGACAGTTTCCGTAACTTAATGGCATTGGCAGTCCCACAATACAATGTGCCATGCCGATTTTATTTCAGCAGGCAAGCCGTCCCTGGTCTGCAAAAGCATGTTGAGGGAAAAATTAAACATGCGCTACTAAACGCCGTCAGTAGCAAGGTCCACCTGACCACCGATGCGTGGACCAGTACCCATGGCCAGGGATGATACCTTTCCCTCACTGCCCATTGGGTTAATGTTGTGGAGCCGGGTACAGATCTTGCGAGTGGCGCTGTACGTGTTCTGCCAACTCCAAGGATTGCAGGAATCCAGTCTGTACACATTGACTCCTCCTACTCCAGTTCCTCAGAATCATTGCTGCAGGAGCCGTCACGGTCTACCTCCACATGGACCCGTGAACGCTTACCTGTTACGACCGATATGAGCACAACCGTGGCCAAACGTCAACAGGCCGTCCTGAAATTAATTTCCATGGGGAATCGAAGCCACACAGCGCAGGAGCTCTGGAATGCCATAAAGCAGGAGAGCGACGTGTGGTTTTTGCCAGCGAATCTCCAGCCAGGCTTGGTAGTGTGTGACAATGGCCAAAATCTGGTGGCAGCTCTGGGCCTTGACAACCTCACTCACATACCATGTCTGGCACATGTGCTCAACTTGGTCGTGCAGAGTTTTTTGAGGGACTATCCGGATCTTGATGCACTGCTGCACAAGGTCCGCCTAGAGTGCGCTCACTTGCGACGTTCCAGCATAGCCAGATCGCGCATTGCAGCTCTGCAACGCAGATTTCGCCTTCCTGAACATCGCATCATATGTGACGTACCCACCAGGTGGAATTCCACGTTACATATGTTGGAGCAGTTGTGTGAGCAGCAGCCAGCAGTAATGGAGTATCAGCTGCATCAGGCGCAATCAACTCACAATTTGCTCCGTTCACACTTCACCACTACTGAGTGGGCCTCTATGAAGGACATCTGCCACGTTTTGCGTGCGTTTGATGAGTCAACGCGGATGGCGAGTGCAGATGATGCACTAGTCAGCCTGACTGTCCCCCTTATCTGCCTGCTTCAAAAAACACTGCAAGCACTAAGGGATGAGGTTTTGGAAGAGGTGGAGGATGAGGAGTCACAAATTCCATCACCTTCTGGACAGTCAGCGCAACGTGGTTCCTCACAAAGGGCTAGGCAGGGGTCACTTTTTGAGGAGGATGAGGAGTCAATGGAGGAGGAAGACATCGCTCCAGAGGGAGGTACACAATGCTCTAGTCAGTATGTAGAGCGAGGGTGGGGTGATGCAGAGCAGGCAGAGATGACGCCTCTTGCAGGGGACAGCGTTTCTTGGCCAGTTGGGAGTCTGCAGCACATGGTTGATTTCATGCTGCAGTGCCTGAGAAACGACCGCCGCATCGCCCACATTCTCAACACGTCTGATTATTGGGTGTACACCCTCCTAGACCCTCGCTACCGGGACAACTTACAAAGCCTCATCACACCGTTGAACCGGGAGCATAAAATGCGGGAGTACCAAGACACACTGGTGCAATCCATCATGTTCTCCATTCCAGCCGAGAGCACTGCTGCTGCTACTGCTTTACAAAGCAGCTCTGTGCGTCGAGGCAGTGGAGACAGCTCTGCAACAAGAGGGAGCAGAAGCAGCGCCTCTGCACAGGGCAAGACCAGTATGTTCCAAATGTGGCGAAGTTTTGTGTCAGCGCCACAAATGTCTACACCATCCGAGACGGCTCCAGTGAGCAGGAGGCAACGTTTCCGTAAGATGGTGACAGACTACATGTCTTGCCCTCTCAGTGTACTCCCAGATGGCTCTTCCCCATTCAAGTTTTGGGTCTCTAAGCTGGATACATGGCCAGAGCATAGCCAGTATGCATTGGAGGTGCTGGCTTGCCCTGCTGCCAGTGTATTATCGGAGCGCGTCTTTAGTGCTGCAGGTGGTGTACTAACAGACCGTCGCATGCGACTATCCTCCGATAATGTAGACCGGCTTACTTTTCTGAAAATGAACAAGGCATGGATCTCGCCTGAATTTGCCTGTCCGGTTTCAGATTAAATAACTGGTTGGCAACGTTATCCATGTCTCCTGTTATGTTCATCTTTCTACCACCTGAACTCTACTCCCTGGGCTATAACACTGACAGTTGCTGCTCAGAAGTGCCGTGTCCACAGACCAATACACAAGCTCTATTGTTAGTGGGGTTCAGTACCGCCAGCTGTTCCCCTGCTGTGTGTCCGGCAAGAAGTCTCCTGTTCCCTACACATGCACAGAACAACACATGTCTAAGTTGCTCCACATAGGGAAGAGCCGTCACCCTGATTGTTATGCTCAAAACAGGAAATATTGAAGTTTTCAAGCCCTAAAATGATTAATTTTAATAAGAAATATGGACAAATATTAATTTGTCATCACAGCGCATATATGCACATGGCGAGTACAAATGGTAACAAAAAAGACAACATAGGGTTTACTTTTTGGCATGAATGCATAAAACTACATTTCATCATTATCCATTAATGCTGCTTAAGGAACGTTATCTGGACCTGTAAGATAGAATCATAGAATCATAGAATGGTAGAGTTGGAAGGGACCTCCTGGGCCTTCTGGTCCAACCCCTGCTCAAAGCAGGATTCTCTAAATCATCCCAGACAGATGTCTATCCAGCCTTTGTTTGAAGACTTCCATTGAAGGAGAACTCACCACCTCTTGTGGCAGCCTGTTCCACTCATTGATCACCCTAACTGTCAAAAAGTTTTTTCTAATATCTAATCTGTGTCTCCTCCCATTCAGTTTCATCCCATTGCTTCTAGTCTTTCCTTGTGCAAATGAGAATAAAGATGATCCTTCTACAATGTGACAGCCCTTGAGATATTTGTAGACAGCTATTAAGTCTCCTCTCAGTCTTCTTTTTTGCAAGCTAAACATTCCCAAATCCTGCAACCGTTCCTCATAGGACATGGTTTGCAGACCGGTCACCATTCTGGTGGCTCTTCTCTGAACTTGCTCCAGTTTGTTGATGTCTTTTTTAAAATGTGGTGCCCAAAACTGGACACAGTATTCCAGATGAGGTCTGACCAAAGAGGAGTAGAGGGCAATAATGACCTCACGTGATCTAGACTGTATGCTTCTGTTGATACATCCTAGAATTGCATTTGCCTTTTTTGCTGCTGCATCACACTGTTGACTCATGTTAAGTCTGTGATCAATTAGTATACCCAAGTCTTTTTCACATGTGCTGTTACTTAGCCCTATTCCTCCCATTTTGTATATGCTTTTTTCATTTTTATTGCCCAGATGTAGTACTTTGCATTTTTCCCTGTTAAAATCCATTCTGTTAGTTGCTGCCCACTGCTCCAGTTTTTGTATATCTTTTTGAATCCTCTCTCTCTCTTCTCTAGTATTAGCTACCCCTCCTAGCTTTGTGTCATCAGCAAATTTGATCAGTTTACCCTCAATTCCTTCATCTAAATCATTGATAAAGATGTTGAACAATACAGGGCCCAAAACAGAGCCTTGTGGTACCCCACTTGAGACATTCTTCCAACTGGATGTGCAGCCATTTACAACCACTCTTTGGGTCCGATCACTAAGCCAGTTATGAATCCACCTAACAGTTGCCTTGTCCATTCCATACTTAGTCATTTTTTCAATAAGGATTGTGTGAGATACTTTGTCAAATGCTTTGCTGAAGTCAAGATATACTATATCTACAGCATTTCCCTGATCCACCCAGTCAGTGATTCTGTCATAGAAGGAAATTAAGTTAGTCTGACATGACTTATTAGTTACAAACCCATGCTGACTCTGGTTAGTCACTTCATTCTTATCCAGGTACTTGCATACATGTTCTTTAATAATTTGTTCAAAGATCTTTCCTGGTATAGAAGTCAGACTCACCGGCCTGTAGTTCCCTGGGTCCACCTTCTTCCCCTTTTTGAAGATAGGAACAACATTTGCTCTTCTCCAGTCTTCTGGGACTTCTCCTGTTCTCCAAGAATTTTCAAAGATTATGGACAGTGGTTCAAGAATTTCTTCTGCTATCTCCTTCAGTACCCTGGGGTGTAATTCATCTGGACCTGGAGACTTGAATTCATTTATGTCAGCTAAGTGTTTCCTCACTGTCTTTCTGTTTATAGATATCCTGGATTCTTCTATTCCTTTAATAGGACAGTGAAGATCAGTTGATGTTACATTTCCTTTCTGAGAGAAAACAGATGCAAAATAGGAATTTAAAAGTTCAGCCTTCTCAACATCCTGACTTACCATTTCATCATTTTCATCCTGTAAAAATCCTATAGCATCTTTGACTTTTCTTTTACTTTTGACGTATCCCCAAAATCCTTTTTTGTTGCTTTTGACGTCACTTGCAAGCCTTAATTCATTGTCAGCTTTAGATAATCTTATTTGTGCCCTGCAGGTTCTGCAGACGGCATTATATTCTTCTTTAGATATACCTCCCTCTTTCCATTTGATAAACATTTCTTTCTTCCTTTTTAGCATGTGTTTAAGTTCTATGTTCATCCATCCTGGTTTCCTTAAATGCTTCCCATTCTTCCCTCTTTTCGGAATTGTTAACGATTGTGCTTTGAGAATCTCATTTTTCAAGATGTCCCATCCTTCCTGGACATTTTTGTCCTTAAGGATATCCTGCCATTGGATTCCTCCAATTCTCTTTCTGAGTCCCTTAAAATCTGCCTTTCTGAAATCTAACCTTGATGTCTGAGTCTTCACAGGTCTTCCTCCTCTTGTTATCCAAAATTCTAAAATAGCATGGTCACTACCTCCTAGAGTCCCAGCCACTCTTACCTCCTCCACCATTTCCTCCCTGTTTATGAGGATTAGATCCAAGGTAGCAGATCCCCTTGTTTTCTCCATTACCTTTTGGAAGATAAAGTTGTCAGCAAGAGAGGATAAGAATTTCCTGGACCTGTTAGTTTTGCCTGAGAGAGATTCCCAACAAATGTCTGGATAGTTGAAATCTCCCATGACCACTATGTCATATTTTTTGGAGAACTTGGCCATTTGATGCATAAAGAGTTCATCCATATCTTCAGCTTGCATAGGTGGCCTGTAGTAAATGCCTACAATGGTGTCCTTTCCATTGTTCTGTCCTTGTATTCTTACCCAAACAGTTTCCACAGAACTCCCAGTCTCTGAAGCGTCAATCTCTGTGCAGATATACGCTTTTCTAACATACAATGCAACACCTCCTCCTCGTTTATCAAGTCTGTTTCTTGCAAATAAGTTGTATCCTTCTAGCCTTGTATTCCAATCATGTGTATCGTCCCACCAAGTCTCAGTGATTCCAATGACATCATACTTCTTCTCCTGCGTTAGTAGTTCCAATTCTCCTTGTTTGTTGCCCATGCTTTGTGCATTTGTATAGAAACATTTTAGTTTGTGATTGGTTTCTCTTCCACCAATATTTTTATTATTTAGATTGTTTTGTCTTCGTTCTTCCTTTCCACTTCTAATAGCAGAGTTCTCAATAGTATTTGTCAGGTGTATGGCTTTTGCTGGCGTTTTGCTTCCCTTCCCACATTGTTCTAGTTTAAAGCTCTCCTGATGAGTGTAGCAAGGCGACTTCCAAATACATGTTTTCCAGTCTTCGTAAGGTGCACCCCATCTCTAGCAAGTAGTCCATCGTATAGGTAATTCACTCCGTGATCCAGAAATCCAAATCCTTGCTGACGGCACCATCGACGTAGCCAGTTGTTCACCTGCAGAATCTTATTCCACCTCCTTGTTCCATGGACATCCACTGGAAGGATGGAAGAGAAGACCACCTGCGCTCCCAGTTCTTTCACTTTCTTACCTAAGTTTTCAAAGTCACTGCAGATGGTTTCCAGGTCGTTTCTAGCGGTGTCATTTGTCCCCACATGTATTAGCAGGAATGGGTAGTCATCTTTAGGTCTGAAGAGTCCTGATATCCTGTCAGACACATCTTTAATTTTTGCACCTGGTAGACAGCACATTTCTCTTGAGGTTATATCCAGTCTGCAGATAGCGGCCTCTGTTCCTCTCAACAGGGAATCACCCATGACAACAACTCTCCGTTTCTTCTTCACAACAGTTTTCTTTCTCCATTCAGGAGGACTCTGAGGGCGTACAAGGTTGTTTGTGGGCAAAGTCTTATCCTGATGTATTTCTTCATCGTTCTCCTGTGTAAGAGCCTGGTATTGGTTCCTGAGCAGAATTGGTGCTGACTGCCTCCTGATCCTCCTGCTTCTCTGGGTCACATGCTTCCATTCCTCTGTTTCTTCAGTTGCACTTCGAATTTCTTCTCTTTCTGTACCATGAAGAGATAATTCTGCTCTGTCTAAGAACTCTTCATCTTCCTTAATGGTCTTCAATGTAGATAACCTCTCTTCCAGATTTTGCAACTTTTCCTCCAACAGGGACACAAGCTTGCATTTCTGGCATGTGAAGTTTGGCTTTTCCACTGGTAAGTCTATGAACATGTAGCAAGAAATGCAGCTCACCACATGGCTCCTAGCCTCTTCCATGTTCTTATTGTTCAAGAGATAATCAAGCAGTGAAATATAAGCCAAATTATCTCCTCGGGACTCCTCCCCTGGTTTACTAATGTCCTCCTTTCAGCTGCAACAGCCAAAATCCAGAAACAGATAATGCAGTCAATGGATGTACGAATCATAAACATAATCATCATCATCATCATGAGTTCTATTTCTGACAGACATAATAAAATACACTGACTGAGGACAACTGTAACTTCACACACCATATATGAAATGGCCAGCATCTAAACCTGATAATAAGGCGCCATAATAATTTATTACATCTACAAAGTGCATCATGCATACTGACAATAGGTAGTTATACCTGCAAGTGCTGATGAAACAACCACAACAGATATAAATTGATAATGGTATATAGGTATCACAGTGCATAGTTACTCATGGACAATGTCGATCTAATACTGTACCTCAATAAAGGCAGCGTCACCCATCATGCTTGTTTGGCTTGTAGCTTGTTGAAGAGGGAACGTGCTTGTTTCGTTGCTCATAGGTGGATGTTTAGACAGTAAATCATTACTGATGTTGTCTTTGTTGCGTCCCTAGGGCAGAATAACGCTGCGTAACGTAACTGCAAGAGAGAGTCATATAATAGCCAGACGCTACCCAAACCTACGCACGACAGTAGGAAGGTAGTGTTGGCGGATAAAGCCTTGCGCAACCAGACATGCTTTTCCCTCTTCAACAGTGTACAAGCAAAAAGTGCATGATTGCTGCCGCAGCCTTTATTGACGTACAGTATGACATCGCCATTCGCCATCTGAGGCTGTGCACTGTCTGATACAGACATAGTATATACCTTACCTATCCGTTGCGTTTGTTTCACCTCCACTTGCAGGCACCGACTTTAATTTTGACAATGCATGATGTATTTTTTAAATGTTTTTGTTTTCATATTACATTATTGCGTTATAAAATTGATGAGTCCATGCTGGACATGTAATATATGCTGTCCGAAGTACAAATTTTCCTAACTGAAAGTATTTCAATCTGTGTCACTGTCACATATAAATTTTAATGATGATGATGACTATTACAAAATCCATTGTCTGCACTATATAATGGTTTTACATAGCGTTTCTTACGCATCATTCATAAATACAAAAATGGACTTGTATTCATTCATTTAAACCACTATATTTTTGTAAAAAAATTTTTGTTGGTGTGGTGTTCCATTTCTTGTTGCCATGTGCTTATATGCGTTTATATTTTAAGGGTGTTTATTTTTATTTTTGGAATTGAAATTCATCATTTTATTGTCGTAGTAAAGCTTCATTTTTTCTTGTTTGGAGTATATACATTTCCAAGTGCCACGTAACAAGGCAAGAACTCTATATTTTATTTAAAGACCCTCCTTGACCCTGGGCTTCAACACCGCCAGTTGCTGCTCTGAAGTGTTGGATGCACAGATCAAAAGAATCGCTGATGTGTTTGTGGGGTTCAGAAACGCCTGCTGTTCCCCTGCTGTGTGTCCGGCAAAAATTCATGCTACCTCAAAATAAAATTTCCACCAGCTCATACTAGGCCTCTGCCTACACCCTCCTTGACCCTGGGCTTCAACACCGCCAGTTGCTGCTCAGAAGTGTTGGATGCACAGATCAAAACAATCGCTGATGTGTTTGTGGGGTTCAGAAACGCCTGCTGTTCCCCTGCTGTGTGTCCAGCAAAAATTCATGCTACCTCAAAATAAAATTTCCACCAGCTCATACTAGGCCTCTGCCTACACCCTCCTTGACCCTGGGCTTCAACACTGCCAGTTGCTGCTCAGAAGTGTTGGATGCACAGATCAAAACAATCGCTGATGTGTTTGTGGGGTTCAGAAACGCCTGCTGTTCCCCTGCTGTGTGTCCGGCAAAAATTCATGCTACCTCAAAATAAAATTTCCACCAGCTCATACTAGGCCTCTGCCTACACCCTCCTTGACCCTGGGCTTCAACACCGCCAGTTGCTGCTCAGAAGTGTTGGATGCACAGATCAAAACAATCGCTGATGTGTTTGTGGGGTTCAGAAACGCTTGCTGTTCCCCTGCTGTCACGCTGTATAGCAGATATATATATATGTGATGACAGTAATCTATATCAAAAGGGCAACATACAATATAACATGCGCATAGATATATGATAACATAGAATTACCTGACAGAAAGTCCAGTGGGTCAATACGGAATCTGTTATACGCTGTCTCCGGCTAGAGGGTGACCGGGGTCTATGCTGACCCTAAACTGGGGTCCTAACTAATCCCTCTACCTGGAGGTACTGTTAAAGGTACAGAGGTCCAGGCCACCAGCGTAAACCCTGTCTCCTATCAATCCCTGCCAACTGTAATCTAGTCCTAAGAAGGACCCTGATTACCACCAAAGGGAATGAACAGGTAACGGTTAATGAACAGAAAGACATACAAGAAAGACAAGAAATAAAGTAAATAAAGTCTTACATACAACACTCACACACAGTAGGAACACCTAAGGTCTCAGAGACAAACTATAAGCTATAAGAGTAAAAACAACTAAGGAGCTCTTAGCTTAAGTATTCTCAGAACCGATCCAGTCTGCTAGACTACATAAAGGCTTTCACCGGCCTCTAACAAGCAGACTGGCAGGTATATGAAGGAATCTAATTAGAACATAATCAAAAGCAGCCGGGCGAGGCTGGACCTAGTCTTAGCAAAGAGCTAGGTAAAATTAACTCCCTCATTACCAAACACAAAGAAACAGCAACTCAGCTGTGAGAAGTCAGAGTGTGTAATCGCGACGATCCTTGTGGTGATACACCCATGACACCTGCTGTGTGTCCGGCAATAATTACTGCTACCTACACATGCTGAAAACAACATGACATGTCAAAGTGGCTACTGCTACACATAGATATGAGGCTACACCCTGATTTCTATGCTGTAAACTAGTGAAACGTCAGCTTTAAAACCATAAAATGATTAGTCTTTGGCACCAATCTCTAACTACTTTGGACATATTAGTGCACATATGCACATGTCGAACACAAATGCCAACCCAAAAGCCTACATATGCTATTGTCACAGGTGTGTCGCCACGAAGATCGTCGTGATTACACAACCTGACTTCTCTGTTATGTTTCGGTAGCTGAGGAGTGCAGGTAAAAAAGGAAATACACCAGAGCAGTTGGAATCTATGAGATTGCAGTACCCTGACTAACCACCAGAACTAGAGGCAGCCGTGGAGCGTTCCCACGTTGGTCCCAGACGCCTCGTCACAGCCCGAGAAACTAACTACACCTAAAGATAGAAATAGGAAAGCTATCTGCCCCGGAGCAGAACCCAAAAGACAATAGAAAGCCCCCAAACATGTAATGGCGGCTAGACAAGATGAAATACTGACACAGAAAGAAAATAGTATGAGCAAACGCTGGGGCCCAAACTAACTAAATAGAAAAGGATAGGAAGGGTACTTACTGCAATCCCAGAAAACCCTGAAAAGCACCAACTCTACTAATTTCAAAAACACCTGAGATCACACGACCTCTTCCACCTAAATTAGTTCTCTGGTGTAACAAAATCAAAACAGCAGCCACTGAAAAAACTGGAAAAAGCAAAAGTACAAACATCAGTGGCTGAACTAAACTGAGAGGGCAAAAGCCCCCGGAGGGGACCGTGAAGGCCCCCACAGAAGTGCAGGACAAAATGCAAAAATATAGCACAAAAACAAAAAGAAGAAAATGTCTTATCTGTTAGCAGGAGATGCAGACACGACACAGCAGGCTACAAGGGAAACAGGAATGAAGGATTCAGACCAGAACAATTGATCACCGGCAACCCTGATGGGAAGGTGACTCCCTTATATAAGACCAGTCAGTAACACCTGATTCCCAGTCCTCACAATCTTCACTGGACAGACCAGCACCGCTTGTAACCACCAGAGGAAGCCTCTGCTCAGAACTCATCTCAAACCCATTCACAACAGTACCCCCCCCTTGAGGAGGGGTCACCGAACCCTCATTTGAGCAACCAGGTCGGTCAGGATGAGTTCTATGATACGCACGGATAAGTCTCCTAGCATGGATGTCCGAAGCAAACACCCAAGAATTGTCTTCCTGACCATAACCTCTCCATTTAACCAAATACTGGAGTTTCCGTCTAGAAAAACGAGAATCTAATATTTTCTCAACCACATACTCCAGATTGCCCTCAACCAAAACAGGGTCAGGAGGCACAGCAGCAGGAACCACTGGCTCAACAAACCTCTTCAACAAGGACTTGTGGAACACGTTATGGATCTTAAATGTCCCTGGAAGAAGCAAACGAAAAGAAACAGGATTAATAATCTCCATGATCTTATAAGGTCCAATGAACCTAGGCTTAAATTTAGGAGATGCTACTCTAATAGGAATATTCTTTGAGGACAACCAGACCAAGTCCCCCACTTTAAACCGAGGACCATCAGTCCTATGCCGGTTAGCAAACCGCTGGGCCTTCTCCTGAGAGAGGGACAACCTCTCCACTACCTGGTCCCAAATCAGTTGCATACGCTCCACAAGAGTCAACACCTGGACAGACAGAAGCCTCCGTCTGTCCTGAAGAAAATCGAGGGTGAAACCCAGAATTACAGAAAAACGGAGACATCAAAGTGGCAGAGCTAGCCCTATTATTAAGAGCAAACTCAGCCAAAGGCAAAAAAAAGACCCAGTCATCCTGATCAGCAGACACAAAGCATCTTAGATAAGTCTCCAATGTCTGGTTTGTTCTCTCAGTTTGACCATTGGTCTGAGGATGAAATGCCGAGGAGAAAGACAATTGAACACCAAGTTTAGAACAAAAAGTCCTCCAAAATCTGGAAACAAACTGGACTCCTCTGTCAGACACAATGTCCTCAGGAATGCCGTGTAAACGAACCACGTGCTGAAGGAACAACGGCACCAATTCAGAGGAGGAAGGCAACTTAGGTAATGGCACAAGATGTATCATTTTGTAAAACCTATCACAAATTACCCAGATGGTGGTCATTCTCTGAGAAACAGGAAGGTCGGAAATGAAATCCATAGAGATATGGGTCCATGGTCTCTTGGGCACAGGCAATGGCATCAACAAACCACTAGAGCGAGAGCAAGGCTTGGAGCGAGAGCAAGTCCCGCAGGACTGCACAAATTCCCTGACATCACGAGACAAGGTAGGCCACCAAAAGGACCGACTAACCAAGTCTCTGGTACCAAAAATTCCGGGATGCCCAGCCAATGCGGAACAATGAATCTCAGACATCACACTCTTTTTCCACTGGTCCGGGACAAACAATTTTCCAACAGGGCAGCACTCGGGCCTATCCTCCTGACACCCCTCCAGAGCAAGTCTCAAATTGGGCGAGATGGCGGAAGGAACTACACCCTCTTTCAAAATAACAGAAGGATCAGATAACTCAGGAGAGTCCGCAAGGAAACTCCTCGAGAGGGCATCCGCCTTAACATTCTTAGTGCCAGGAAGAAAGGAAACCACAAAATTAAAACGTGTGAAAAACAAGGCCCACCTGGCCTGTCTAGGATTGAGTCGCTTGGCAGATTCCAGATAGACCAGATTCTTATGGTCCGTAAGGACCACCACCTGATGTTTGGCTCCCTCCAGCCAATGTCTCCACTCTTCAAAAGCCCACTTCATGGCCAATAACTCCCGATTACCCACGTCATAATTACGTTCAGTAGGAGAAAATTTTCGAGAGAAAAAGGCACAAGGGTTACTTTTAGAGGTCTCTGGATCTTTTTGGGACAAAACGGCACCTGCCCCAATTTCAGAGGCATCAACCTCCACCTGAAATGGCAGAGAAACATCAGGCTGCCGTAGAACAGGAGCAGAAGTGAATCTCTGCTTAAGTTCCTGAAATGCAGAGACTGCCTCAGGAGGCCAATTCACCACATCAGAACCCTTTCTGGTCAAATCAGTTAATGGTTTAACAATAACCGAGAAATTACCAATAAATTTACGATAAAAAATTGGCAAAACCCAAAAATCTCTGAAGAGCCTTTAATGAAGTAGGTTGGACCCAATTACAGATGGCCTGAACCTTGACCGGGTCCATTTCAATAACAGATGGGGACAAAATGAATCCCAGAAATGAGATCCTCTGTACGCCAAAAAGACACTTTGATCCCTTCACATACAGAGCATTCTCTCTCAAAATCTGGAATACAGTTCGAACATGTTTCACATGAGAGTCCCAGTCATTAGAAAAAATCAAGATATCATCCAAATAAACAATCAGAAATTTGTCCACAAAATCCCTGAAAATGTCATTCATGAAGGACTGGAAGACGGAAGGAGCATTAGTGAGCCCAAAGGGCATCACTAGGTACTCAAAATGCCCTTCAGGGGTATTGAATGCCGTCTTCCATTCATCCCGTGCTTAATGCGAATAAGGTTATACGCCCCCTGAGGTCAAGCTTGGTAAACCAAGTAGCGTTTTTCACCCTGGAAAACAGGTCAGAAATCAAGGGTAACGGGTATTGATATTTCACAGTAATATTGTTCAAGAGACGATAATCAATACACGGCCTTAATGAACCATCCTTTTTGGCCACAAAGAAAAAACCGGCACCTAAGGGTGAAGAGGATGGTCTGATATGACCCTTCTCCAATGATTCCTTGATATAAGACCGCATAGCGTCATGTTCAGGTACAGACAAGTTAAAAAGGCGACCTTTAGGGAATTTACTACCCGGCACTAATTCAATAGCGCAGTCATAGCTCCTATGGGGAGGCAAGGATGCAGATTTACTTTCGCTAAACACATCAGAAAAATCAATCAAAAAGTCAGGAACATCCTGAGCCTGGGGGGAGGCAGAAAAAACAGGAGTGTTGGTATTAACACATTGGCAGCCCCAACTGGTTACAGACACAGATTTCCAATCCAAAACAGGATTATGAGACTGTAACCAAGGGAAACCCAGCACGATAATGTCATGCAGATTATACAGAACCAAAAATTTGCAGCACCCCTGGTGATCAGGTTCAACCCTCATTATCACCTGAGTAGAAAACTGGGGTTTATTCTCAGCCAAAGGGGTAGAATCGATCCCCAGTAGGGGAATAGACTTCTGTAGGGGTATCAAGGGAAACCCACAACATTTAGCAAAATCATAATCCATCAGGTTAATAGCTGCTCCAGAATCAACGAAAGCCTGAGCAGAAAATGAGGACAGAGAGCATATCAGAGTGACAGTTAATAAAAACTTAGTCTGAACACTACCCAAGACAACTGAGCGTGCAAAACGTCTTCCCCGCTTAGGGCATACTGAAATAGCATGAGAGGCATCACCACAGTAGAAACATAACCCATTGCGCTTTCGAAACTCATGACGCTGTGCCCCAGACACCACTCTATCACACTGCATGGGTTCAGAAGCTGGTTCACAAGGCAACACCATTCCACGCATACTTCTCCGCTCACGCAAACGTCTGTCAATTTGAATCGCTAATGACATAGAATCATTGAGACCAGAGGGGACAGGGAATCCCACCATAACATCCTTTACATTATCTGACAGACCCTTCCGGAAAAGGGCTGCCAAAGCGTCGTCATTCCATTTGGTCAGGACTGCCCACCTACGGAATCTCTGACAGTATAACTCAGCGTCATAAAGCCCCTGATTTAATGCCAACAAGGCTTTTTCAGCTTGATCAGTGACATTAGGCTCATCGTACAATAACCCCAAAGCCTGAAAAAATGCATCAACATCACTCAAAACAGGATCCCCAGGTGTCAGGGAAAAAGCCCAATCCTGAGGATCGCCGCGCAGGAGAGAGATGATAATTTGAACCTGCTGCGCTGCGTTCCCTGAGGACTTAGATTTTAAGGCAAAAAACAATTTACAATTATTTTTGAAATTCTGAAACTTAGCTCGATCCCCTAAAAACAAATCTGGCATGGGAATCCTAGGTTCCACAACAGGCAACCTAGCAAGATAGGTAGCAATACTCCGAACCTCAGCGGCAAGCTGACTCACACGGCCAGACAACTGTGCAAACTCCATTGAGAGAAAAGATCCTCCCCAGCACCCAGAGATACAGAGGGAAAAAAATGCAACAAACAGAAAAATATCTCTGACAACTCTGACAACCTTTTTTCTTTCACAATATTTTTTCCCTTCTGTGAGTACCATACAATTTTCAATTTTTAGGCCGGTGATACTGTTATGTTTCGGTAGCTGAGGAGTGCAGGTAAAAAAGGAAATACACCAGAGCAGTTGGAATCTATGAGATTGCAGTACCCTTACTAACCACCAGAACTAGAGGCAGCCGTGGAGCGTTCCCACGTTGGTCCCAGACGCCTCGTCACAGCCCGAGAAACTAACTACACCTAAAGATAGAAATAGGAAAGCTATCTGCCCCGGAGCAGAACCCAAAAGACAATAGAAAGCCCCCAAACATGTAATGGCGGCTAGACAAGATGAAATACTGACACAGAAAGAAAATAGTATGAGCAAACGCTGGGGCCCAAACTAACTAAATAGAAAAGGATAGGAAGGGTACTTACTGCAATCCCAGAAAACCCTGAAAAGCACCAACTCTACTAATTTCAAAAACACCTGAGATCACACGACCTCTTCCACCTAAATTAGTTCTCTGGTGTAACAAAATCAAAACAGCAGCCACTGAAAAAACTGGAAAAAGCAAAAGTACAAACATCAGTGGCTGAACTAAACTGAGAGGGCAAAAGCCCCCGGAGGGGACCCTGAAGGCCCCCACAGAAGTGCAGGACAAAATGCAAAAATATAGCACAAAAACAAAAAGAAGAAAATGTCTTATCTGTTAGCAGGAGATGCAGACACGACACAGCAGGCTACAAGGGAAACAGGAATGAAGGATTCAGACCAGAACAATTGATCACCGGCAACCCTGATGGGAAGGTGACTCCCTTATATAAGACCAGTCAGTAACACCTGATTCCCAGTCCTCACAATCTTCACTGGACAGACCAGCACCGCTTGTAACCACCAGAGGAAGCCTCTGCTCAGAACTCATCTCAAACCCATTCACAACACTTCTCACAGCTGAGTTTCTGGTTTTTGGTGTTTTTCGGCAGTGAGGGAGTTAATTCTCCCTCTCTCTGTGCTAGACGAGGCCCAGCCTCGCCCAGCTGCAGTTAATGCTGCAGTAATGGGATTCCTTCAAATACCTGCCAGTCTGCTAGTGAAGTGTCGGTGAAAGCATTCATGCAGACCAGCAGAGCGGATCGTGTATTGTGAAGTCTGAAGTGAAGAGTACCTGGTGTGGTTTTTTCCCCTCCTCGCTTTATTGTTTATCTCCTTACCCGTTGGTGTTCCCTCTGTAGTTGTAGAGTGAGTTTTGTATGCAAGGTGGTCTTTTGTTTTACCCCTTGTACTGTCTCGTTCGTCTTATACTGTGTGTAGGCATTTACCTTCCCGTCCCCTGTGGTGGTGATCAGGGTCCTTCTCAGGACTAGATTACTGAGGGTCAGGGATTCACAGGAGATAGGGTTACGCTGGCGGCCTGGACCTCTGTACCATCAACAGTACCTCCAGGTAGAGGGATTAGTCAGGGCCCCAGCTTAGGGTCAGCATAGACCCCGGACCTCCTGTATACAGTGACAGCATGACAGCTATAGGGTAGTGATGGCAAACCTTGTCACTCCAGTACTTTGAAAAATCCAACTCACATCATGCCTCAAATGCTGCAAGGTTGGAAGTGCATAATGTGTGTTGAACTTTGACAACAGCTGCAGTGCGAAGGTTAGCCTTCAGTGGTCTCGGGTTTTAAATAAAGGCATACAAGTACATTTAATAATCCATTGTTGCTTAATGATTGTGATGTACACCTCTAATATTGTGCAAACAATGGATGTAGGACTACTCCTCATCATCATAACTTATATTTGTGTCATTCGAAAATATACATATTTACTTAACAATTTAACACCCCATATCATAAAGGTCCATCATGTAATCCTGATAATCAGGGCATAAATCATGCATTACCTCTAAAAAGTAAATTGTGCATAGTGACAATAGCAAAATATATACCTGCAAGTGGTGCTGAAACAACGACAAGTGATAGAAAAGGTGAATGATATCTAGTTATGAGACTGAATAGCGACACCTGTACAATGCCGATATAATACTGTACCTTAAAAAAATGCTGCGGCACACCTTACACGCGTTTTTCTTGTAGCTTCTTCTCTAATAGGGCACATGCGTGTATGTTTCATCATAGGTGCATGTTTACTGAGTAAAGCTGTAATGACAACGGCTTTGTGTTGTCAGTACGCTAGCGATGATGAACGATGCGCAAAGTGAATGTTAGTCTGCGTCATAAGACGCACAGACGCTCCACTACCCAACGCGTCACAGCACGAAGACAGTCTGTGCGTCCAAACAAAGGCGCAAGCATGCATGCACGTACCCTGTTTATAAAGCTATATGAAAAAAGATCTGGAGTAGTGTGACGCACACTTTATTGAGGTACAGTATTAGATCGCCATACACCATCTGTGGCTATGCAGTCTCATCTATATATACCTTATCTATCCGTTGTCATGCTTGCAAGTCCACAGTCAGGCATAAATAGCAATTTTCACTATGCACTTTTTAAAGGTTATGTTAGTTCATAAAAATGATTATTGGCCCATATTATGAGTATTACATGATGGATATTTTATATATTTGTAGAAACGGTTTAGTGACATTATTCCTCAAATGTAAATTTTGGGGATGTCGCAGATAACTTCTAATGCTGATGATGTTTTGAAGTCCTACATTCATTGTCTATACAATATAACAGGTGTACATACTGTTACTTATCCATCATTAATGGATTCAGAAATGTACTTGTATGCTTTTATTTAAAACCTGTGAGACAGTGAAGGAATATGTGTTGAATGGGGTGTACATTTCACCTAGGTACTGTGCTGTATGGTATAAGGGAAATGTGTGGCTTTGTAAACCTAGTGGTAGAGAAAGGTCACTACACCTCACATTCAGCACACACTTGCAGCTCAAGCCTGAAACCGTTCAGCTGTTAATTAGGAGACCAGGAGTGGGAGCTGGCTTAGTCTGGACACAGGAAGGTGTCCCGGCACAAGAAGCAGTCTCCAGGAGTGGGAGCTGGCTTAGTCTGGACACAGGAAGGTGTCCCGGCACAAGAAGCAGTCTCCAGGAGTGGGAGCACGCTCAGTCTGGACACAGGAAGGTGTCCCGGCACAAGAAGCGTCTCCAGGAGTTTGAGCTATCTCAGTCTGGGTGCAGGAAGTACCCCGGACACAGGAGTAGTCTCAGTGAGAATCCGTGCGAATAGCGGCTGAATAGGAGTGGATCTCTCTCAAGTCTGGACGCTGAAGGGGCCTTCAGACACAAGGAGGAGTATCTGTGAAACTCCATACTGGTAACATATATCATATGTGTTGTTTTGGGCACAGACTGGTAGAGTCTGGACCGGATAAATAGGGAAATCGATCTATGTGTAATTAGTGGCTAGACAAGCCTAGGTTTTCTGTTTATGCTTTATTTTTATCTGTATGCTGTGGACTTTAATAAAGCTGGTTGCGGCCAGTTTTACACCAGAACTGCTGTCTGAATGAACTGTTTTCGTGCCATTCTGTCTACCCAGACAGCGATCCTAGAGCTATATCCCCTGGAAATGTTACAATTGGCGGAGGATACTGGGGCAGCACAGTGGCTGATACAAATGGTGCTGGAATGTGCATGCAGCACAGTGGCTTAGAGACAGCAATAAAGGTGAAGTCTGTTGAAATAGCAGCAGAGGAAAAAAAAAAAGTGTGTCAAGAGAAACGTCTGATTGGAGCAGTCTTAAAGAGACAGTAGCCCTAATAGAGTTTTCAGAGAAAAAAAAAAAAAAAGTGTCTGCACAGCAGAGCTGAATTTTTCTGTGGAAAAGACTGTGGAGTGTGTATGTCTTGAGTGAAGACTGCCGTTGTTGAGACAGATAAGTCCGGCAGTATGGAGGAGCTCATTGAGTACCTGGTACAGGCCCAGCAGAGCATGCAACTGCAGTACCAGCAGCAGCAGCAGGAGAATAACCGGTTGTTGGAGCAGATTGCAGCTCTCAGCACCTCGTCCCAGAGTAATGTTGTGAAGGCACCTGCCTTGTCCGCTGTAAAGAAGGCGGTAAGACGGTCCCTGGAAAAGATGACACCTCGTGATGATGTGGAGGTATATCTCACTAGGTTTGAGAGATTGGCAGAGAAGGAGAATCTGCCCCTATCTGAATGGGCCATGATGGTCGCACCCTATCTGATTGGAGAGCCCCAAAGGGCCTATGCTGACCTGAGCGAGCAGGACAGCCAAGACTATGCCAAGCTGAAAGCGGAGATTCTTACCCGGCTGGGTGTTACGGTGACAGCCCGTGCCAGGGGAGTTCATGACTGGAGATGCAGTTGGGAGTCTGCAGTCAGCAAACCTGATTATGGAGTTGAAAAGGTGATAGTGAACCGCTACACCCGAGCATGTCCTCCTGAGGTACAGCCAGAGGTCGGACAAGGAGACCACCAGGACGCCAATCGTCTGGTCAGCCTGATGGAGAAGGCCGTCGCCAGCAAAGACTGTCTCCGTGACCAGCCGTCTGAGAGGTCGTCACTTCAGAGTTCCCGGACGCTGAACTCTCGCGGTAAGAGCGTTCCAGCTGTTGGGGACATGGGGTATGCTGATAAGCGGGTTCAGGCCCGAGGGGACATGTGGGTGGAAAAGTGTGATGGACAGGGTTGGAGATGTCGTGAAATTGCAGCCAACTGTCCAATAGAGGGGGAGCCTATGTATTGTGATGTTGGCAGATCCCTCTCTCCCTGCGCAGAGCCTGTGTGTGTGTCCACCTCAGCCGAAGAGACTGGACCACAGGTGTGCCCGGTGGTTGTAAATGACTGCCCAGCACAGGCCCTCTTGGACTCAGAGAGTCCAGTGACTTCCGTATGTGACAGCCTGATTGATAGGGACTTCATCCCTGATAAGCACCTGAGTATGGTGTGCATCCATGGAGACACCAAAGTCTACCCAGAGACTGCCGTGGACTTGGTCCCCAAACTCGGGGAGGTTTCGTATGAAGTGGGGGTAGTGAAGAACCTGGTGGAACCCGTTATATTGGGTAATGACTTTCCCGATCTAAGGATCTCTGGGGGAAAAATGTTTCTGATGGACAGTGTGATGAAGCTCCTATTGAGGGTGCGCAGTCCCGAGGGGCGGAACACAATGCTAGTGGGCTGTTAAACTTATGTGATAATGATGATGATGATGATAATGATGACCATGATAATGATGCTGATAATGATGATGATCATGATAGTGATGATGATACTGATCATAGTCATGATAATGATGTTGATAATAATGATGACTGTGATAGTGATGAAATTCCTTTGCAGGTGATGTTGGGAGACGAGGATGGTGGTTCTCGGGAACCGAGTGTCCCTGACTTGCCTGTGTCCTGTGACAATTTTGAGAGTGAGCAGTGGCGAGACCCCACTCTTGGGACGGCACAGGAAAATATGATTGTTTTAAATGAGGTTTCCCAGGAGCCTGGCTCTGAGGAGAGGTTTCCTCATGCTGCCATGGACAATAGCCTATTGTATAGGGACACTGAAGTCCAGGGAGAGGTAGTGAGTCAGCTCCTAGTACCTGAGCTATATAGAAGTATAGTGCTGGGGTTGTCACATAGTCACATACTTGAGGGACCAGATGGTGAAGTTAATGTTGTGGATGACATGTTAACTAAGGTTCCAGATCAGGATGTGAATGGAAATGAATTGTATAACCCTGACAGTGAGCAGGATGTGAATGAAAATGAATTGTATAGCCCTGACAGTGAGCAGGATGTGAATGAAAATGAAGTGTATAGCCCTGACAGTGAGCCAGATGTGGCTGAGAAAAAGGGGTCAGACAGGGATAGTGATAGTGATAGTGAATCCTCTGATGACCATAAAGCAACCTGTGCAAATGAGGAAGGCATGGTAGCAGAGGAGGTTGAGAGTCCTGAGAAGAAAGCTGATGCTGACCTTACAGCCAGACAGAAGATGGCATCTGAAGGAGGGGAACTAGAGAAAAGTGAAAAACCCCCTATACCTTCTGTGATGGTTGGTGACACATGGTCAGTGCACCAGGGACAGGAGGTACGTGAGTTTCTGAGGAAGAGTCAGCAGAAGTGTTCTGATGTGCCGGGTCGTGCTTCACTGGCCAGGCACTATATCGAAACTGAGTCCGGCCCTAAGGTCAAAATGAAACCGTGCAGGATACCCGAGGCCCGCAGAGAGCATAGGCCTGGGAGGGTACAGGGTAGTGCGGATGCTTCAGATGAAGAGAAAGCTGATGAGGGCCATGACTGGTCCAGAGTTCACTGTCTCTGTTGGGTTGTTGACCAGCCCTCCGGTCTGGATGACCAGCCCTCCGGTCTGGAGAAGAGGGAGGGGATATGTGAGACAGTGAAGGAATATGTGTTGAATGGGGTGTACATTTCACCTAGGTACTGTGCTGTATGGTATAAGGGAAATGTGTGGCTTTGTAAACCTAGTGGTAGAGAAAGGTCACTACACCTCACATTCAGCACACACTTGCAGCTCAAGCCTGAAACCGTTCAGCTGTTAATTAGGAGACCAGGAGTGGGAGCTGGCTTAGTCTGGACACAGGAAGGTGTCCCGGCACAAGAAGCAGTCTCCAGGAGTGGAAGCTGGCTTAGTCTGGACACAGGAAGGTGTCCCGGCACAAGAAGCAGTCTCCCGGAGTGGGAGCACGCTCAGTCTGGACACAGGAAGGTGTCCCGGCACAAGAAGCGTCTCCAGGAGTTTGAGCTATCTCAGTCTGGGTGCAGGAAGTACCCCGGACACAGGAGTAGTCTCAGTGAGAATCCGTGCGAATAGCGGCTGAATAGGAGTGGATCTCTCTCAAGTCTGGACGCTGAAGGGGCCTTCAGACACAAGGAGGAGTATCTGTGAAACTCCATACTGGTAACATATATCATATGTGTTGTTTTGGGCACAGACTGGTAGAGTCTGGACCCGGATAAATAGGGAAATCGATCTATGTGTAATTAGTGGCTAGACAAGCCTAGGTTTTCTGTTTATGCTTTATTTTTATCTGTTTGCTGTGGACTTTAATAAAGCTGGTTGCGGCCAGTTTTACACCAGAACTGCTGTCTGAATGAACTGTTTTCGTGCCATTCTGTCTACCCAGACAGCGATCCTAGAGCTATATCCCTGGAAATGTTACAAACCGTATATAAGATTCCTTACAAAAATTTCTTTGGCTTTGCATTGCTGTTCGACATGTTAATGTATGCGTTTATGTCTGTCAATTCTTTATTTATATACATTTGTTTTAATATAATAATCATCATCTTATGGTAGTAAAGGTTATCTTTCTCTTGTTTGTAGTATGTACATTTTTAATTGCCACGTAACAAGGCAAATACTGTATATAGTATTTACACATCCTCCTTGACCCTGGGCTCCAACACCGCCAGTTGTTGCTCGGAAGTGCTGTTTGCACACTCAACACTTGCTCCTGCATTACTGGGGTTCAGTAATGTCAGCTGTTCCCCTGCTGTGTGTATGGCAAAAAGTCCTGCTGCCTCCACCCTGTTCTCCTCTCAACCCTGGGCTCCAACAACGCCAGTTGTTGCTCGGAAGTGCTGTTTGCACAGTCAACACTTGCTCCGGTGTTACTGGGGTTCAGTAATGTCAGCTGTTCCCCTGCTGTGTGTACGGCAACAAGTCCTGCTGCCTCCACCCTGTTCTCCTCTCATCCCTGGGCTCCAACACCGCCAGTTGGTGCTCGGAAGTGCTGTTTGCACAGTCAACACTTGCTCCTGTGTTACTGGGGTTCAGTAATGTCAGCTGTTCCCCTGCTGTGTGTACGGCAAAAAGTCCTGCTGCCTCCACCCTGTTCTCCTCTCAACCCTGGGCTCCAACACCGCCAGTTGGTGCTCGGAAGTGCTGTTTGCACAGTCAACACTTGCTCCTGTGTTACTGGGGTTCAGTAATGTCAGCTGTTCCCCTGCTGTTTGTACGGCAAAAAGTCCTGCTGCCTCCACCCTGTTCTCCTCTCAACCCTGGGCTCCAACACCGCCAGTTGTTGCTCGGAAGTGCTGTTTGCACAGTCAACACTTGCTCCTGTGTTACTGGGGTTCAGTAATGTCAGCTGTTCCTCTGCTGTGTGTACGGCAAAAAGTCCTGCTGCCTCCACCCTGTTCTACTTTCAACCTTGGGCTCCAACACCGCCAGTTGTTGCTCGGAAGTGCTGTTTGCACAGTCAACACTTGCTCCTGTGTTACTGGGGTTCAGTAATGTCAGCTGTTCCTCTGCTGGTATACGGCAAAAAGTCCTGCTGCCTCCACCTGTTCTCCTCTCAACCCTGGGCTCCAACACCGCCAGTTGGTGCTCGGAAGTGCTGTTTGCACAGTCAACACTTGCTCCTGTGTTACTGGGGTTCAGTAATGTCAGCTGTTCCCCTGCTGTGTGTACGGCAAAAAGTCCTGCTGCCTCCACCCTGTTCTCCTCTCAAACCTGGGCTCCAACACCGCCAGTTGGTGCTCGGAAGTGCTGTTTGCACAGTCAACACTTGCTCCTGTGTTACTGGGGTTCAGTAAGTCAGCTGTTCCTCTGCTGTGTGTACGGCAAAAAGTCCTGCTGCCTCCACCCTGTTCTCCTCTCAACCCGGGCTCCAACACCGCCAGTTGTTGCTCGGAAGTGCTGTTTGCACAGTCAACACTTGCTCCTGTGTTACTGGGGTTCAGTAATGTCAGCTGTTCCCCTGCTGTGTGTACGGCAAAAAGTCCTGCTGCCTCCACCTGTTCTACCTCAACCTGGGCTCCAACACCGCCAGTTGTGCTCGGAAGTGCTGTTTGCACAGTCAACACTTGCTCCTGTGTTACTGGGGTTCAGTAATGTCAGCTGTTCCCCTGCTGTGTGTACGGCAAAAAGTCCTGCTGCCTCCACCCTGTTCTCCTCTCAACCCTGTGCTCCAACAACGCAGTTGTGCTCGGAAGTAGCGTGTCCACTCACTCCACCGTTCGCTGCCTGTGTTCCTGGGTGTTCATTATGTAGCGTTCCCTGCGTCGTGTATCGGCAAAAGTCCTGCTGCATCCACCTTTCACTTCCAACTGGCTCCATATTTCCGCATTTGTCGGAATGCTGTTTGCACAGTCAACATGTCACTGTGAGTTACTGGGGTTCTGTAATGTCAGCGTTACCCTGCTGTGTTACCGGCACAAACTGCTGCTGCCTCCACTATTCTCTCACCTGGGCTCAACACGCCAGTTTTGTCGCATACGCTGATTGATGTGCGTGCCGTGGGAACACTTGTCCGGGTGGTCGAGGGTTATACTTTTTTTTTTATTTCCTTACGGACGAACGAGGTCGCTGCAGCCTCAACATGTATCATCTAACCTGGCTTCTACTTTTTCTATTAGTTGAAATGCTGTTTTATAACATTGTCCGGGGTATCAAGTTAGTATTTACTAGGTCCCTTCTGGTTACGAAATTCCTGCGGCTTCCAGTTCCCCTTACCTCTGGCTCCAACAAACCCAGTTGGCCCAGAAGTACTGTGCACGTCACACTTGCTCTGTGTATGGGGTCATAAGTACTGTCTCTGGCCTTTTCTCAAAACCTCCGGTCTGACCTCACCCTGATTACAACCAACTGGGCCAACACCGCCATGGTGCCGGAAGTGTGTGCACGCAACATTTCTGTCTTACTGGGCTTCAGAGGCCACTGGGCCTGGGGTTTACGGCAAAAGTCTGCACTTTCACCCTGTGTCTGCAGCTCAACCGTGGGCTGCACAGTCCTGACACTGGAGTAGGTCCCCGGTACATTAGTGTTCTCGATGACTGTTTCACCATGGTTCAACACCAAGCTCCTGTACTGGTCCTCATGTCAGCGTTCCCTGGAGTGGTCGCAACAGTCCCGGCAAACTCCTAAATAGTCCGCTCACCTGGCTCAACCCACCGCCATTTGTTTAAGAGTCGTTTGCACCTAACCTGCCCGTCTACTGGGTTTTATCTTTCACCGTTCCTTACTGCTGGTCCTTGCTCCAGGTTCGTGGCCTTTTGGTTTCTCCGTCTCCCTGGCCTTGCGCGCGTTTCCGCTCCAAGTCTCTCTTCCTCCTGACGCCGGTTGAAATTCTCCTCCACCAGCAGCTCCATGTCTCCACCATCAAACTGCAGTGTAATGTATGTAGTACAGTTCATATAGCGTCTTGTGCTTGGGTGCGATGAAAACACAGGAGTCACAGGTTTGATATAGAAAAGTCCTGTATTACTTCATACAAGTTGGCAGAAATAGTCACACAGTTTGCAGACACAGAAACAGGAGACACAGCAGGCCAGAGTAATCCAAGCTCAGCAATCACTCTCCAATACAGATTCAGGATCTTCTTCTCTGTTACCGTAAGTCCATGCAAACGTGGGTCTTTCAAAGAGCAGGGTTCAGAGTCCACAAGTGCTTCAGAGTTCCTCAGTAGGAATAGCTGGAGTACAAGGTCCAAGGCTTACAGGAGTCAAGTCACAGGTTCACTGCAGGCTAGATTCTGAAGCACTGATTGCTCAGCTGTGGCTGCTTAAGAAGCAAAGGAGAGAATCAGGGCGGAAACATGCAAGCTGGAAACTCCATTTTGACTGAGGGCAAGATAGCTGCAGCAAGACAGAAAGTAAAATGGCTGACGAACAAACTGAGTTTCAGGAATATATACATAGAACCTTACATTACTCCCCCCTTAAGGACAACCTCCGGATGACCTCAGACCAGGCTTGTGTGGGTACCTCTGATGAAACTGACGGAGCAAGCGAGGAGCATTAACGTTATTGACCGGTTCCCATGAGTTGTCCTCCACTGGGTAGCCCTGCCATTTAATCAGATATTGTAACTGATTTCTATACAACCTGGAATCTAAATCCTTTCCACCACAAATTCTTTCTGACCATCGACTAGCACTGGGTCAGGGCAAGGAGAGGAACGTCCAGGAAACGTATTGGGTGTCGCAGCCTTTAGTAGGGATACATGAAAGACAGGGTGGATTCTCATAGTTCTGGGCAGTTGAAGACGACAAGCAACGGCACTTATAATTTTACTGATTTTATAGGGTCCAATGTACTTATGTCCCAACTTAGACGATGGAATCCTTAACTTAAGATTTCTGGTTGACAGCCAGACCAAGTCTCCTACCTTGAAAGCTGGTGCAGGTTTACGAAATTTATCTGCTGCTTTCTTGTACCTTTCTTGAGCCGATTCCAGATTTTCCTTTAGAAGATCCATATTCTTCTGTAAAGACGTGATTCTTTCAGCCACTGCTGGTAAAGGCGTTTCTATGGGAAATCGTGGTAGAATGTTAGGATGATAACCTAGATTAGAGTAAAAAGGAGACTGTTTAGTGGAGGCACTCTGAGAGTTGTTATACGAGAACTCAGCTAATGGAAGTAGATCCACCCAATCATCCTGTAGGTGGCAGATAAAGCAGCGGAGATACTGCTCCAGGGTTTGATTGGTTCGTTCGGTCTGTCCATTAGTCTGGGGATGAAAAGCAGAAGAAAGGTTTACTTTAATGTCCAATGCTGCACAGAAATTTTGCCAAAACCTAGAAGTGAATTGCACCCTCGATCCGAAATAACCTCATCCGGTACTCCATGTAAGCGAAACACATCTTTAATCATCAAATATGATGTCTGTTTTGCAGTGGGTAAGCGACACAAGGGATAAAATGAGCTGCCTTTGTTAGACGGTCAACCACCACTAGAATGGTGTTCTTCCCCTGAGAGGTTGGTAACTCCACAATGAAGTCCATAGAAATGGATCCCCACGGGCGGGACGGGGTGGGAAGAGGCTGTAACAGACCAGTTGGTGAGGAGCGAGGTGTTTTGCATCTTGCACAGACCTCACATGAAGTGACATAATTCAAAACATCCTTCCTGCAAGTGGGCCACCAAAAGAAACGAGAAAGAAATTCCTGTGTCTTTAGAATTCCTCTATGCCAGCTATCTTGGAATCGTGAATGAGTTGCAATACTCTTAATCTGACTGTTTCAGGAATATACAGACGTTGTCCCTGAATCCACACACCATTCTTAAAGACAAGACTTACGTCCCTTGGGGTTGTGCCAAAAAGGAATCCGCATGGTATGCTTCCTTGATGTCCTTAAGTAGGTCTTGATTATGAATTACTCCTAGGAATCTAGAGTCAGGAAGAATAGTCTTAGGAGGAGTAATTGGACGTGTCTCTGCTGAGTAAATCCTAGAGAGTGCATCAGCCTTCCATTGCGCGATCCTGGTCTATAAGAGATGATAAATTAAATTGGTTTAAGAAAAGATTCCAGCGAGCCTGGCGAGGAGTCAGGCACTTAGCCGACCTGATAAACTCAAGGTTACGATGGTCTGTCAGGACGACTATTTGCTGTGCAGCTCCCTGAAGAAGGTGTCTCCATTCTTTGAAGGCGGCAATAATGGCCAACAACTCTCTATTGCCCACATCGTAGTTCCTCTCAGCCGAAGACAACTGCTGGGAAAGAAGGCACAGGGATGCAAGACATTCTTCTCACCTGTTCTCTGAGAGAGTATAGCTCCAACGGCACAGTCTGAAGCATCCACCTCTATTATGAAGGCAAGCTCGGGTTGGATGTACTAGGATAGGTGCAGTGGTAAATTTATCTTTTAGACGGGAAAATGCTTCCTGGGCTTGGGGAGTCCAGGAAAACCTAGACTCTTTCGGGTAAGTTGAGTGATAGGTGACACTACGTCAGAGAAATTTCTAATGAAACGTCTATAGAAGTTGGCAAACCCGATGAAGCGCTGTACCTCCTTCACATTTTTTAGGACTTGGCCAATCCTTGATGGCTTGGGTTTTGCTTCCATCCATACTAATTCCTTGTGTAGACAGTACATACCCAGAAATTGAATTTCGGTCTATGGAATTCACACTTTTCAAGTTTGATGTAAAGATGATTTTGTCTTAGACGTTCCAAGACCATTCTCACATGTCCATGATGTTCCTGTGGAGTTAGAAAAAATTAGAATATCATCCAAATAAATTACCACGAATGTATCTAGGAGATCCCTGAAGATGTCATTCACCAAGTGTTGGAAAGTGGCTGGGGCGGTACTCAGACCAAAAGGCATAACTAGATATTCAAAGTGTCCATAGCGTGACCTGAATGCAGTCTTCCATTCATCTCCAGGTCTAATCGGACTAGTTATAGGCCCCACGAAGATCTAGTTTAGAAAAAATTTTGGCATGTCGCACTCTCTCCAATAACTCAGGGATTAAAGGC
>JARQOD010000002.1:129417736-129517896 GCA_033576555.1 Oophaga sylvatica | reverse complement strand
AATAACTCTTGCCAATCGAATTGATCTACGGTTCCAGGAGCGCGCCAAAGAGGTCACCCGTGAGAGAAGGTTTCCTCGTCTAGCTCCTTCTTTTCAGAGACCTGTAACTCCTTCCGTTTCTCCTCAGGTACACTCTTCTGAGCCTATGCAAGTCGACCAGACCAAGATGGTCAAAGCCCGTCAGGACTCACGCCGTGCCGAGGGGAGTTGCTTCTACTGTGGCAGTAAGGAGCACCGGATCCGTACCTGCCCAGAGAGGTCGGGAAACGCCTGTGTCTAGGTTCGCTCGGAGAGGTCCACCTAGACAAAAATAAATCCTCTTCATCTCTGCTGCTGTCAGTCTCAATTCTCCTCGGTGAGAACCGTTATTTCGAACTAGCCCAACTTGATTCTGGAGCAGCCGGGAATCTTGTTTCACAGGCTCTAGTAGAAAAATATCGCATTCCTACCAAACCTCTGGTTGAACCAGTATCTGTTGCTGCTGAGGATGGGGGTCTCCTACCACGTCCCATCCAACTTATCACTGAAGCCATAACCCTGCAGGTGGGAATGTTGCATTCTGAGAGCATCTCGTTTCATGTTCTGCCTGGACTCTCTCACGCTTTCTTACTAGGTCTGCCTTGGCTCCAAAAGCATGCACCCGTGCTCGACTGGCAGACTGGAGAGATCCTTCGCTGGGGACAGGACTGTCATAAAACGTGTTTGGTTCCTGTTCATCCCGTCCGTCCTTCTCCTACACCAACTAATCTACCAGGGCTCCCGATTCCATATTGGTCATTCGCTGATGTCTTTAATAAAAAGGAAGCAGAGACATTACCCCCTCACAGACCGTATGATTGCCCGATCGACCTGCTACCCGGTACTACGCCTCCCCGTGGGCGTATTTACCCATTGTCCGCTGCTGAGACCAGGTCGATGTCCGAATATATCGAGGAGAATTTGGCCAAGGGATTCATCCGGAAATCCACCTCCCCAGCGGGAGCAGGTTTCTTCTTCGTAAAAAAGAAAGACGGCTCTCTCCGTCCCTGTATTGACTACAGAGGCCTAAATTTGATCACGGTGAAGAATAAGTACCCTCTTCTGCTCATTCCAGAATTGTTTGATCGTCTGAGGGGGGCTAGAATCTTCACCAAACTGGATCTTCGTCGGGCATATAACCTAGTCCGTATCCGTCGGGGAGATGAATGGAAGACGGCATTCAACACCCGGGACGGCCACTACGAGTATTTGGTGATGCCCTTTGGTCTCTGTAATGCTCCAGCAGTCTTTCAGGAGTTGGTCAATGACATCTTCCGGGACCTTCTCTACTCCTGCGTTGTGGTGTACCTAGACGACATCTTGGTCTTCTCTCCGGATCTCCAGTCTCACCGGAGGGACGTTCGTCAGGTTCTGCTCAGGCTCAGGCAGAATCACCTCTTCGCCAAATATGAGAAGTGCCTCTTTGAGCAGACCTCGCTTCCGTTTTTGGGCTACATCATTTCTCAGACAGGCCTACGAATGGATCCGGAGAAACTGTCTGCCATCGAGAAATGGCCCCGACCGGAGGGGTTGAAGGCCATTCAGCGGTTCCTGGGATTCGCCAATTATTACCGCCTTTTCATACCGCACTTCTCTTCCCGGACTGCTCCAATCTCCGCGCTCACCCGCAAGGATGCTAACCCCAAACAGTGGACGCCCGAAGCAGAGGAGGCCTTTCTTTCTTTAAAACAGGCCTTCTCTTCCGCTCCAGTGCTGTATCGCCCGGACGGCAACAAGCAGTTCTTCCTGGAGGTGGACGCTTCCTCTTCTGGAGCCGGAGCGGTACTTACTCAAAAATCTTCATCCGGGAGGATGGTATCTTGCGGCTTCTTCTCCAAACTCTTCTCCTCTTCTGAGCGCAATTACTCCATAGGAGACCGAGAGTTATTGGCCATCAAGCTGGCATTGGAGGAGTGGCGTTAACTACTCGAGGGGGCTCTTCATCCGGTAATCATTTACACTGACCACAAAAATCTGGCTTACCTCCAGCATGCCCAGAGACTTAACCCTCGCCAAGCCCGGTGGTCCTTGTTTTTTGCCCGCTTTGATTTTCTCTTACATTTTCGCCCGGCCGACAAGAACATCAAGGCGGACGCCTTGTCCCGGTCCTTCCTGGTGTCGGATCTCGAGGAGGAACCTAAACATATCATCGATCCCGCCAGAGTGATGCAGGTGGCTCCCGTGAGTCTAAATCGTCTCCCTCCTGGTAAGACGTTCGTATCGGTAACCGATCGGGAGAGAATCCTACACTGGGGTCATTCGTCTAAACTAGCTGGCCACGCTGGTCAGAAAAAGACCCTCCAGCTCATTACTCGGCATTACTGGTGGCCTACCCTGCACAAGGACGTAATAGACTTTGTTTCTGCCTGTGTCTCCTGTGCCCGCAACAAAGTTCCGAGACACCTGCCTGCCGGCCATCTTCTTCCGCTTCCTGTACCCGCTGCCCCCTGGCAGCATATAGCCATGGACTTCATAACAGATCTGCCCGTCTCTGCCGGTTGTACGGTCATTTGGGTGGTCGTTGACCGATTTTCCAAGATGGCTCACTTCATTCCCCTGCCAGGGCTTCCGTCTGCACCCGAGTTGGCTAAAGACTTTATCCGCCACATCTTCCGTCTTCATGGTCTGCCTCGTCACATTGTGTCGGATCGTGGGGTACAGTTCACCTCACGTTTCTGGAGAGCCACTTGTAAGTTGCTAGACGTCACCTTGGATTTCTCCTCCGCTTACCACCCGCAGTCCAATGGACAAGTCGAGCGAATCAATCAGAATCTGACCAGTTATCTCCGGCACTTCGTTAATGCCCACCATTCTGACTGGGTGGATCTCCTGCCTTGGGCCGAATTCTCTTACAACAATCACGAGAGCGAATCTTCCTCCAAATCTCCGTTTTTTGTAGTCTTCGGTCAACAAAACCCTCGGATCCCTGTTCCTGTCTCCATCTCTGTGGACAATCCAGCTGCGGAATCTCTGGTTAACGAATTTTCCTCCATATGGGAGAGTACCCGGTCCGCACTCATTCTGTCATCCGAGCGCATGAAGAAACATGCTGACAAAAAACGTCTGGATCCTCCTCAATTCCGTCCTGGGGATAAGGTCTGGCTTTCGTCCAAGTATGTCCGGCTCAAGATTCCTTCCTACAAGTTAGGCCCTCGGTTCATCGGTCCTTTTGAGATCATCAGTCAGATCAACCCGGTGTCCTATAAATTGAAACTCCCGGCCAATTTGCGGATTCCTAACTCCTTCCATGTATCTCTCCTCAAACCGGTGGTACTTAACTCTTTTGTCAAGTCTACAGGTACACCTCCTGCTCCAGTGTCTGCTGAAGACGAATTTGAGGTAGAGAGCATTCTGGCCACCAAAAGGGTAGGAAGAAAGACCTATTTTCTGGTGGATTGGAAGGGGTTTGGTCCTGAGGAGAGAACGTGGGAGCCTCGGGAGAACATCCATGCCCCTCTCATCCTAGATAAATTTCTTTCTGGCCTAAAAAAGGGGGGCATAAAGGGGGGGGTACTGTAGCGCCGGCGTCCCTGCCCTCTGCCAGGCAGGGACGCTGTTCCCCTGCGACAGCGTCCGCTGCCAGGCAGGGACGTCGCCCCCCTTACCCGCGCTCAGCGTCCTCCTTCCGCCCTGCTGGGGCCGCGCGCTCCTTCCCTGCTACTGGACTTAGGGCGCGCGCCCGCGCGCTCCCCGCTCTTAAAGGGGCCGCGCGCATCTTTCAAAAAGGTCCCCGGACAATGCCGGAGGACTCCACCCTATATAAAGTACTTCCTCCTTAATGGAGGTGCCCGAGCAATGTTGTTATTGCACTGTTCACTACTCTGCTTTAGCCCTCAGGGTCCGTTACCAGTTACCTGCCTGTTTCCTGCCAGTTTGCTGTCTGCTACCTGTCCGCAAGCCTGCCTGGAGGTTCGGCCATCACATGCGGTGTCCATTGGCTATTCCAGAGAATCTCGCCTGCTCACTTGGGGGCGCTCATCTGTCATCTGCCTGCTAGCCTACCGGGAGGCTCCACCATCTCAGGTCGTATATACCTGTCTATCCAGAGACTGCCCCGGTCACTTGCCGTGACTACCTGCCTGTTTATCCAGAGACTGCCCCGGTCACTTGCCGTGACTACCTGCCTGTTTATCCAGAGACTGCCCCGGTCACTTGCCGTGACTACCCGCCTGTCTATCCAGAGACTGCCCGGTCACTTGCCGTGACCTCCCGCCTGTCTGTCCAGAGACTGCCCCCGTCACTTGCAGTGACTTCCTGTCCGTCTCCCCGGGCGCCACCCGCTCCTTTACAAGGAAAGCCTCCTTGTATAATAAAGCTCAGAGGTTCCGCCTCCCAGACCCGTTACATAACCCTTGTGCCTTTTTCTCTTGAAATTTTTCTCCAACTGAACGTAATTATGACGTGGGTAATCGGGAGTTATTGGCCATGAAGTGGGCCTTTGAAGAGTGGAGACATTGGCTGGAAGGAGCCAAACATGAGGTGGTGGTCCTCACGGACCATAAGAATCTGGTTTATCTCGAATCAGCCAAGCGACTTAATCCTAGACAGGCCAGGTGGGCCTTGTTTTTCACACGTTTTAATTTTGTGGTTTCTTTTCTTCCTGGCACTAAGAATGTTAAGGCGGATGCCCTCTCGAGGAGTTTCTTTGCGGACTCTCCTGAGTTATCTGATCCTACTGTTATTTTGAAAGAGGGTGTAGTTCTTTCCGCCATCTCGCCCAATTTGAGACTGGCCTTGGAAGGGTGTCAGGAGGATAAACCTGAGCGCTGCCCTATTGGGAAATTGTTTGTCCCAGACCAGTGGAAGAAGAGTGTGATGTCGGAGATTCATTGTTCCGCGTTGGCTGGTCATCCCGGGATTTTTGGTACCAGAGACTTGGTGAGTCGGTCCTTTTGGTGGCCTACTTTGTCTCGTGACATCAGGGAATTTGTGCAGTCCTGTGGGACTTGCTCTCGCTCCAAGCCTTGCTCTCGCTCTAGTGGTTTGTTAATGCCATTACCTGTGCCCAAGAGGCCATGGACCCATATCTCTATGGATTTTATTTCCGACCTCCTTGTTTCTCAGAGAATGACTGTTATCTGGGTAATCTGTGATAGGTTTTCCAAGATGATACATCTTGTGCCATTACCTAAGTTGCGTTCCTCCTCCGAATTGGTGCCTTTGTTCCTTCAGCACGTAGTTCGGTTACATGGCATTCCGGAGAACATTGTGTCTGACAGAGGAGTCCAGTTTGTTTCCAGATTTTGGAGGACATTTTGTTCTAAACTTGGTGTTCAATTATCTTTCTCCTCTGCTTTTCATCCTCAGACCAATGGACAAACCGAGAGAACAAACCAGACCTTGGAGACTTATTTGAGATGTTTTGTGTCTGCTGATCAAGATGACTGGGTCTCTTTTTTGCCTTTGGCTGAGTTTGCTCTTAATAATAGGGCTAGCTCTGCCACCTTGATGTCTCCATTTTTCTGCAATTTTGGGTTTCACCCTCGATTTTCTTCGGGACAGGCGGAGGCTTCTGTCTGTCCGGGTGTTGACTCTGTTGTGGAGCGAATGCAGCAGATTTGGGACCAGGTAGTGGAGAGGTTGTCTCTCTCTCAGGAGAAGGCCCAACAGTTTGCCAACCGGCATAGGACTGATGGTCCTCGGTTTAAAGTGGGGGACTTGGTTTGGTTGTCCTCAAGAAATATCCCTATGAGGGTAGCATCTCCAAAGTTTAAGCCCAGGTTCATTGGACCTTATAAGATCATGGAGATTCTTAATCCTGTTTCCTTCCGTTTGCTTCTTCCAGGGACATTTAAGATCCATAACGTGTTCCACAAGACCTTATTGAAGAGGTTTGTCAAGCCAGTGGTTCCTATGGCTACGCCTCCTGACCCTGTTTTGGTTGAGGGCAATCTGGAGTATGTGGTTGAGAAATATTGGATTCTCGTTTTTTCTAGGCAGAAACTCTAGTATTTGGTTAAGTGGAGAGGTTATGGTCAGGAGGACAATTCTTGGGTGTTTGCTTCGGACATCCATGCTAGGAGAATGATCTGTGCCTATCACCGAGCTCATCCTGATCGGCCTGGTTGCACAAGTGAGGGTTCGGTGACCCCTCCTCAAGGGGGTGGTACTGTTATGAAAGTGTTAGAGATGGTTTCTGAGCAGAGCTCCCTCTGGTGGTTACAGACAGTACTGAACCTTTCAGCGAGGAGTGGCAATCTGGGTTCACTGACTGGTCTCATATAAGTGAGGTTCCCTCCCATGATGGTTGCCGGTGATCAATTGTTCTTGTCTCAATTGTGGTTCCTGGTTCATTTGGAAGTTTGCTGGAGTCTTGCCTGCGTCTCCTGCTTTCAGATAAGATATTTTTTGCTTTTCTTTTTTTGCTTGCTTTTTGCATTGTTTTCTGCACTTTTGTGGAGGTCAGCCAGGTCCCCTCCTGGGGCCTGAGCTCCTCACAGTTTGTAATCAGAATTGTTGGATTTTTGTAGAGTTTTCTGGGTTGCAGAAAATAATCTCTCCTGTCCTATCCTATTTAGTCAGCTTGTGGCCCCAGCGTTTGCTCAGTCTATTTTCTGCCTATGTTTGTATTTTCGTCTTGTCTAACCGCCATTATATGTTTGGGGGCTTCCTATTTTCTTTGGGGATCTGCTCCGGGGCAGATAGCTTTCATCTTTCTGCCTTTAGGTGTAGTTATCTCTCAGGCTGTGACGAGGCGTCTAGGATCAACGTAGGAACGCTCCACGGCTACCTCTAGTTGTGTCGTTAGTTTAGGAATCTGCAACCCATCAGTTACCAACATCTCAGGTGTTCAGCTGCCCTGCTGTTGTTCCTGTCCTCCTCAGCTGCCGAAACATAACACATGTCGTACTCTTTCCAGCAGTTCAGGAATTAACGGCATAGGATAACGATTCCGAATTGTTACCATGTTGAGCTCCCGATAGTCAATACAGGGTCTTAGAGTTCCATCCTTCTTCTTTACGAAAAAGATGGGTGCCCCAGCCGTTGATGAGGAGGAGCGAATGAAACCCTTAGGCTGGCGTCACACTGGCGAGTTTGATGCGAGTAAGTCGCACGACTTTCTCGCATCAACACCCGGCACAGCCGCCCGCTCTCGGACCAGAGTGTGCGGCTGCATGTATTTCGATGCAGCCGCGCACTCGAGTCCGAGAGCGGGCGGCCGTGCCGGGTGTTGATGCGAGAAAGTCGTGCGACTTACTCGCATCAAACTCGCCAGTGTGACGCCGGCCTTAGCCAGATTCTCATCAATGTATTCCTTCAAGGCTTGCAGCTCCGGAGCTGCCAATGGTAGACATTTTTGAATGGAATAGCCGCCACCGGAAGCAGCTCAATGAGACAATCGTAAAGCCTATGAAGAGGAAGCTGATATGCCATCTTCTTTTCCCAAATATCAGAGAATTCATTATAAATGGATGGTAACATAGATACCTCAGTGGTTCAATCCGTATCCTGAGTACTTACCTGACTTGTTACTGGTGTCTCCCTTGGTGGGAAAGTGATCTCCTTGGTCTCCCAGTTGATAACTGGATTCTGCGACTGCAGCCAGGGAATTCCTAAAATTATAGGGAAATATGGTTAAGAAATTAACATAAAGGATAACATTTCCTGATGATCGAGTTCAATGAAAACCTCCAGACGTACTGTCTCCTCATCCATCGGTACTGAAACTAGAGGGGAACCATACACAGTTTCCATGGTTAACGGGGTGGCTCTCTGCTAAGTCGGTATGCCATCTTCCTTGGCAAAGTTTAAGTTCATAATGTTTCCTCCTGCCCCTGAATCCACCATGGCTGCACAGGAGATCCACTGTCATGACAACCGGATCTTTATGGGAAGGGAACAATGTGTCTCTTTATCCTTCTGTATCTTAGGAGAGGCAGTTACAGATAGGTAATGAAAGACAGCACTCACAGAAAAACTGGACTCAGAAGCAACAGATTCAGCATCCTGATCTTCATATTCCCCTACAGCAGCTAGTACCTTGCGAGGCCGCTTGGGACAGTTAATAAGGAAGTGATCCGACTGACTGCACTAAAAACACAAACTTTCCTGAAAATGATGCTCCCTGCGCTCGTTACTCTCACGCCGCTGTAAAGCATCCACTTGCATGGGAGTTGGTTCAATTTCCCAAGAGGATTTGCCTGCAGGTTCTTTAGGAGAAAGGGGAGAGTTAGAGACCTGATTAGAGGCTGCAAATATCTCCTGTCTGCGCTCAGTAATTCGTATATCAATGCGCACACAATGCTGTATGAATGCCTCTAACTCTTGCGGAGCATCTGCATGGGCTAACTCGTGCTTAACCATATTAGAAAGTCCCTCATGAAAATGGGTAATTGGGCATAACAGGCCCAAACCGTATCCACCGCCAGCCATCTAAATTCAGTAGCGTATGCAACGACAGAACGCTTACCCTGACATGATAACAATGCGGTTTCAGCTGTAGTGCGACGATTAGGATCATCAAACATCATAGACATTGCAGAAATAAAATCATCAGAGGTTATTCAAACGAGGGTCACGAGTCTCAATTAGCGGATTTGCCCAAGCGAGAGCTCGGGAGGTAAGTAACATGACCATACGTAAGACTTTGGATCGATCTGTATGGAAGTAGGCAGCATGTACAGTGGTGGCCAAAAGTATTGGCACCCCTGCAATTCTGTCAGATAATACTCAGTTTCTTCCTGAAAATGATTGCAATCACAAATTATTTGCTATTTTTATCTTCATTTAATTTGCTTGCAAGGAAAAAACACAAAAGAGAATGAAGCAAAAATCAAATCCTTGATCATTTCACACAAAACTCCAAAAATGGGCCAGACAAAAGTATTGGCACCCTCAGCCTAATACTTGGTTGCACAACCTTTAGCCAAAATAACTGCGAACAACCGCTTCCGGTAACCATCAATGAGTTTCTTACAATGCTCTGCTGGAATTGTAGACCATTCTTCTTTGGCAAACTGCTCCAGTTCCCTGATATTTGAAGGGTGCCTTCTCCAAACTGCCATTTTGAGATCTCTCCACAGGTGTTCTATGGGATTCAGGTCTGGACTCATTGCTGGCCACCTTAGAAGTCTCCAGTGCTTTCTCTCAAACCATTTTATAGTGCTTTTGAAAGTGTATTTTGGGTCTTTGTCCTGCTGGAAGACCCATGACCTCTGAGGGAGACCCAGCTTTCTCACACTGGGCCCTACATTATGCTGCAAAATTTGTTGGTAGTCTTCAGACTTCATAATGCCATGCACACGGTCAAGCAGTCCAGTGCCAGAGGCAGCAAAGCAACCCCAAAACATCAGGGAACCTCTGCCATGTTTGACTGTAGGGACCGTGTTCTTTTCTTTAAATGCCTCTTTTTTTTTCCTGTACACTCTATGTTGATGGTTTTTCCCAAAAAGCTCGACTTTTGTCTCATCTGACCATAGAACATTCTTCCAAAACGTTTTAGGCTTTCTCAGGTAAGTTTTGGCAAACTCCAGCCTGGCTTTTTTATGTCTCGGGGTAAGAAGTGGGGTCTTCCTGGGTATCCTACCATACAGTCCCTTTTCATTCAGACGCCGACGGATAGTACGGGTTGACACTGTTGTACTCTCGGACTGCAGGGCAGCTTGAACTTGTTTGGATGTTAGTCGAGGTTCTTTATCCACCATCTGCACAATCTTGCGTTGAAATCTCTCGTCAATTTTTCTTTTCCTTCCACATCTAGGGAGGTTAGCCACAGTGCCATGGGCTTTAAACTTCTTGATGACACTGCGCACGGAAGACATAGCAACATTCAGGTTTTTGGAGATGGACTTGTAGCCTTGAGATTGCTCATGCTTCCTCACAATTTGGTTTCTCAAGTCCTCAGACAGTTCTTTGGTCTTCTTTCTTTTCTCCATGCTCAATGTGGTACACACAAGGACACAGGACAGAGGTTGAGTCAACTTTAATCCATGTTAACTGGCTGCAAGTGTGATTTAGTTATTGCCAACACCTGTTAGGTGCCACAGGTAAGTTACAGGTGCTGGTGATTACACGAATTCGAGAAGCATCACATGATTTTTCAAACAGTGCCAATACTTTTGTCCACCCCCTTTTTTAGGTTTGGTGTGGAATTATATCCAATTTGGCTTTAGGTCAATTCTTTTTGTGTTTTTTCATTGAAGACAAATTAAATGAGATAATAATACCAAAGAATTTGTGTTTGCAATCATTTTCAGGAAGAAACTGAGTATTATCTGACAGAATTGCAGGGGTGCCAATACTTTAGGCCACCACTGTACATCAAAATACAAAATTGATTAATAAACCCATGAAATTTGTAGCGGTCTCCATTAAACCTAAACGGCAGTAACTTGTGAAGGCTAGTTGGCAGTAGCTGCCCCGAGTGTGGAGGGGCCCGTGTTGAATTTGATTACTTATATCCTGCAGCACCTGCCCAAAATGGGCCTCCCAGTTAGCAACCTTGCTTTGCAGAACATCTATGTCTCCTTGTAAGGAGTTAATAATTGAACTAACAGAGATCTTCCTGCAATTGCAACGAAGTGCACAGCACAATATAAACTATGTTCCAAATTATTATGCAAATTGGTTTTAAGTGTCATAGCGTTTTTTTTTTTTTTTTGTAAATGAAACCCATTGATGGTATTGTGTCTCAGGGTTCTTTAGATCACTGAAATCAATCTCAGATACCTGTGATAATTAGTTTGCCATGTGAGCCCAATAAAAGGAAAACTGGATGTTCCACACTATTAAGCAGGGCAGAGTTTTCAAGTAAAGTGGGAAAGAAAAATGATCTCGCTGCTGCTGAAAAGCATCAAATAGTGCAATGCCTTGGTCAAGGGATGAAAACATTAGATATTTCCCGAAAACTTAAGCGTGATCATCGTACTGTTAAGAGATTTGTGGCTGATTCTGAGCACAGACGTGTTCGTGCTGATAAAGGCAGAATGAGGAAGGTTTTTGCCAGGCAAGTTCATCGGATTAAGAGAGCAGCTGCTAAAAAGCCATTACAAACCAGCAAACAGATATTTGAAGCTGCTGGTGCCTGTGGAGTCCCTCGAACCACAAGCTGTGGGATCCTTCAAAGGCTTGCTGTGGTGCATAAACCTACGATTCGGCCACCCCTAAACAGTGCTCACAAGCAGAAACGGTTGCAGTGGGCCCAGACATACATGAAGACTAATTTTCAAACAGTCTTGTTTACTGATGAGTTTTGAGCAACCCTGGATGGTCCAGATGGATGGAGTAGTGGATGGTTGGTGGATGGCCACCATGCCCAACAAGGCTGCGACGTAATCAAGGAGGTGGAGGAGTCATGTTTTGGGCCGGAATCATAAGGAAACAGCTGGTAGGGCCCTTTAAGGTTCCTGAAGGTGTGAAAATGACCTCTGCAAAGTATGAAGAAATACATCAGGATAAGACTTTGCCCACAAACAACCTTGTACGCCCTCAGAGTCCTCCTGAATGGAGAAAGAAAACTGTTGTGAAGAAGAAACGGAGAGTTGTTGTCATGGGCGATTCCCTGTTGAGAGGAACAGAGGCCGCTATCTGCAGACCGGATATAACCTCAAGAGAAATGTGCTGTCTTCCAGGTGCAAAAATTAAAGATGTGTCTGACAGGATATCAGGACTCTTCAGACCTAAAGATGACTACCCATTCCTGCTAATACATGTGGGGACAAATGACACCGCTAGAAACGACCTGGAAACCATCTGCAGTGACTTTGAAAACTTAGGTAAGAAAGTGAAAGAACTGGGAGCGCAGGTGGTCTTCTCTTCCATCCTCCCAGTGGATGGCCATGGAACAAGGAGGTGGAATAAGATTCTGCAGGTGAACAACTGGCTACGTCGATGGTGCCGTCAGCAAGGATTTGGATTTCTGGATCACGGAGTGAATTACCTATACGATGGACTACTTGCTAGAGATGGGGTGCACCTTACGAAGACTGGAAAACATGTATTTGGAAGTCGCCTTGCTACACTCATCAGGAGAGCTTTAAACTAGAACAATGTGGGAAGGAAGCAAAACGCCAGCAAAAGCCATACACTTGACAAATACTATTGAGATTTCTGCTATTAGAAGTGAAGGGGAAGAACAAAGACAAAAAAATTTACATAATAAAAATATTGAAGGAAGAGAAACCAATCACAAACTAAAGTGTTTCTATACGAATGCACAAAGCATGTGCAACAAACAAGGAGAACTGGAGCTACTAACGCAGGAGAAGAAATATGATGTCATTGGAATCACTGAGACTTGGTGGGACGATACACATGATTGGAATACAAGGCTAGAAGGATACAACTTATTTGCAAGAAACAGACTTGATAAACGAGGAGGAGGTGTTGCATTGTATGTTAGAAAAGCGTATATCTGCACAGAGATTGACGCTTCAAAGACTGGGAGTTCTGTGGAAACTGTTTGGGTAAGAATACAAGGACAGAACAATGGAAAGGACACCATTGTAGGCATTTACTACAGGCCGCCTGTGCAAGCTGAAGATATGGATGAACTCTTTATGCATTAAATGGCCAAGTTCTCCTAAAAATATGACATAGTGGTCATGGGAGATTTCAACTATCCAGACATTTGTTGGGAATCTCTCTCAGGCAAAACTAACAGGTCCAGGAAATTCTTATCCTCTCTTGCTGACAACTTTATCTTCCAAAAGGTAATGGAGAAAACAAGGGGATCTGCTACCTTGGATCTAATCCTCATAAACAGGGAGGAAATGGTGGAGGAGGTAAGAGTGGCTGGGACTCTAGGAGGTAGTGACCATGCTATTTTAGAATTTTGGATAACAAGAGTAGGAAGACCTGTGAAGACTCAGACGTCAAGGTTAGATTTCAGAAAGGCAGATTTTAAGGAACTCAGAAAGAGAATTGGAGGGATCCAATGGCTGGATATCCTTAAGGACAAAAATGTCCAGGAAGGATGGAAAATCTTGAAAAATGAAATTCTCAAAGCACAATCGTTAACAATTCCGAAAAGAGGGAAGAATGGGAAGCATTTAAGGAAACCAGGATGGATGAACATAGAACTTAAACACATGCTAAAAAGGAAGAAAGAAATGTTTATCAAATGGAAAGAGGGAGGCATATCTAAAGAAGAATATAATGCCGTCTGCAGAACCTGCAGGGCACAAATCAGATTTTCTAAAGCTGACAATGAATTAAGGCTTGCAAGTGACGTCAAAAGCAACAAAAAAGGATTTTGGGGATACGTCAAAAGTAAAAGAAAAGTCAAAGATGCTATAGGATTTTTACAGGATGAAAATGATGAAATGGTAAGTCAGGATGTTGAGAAGGCTGAACTTTTAAATTCCTATTTTGCATCTGTTTTCTCTCAGAAAGGAAATGTAACATCAACTGATCTTCACTGTCCTATTAAAGTAATAGAAGAATCCAGGATATCTACAAACAGAAAGACAGTGAGGAAACACTTAGCGAACATAAATGAATTCAAGTCTCCAGGTCCAGATTAATTACACCCCAGGGTACTGAAGGAGATAGCAGAAGAAATTCTTGAACCACTGTCCATAATCTTTGAAAATTCTTGGAGAACAGGAGTAGTCCCAGAAGACTGGAGAAGAGCAAATGTTGTTCCTATCTTCAAAAAGGGGAAGAAGGTGGACCCAGGGAACTACAGGCCGGTGAGTCTGACTTATATACCAGGAAAGATCTTTGAACAAATTATTAAAGAACATGTATGCAAGTACCTGGATAAGAATGAAGTGATTAAACAGAGTCAGCATGGGTTTGCAACTAATAAGTCATGTCAGACTAACTTAATTTCCTTCTATGACAGAATCACTGACTGGGTGGATCAGGGAAATGCTGTAGATATAGTATATCTTGACTTCAGCAAAGCATTTGACAAAGTATCTCACACAATCCTTATTGAAAAAATGACTAAGTATGGAATGGACAAGGCAACTGTTAGGTGGATTCATAACTGGCTTAGTGATCGGACCCAAAGAGTGGTTGTAAATGGCTGCACATCCAGTTGGAAGAATGTCTCAAGTGGGGTACCACAAGGCTCTGTTTTGGGCCCTGTATTGTTCAACATCTTTATCAATGATTTAGATGAAGGAATTGAGGGTAAACTGATCAAATTTGCTGATGACACAAAGCTAGGAGGGGTAGCTAATACTAGAGAAGAGAGAGAGAGGATTCAAAAAGATATACATAAACTGGAGCAGTGGGCAGCAACTAACAGAATGGATTTTAACAGGGAAAAATGCAAAGTACTACATCTGGGCAATAAAAATGAAAACAGCATATACAAAATGGGAGGAATAGGGCTAAGTAACAGCACATGTGAAAAAGACTTGGGTATACTAATTGATCACAGACTTAACAAACATGAGTCAACAGTGTGATGCAGCAGCAAAAAAGGCAAATGCAATTCTAGGATGTATCAACAGAAGCATACAGTCTAGATCACGTGAGGTCATTATTGCCCTCTACTCCTCTTTGGTCAGACCTCATCTGGAATACTGTGTCCAGTTTTGGGCACCACATTTTAAAAAAAGACATCAACAAACTGGAGCAAGTTCAGAGAAGAGCCACCAGAATGGTGACCGGTCTGCAAACCATGTCCTATGAGGAACGGTTGCAGGATTTGGGAATGTTTAGCTTGCAAAAAAGAAGACTGAGAGGAGACTTAATAGCTGTCTACAAATATCTCAAGGGCTGTCACATTGTAGAAGGATCATCTTTATTCTCATTTGCACAAGGAAAGACTAGAAGCAATGGGATGAAACTGAATGGGAGGAGACACAGATTAGATATTAGAAAAAACTTTTTGACAGTTAGGGTGATCAATGAGTGGAACAGGCTGCCACAAGAGGTGGTGAGTTCTCCTTCAATGGAAGTCTTCAAACAGAGGCTGGATAGACATCTGTCTGGGATGATTTAGAGAATCCTGCTTTGAGCAGGGGGTTGGACCAGAAGGCCCAGGAGGTCCCTTCCAACTCTACCATTCTATGATTCTATGTAGAGTTTCTGACTGACAACTTTCTTCCATGGTATAAAAAGCAGAAACGTGCCTTCAGGAGCAAAATCATCTTCATGCATGACAATGCACCATCTCATGCTGCAAGAATACCTCTGAGTCATTGGCTGCTATGGGCATAAAAGGAGATAAACTCATGGTGTGGCCACCATCTTCCCCTGACCTCAACTCTATAGAGAACCTTTGGAGTATCATCAAGCAAAATATCTATGAGGGTGGGAGGCAGTTCACATCAAAACCGCAGCTCTGGGAGGCTATTCTGACTTCATGCAAAGAAATACAAGCAGAAACTCTCCAAAAACTCACAAGTTCAATGGATGAAAGAATTGTGAAGGTGATATCAAAGAAGGGTTCCTATGTTAACATGTAACTTGGCCTGTTAGGATGTTTTGGAGTTAAGTAGCTTTTTTGTTCAGTGAATGTGACCTCCTAATGCTGCAAATTCCACAAATGAGCGTTTTCAGTTCTTTAAAACAGATCAAATGTTCAGAAATTCTACTGTGCCTAATAATTTGGAACAGTGCATTTTGAGTTTTTTTTCCATTTTGGAGATTATACTGTTATCATTGGGAGGTTTCTTCAATATAATTCGATGTATACTCTAACGGGTGATGACTTTTATTATACTGACTGTCATTTACACCGACCACTTAGGAAAATCAGAGAAAAATATCATTTGCATAATAATTTGGAACATAGTGTAGTAATGTTTAGCAAACTGAATAGCGGGGCGTGACTGCTGATACGAACCAGTCCAGCAATAATATGACGCAGGAGTGCCCACGGCACTTAAACGTGGTAGTCCAGTAATAATATGAGTGAGAACACACAGCACTTAATGTGGAAGTCCAGCAATAATATTAGTGAGAATGTACACAATACTTAAACATGGAAGTCCAGCATTAATATTGGTGAGAATGCACACAGCATTTAGATGCGGAGGTCCAGCAGGTGGAGCGTAAACAGGAGAAGGACTCTAAATGTTCCTTTTAGGGCTGAAAAAGTTCCGCTCAAGTCAATCACCGCAGCCCAACGGACACAGTCCAGGAATAGATAATAAATCAGGACTTCTTACTGACCACAGCAGTTCCAGAGGCGAGTAGCTCCACACTAGTAGTCTGGACAATAGGTAACCCCGGTTAGGATCAAGGAGCACACAGAGGACAGAAGGCAGCTGGGCGTGGAGAGGTAGAGCACAGAGTAACGAGCAGCAGCAGGGAGTCCACTAGCAGACAGGCAGAAGCTCAGGAGCCAGCAGCAAACAAAATACTTAGGCAAGGAGGATCTCCTGACCCGGACTAAAATAGCAGAACAGACAGGAAAGTTCAGGGGCAGGGCGAAGCACCAGACTCAATCTTGGACAAGGGTGAAACAGTTAGGCTAAGTTCACACGTTGCGGAATTGCCGCGGAAATTTCCGCGGCAATCCCGCACTTCTCCCGCAGGAAATACGCACGTTTTTTTATGCTGATTCCCGCCAGAATAATAGCGTTTTGCAAGCGTAATTAGCTTGCAGAATGCTAGCGTTTTCCTAGCGATCTGTAGCATCGCTTGGAAAACTGATTGACAGGTTGGTCACACGAGTCAAACATAGTGTTTGACAAGTGTGACCAACTTTTTACTATTGATGCCGCCTATGTCGCATCAATAGTAAAAAGATCTAATGTAAAAATAATAAAAAAAATAATAAATAATGATATTCTCACCTTCCGGCGGCCCCCGCAGCCTTCCCGCCTTCAGCGACGCTCCCGGCAACTCCGGTCCCAAGGATGCTTTGCGACAAATCACACCGATGACGTAGCATCTCGCGAGACCGCTATGCCATCTGGGTGATTCTCGCAAAGGACTCTTGGGACCGGAAGTTGCCGGGAGCGTCGCTGAAGGCGGGAAGGCTGCGGGGGCCGCGGGAAGGCTGCGGGGGCCGCCGGAAGGTGAGAATATCATTATTTTTTATTTTAATTATTGTTTTTACCAGGGATATGGTACCCAGGGCCTGGAGGAGAGTCTCCTCTCCTCCAGACCCTGGGTACCACCGCACATGAACCGCTTACATTCCGCAAAATTAATGAACATGTTGCTATTTTTTCCGCAAAGCGTTTTTTTCGCGGAAAAAACGCAACATGTGGCCAAAACATGCGGAATCAATTAACATGTATAGGATGCTTAATGCTTGCGTTTTTATCGCGTTTTTACCGCGGAAAACCGCGGAAAAACCGCGAAAAAAACGCAATTATTCCTGATCGTGTGCACTTAGCCTTAGGGTATGTGCACACGTTGCAGATTGGTCTGCAGAATTTTCTGCACAGAATCTGCATCTCTTGGCAGGTCAAAATCCACGCAGTTTTTATCCTTTTTTTGTCCTTTTTATCTGCAGATTTACTGCAATTTTTGTGCAGATTTCCCCTGCCTTTTGAGATCTGCAGATTCCTATAATGGAGCAGGTCTGAAAATGCTGCAGTTCTGCACAAAAGAAGTGACATGCTGCAGTTTTAAATGCGCACCAAATCTACACGGAAAAATCCGCAGCATGTGCACTGCGTTTTTTGATTTACATTGACTAGAATGGTACTGTACATCACTTGCAGTTCTGCTGCAGATCCGCAGGGCGAAATCCGCTGCGGAACTGCAACAGAATCCGCAACGTGTGCACATACCCTCACAAGGATCTTATGTTAGATGGGAACTGTTAATGATTGGTGAAGATGTAGTGCAGAAGTGGAGTTTTTCCAAGAGTAGGCGGTGGGATTGTGGAAGGTTTGTGGGATGGAGGGTGGAGCCTGGGCGGAGTTTCCAGAGGGACAAAAAATTTTGCCAGCATGAGGCCCTGAAATTACTGGTGGCAGCCCTGCCGGCAGGAACGGCTGGTGTATAGACTGACACAGCAAGTGCAGGCAGGCACAGCTGGTATACAGACTGGCACTCCAGGTACAGACAGGTGCTGGTGGGCACGGCTGAAATACAGGCAAGCAGGTGCTGGCAGGCACATTTGGAATACAGGAACACACAGCAGGTACGGGAAAGCAGGGACAGGGAAACTAGCAAGCGTGCAACAAGGCAGAGTGAATACGTTGCTCGGGCACTTCACATCAGATGGAGGTGACTTAAATAATAAGTGTCTCCCAGCCATTGGCTGGGTACACTTGAGGATGGCGCACGGTGTCCTTTTAAGAAGGAGGGAGCACACATGCATGCCCTAAGCCCAGTGCCCGGGAATCTGTGAGCTGTGCGCAGACCCTGGGCAGCAACAGGCAGAGGAGGAAGTACATGACGGGGGCTGCAGCAGTGAGTGAGTCAGCGTCTCTGCCGCGGGAGGAAGTAAGCGTGCAGGGACACCGGCGCTGCATCAAACCATAGAAGTCCTTAGATTAAAGGGAATCTGTCACCGCATTTTCGCCCTATGAGATAGGGCCACCGCCATCAGGGGCTTATCTACAGCATTCTGGAATGCTGTAGATAAGCCCCCGATGTTACCTGAAAGTGAAGAAAAACGAGTTAGATTATTCTCACCCAGGGGCGTTCCGCCGTCCGTTCGGGTCAGATGGGCGTCGCAGTGATGTCTGGGGCCTCCCATCTTGTGACGAAGCCAGCGTGTTCTTTCTGCCCCGTCGCGGCTCCTGCGCAGGCGCACTGCTCGGCCCTGGTGAGGGCAGAGCAGAGTGCTACAGTGCGCAGGCGCCGGGAAAGGTCAGAGAGGTCCTGCGCACTGTAGTACTCTGCTCTGCCCTCACCAGGGCCGAGCAGTGCGCCTGCGCAGGAGCCACGACGGGACAGAAAGAACACACCGGCTTCGTCACAAGATGGGAGGCCCCGGACATGACCGCGACGCCCATCTGACCCGAACGGACGGCGGAACGCCCCTTGGTGAGTATAATATAACTCGTTTTTCTTCACTTTCAGGTGACATCAGGGGCTTATCTACAGCATTACAGAATGCTGTAGATAAGCCCCTGATGGCGGTGGCCCTATCTCATAGGGCGAAAATGCGGTGACAGATTCCCTTTAAGTTACTGTATATGTAATAATCAGATAAGAAACAGGGCAAAAGCATTGAACACGCATACAGAAATATATTTAATATTTCATTCAAAAGCCTTTGTTCAATTCTCACGTGGCTCTAAAAGTGAACCTGTAAATTATAGGCCAGTAAGTCTAACCTCTATTGTTGGTAAAATATTTGAAGGGTTTCTGAGGGATGTTATTCTGGATTATCTCCATATCAGCATGGGTTTATGAGGAATCGCTCCTGTCAAACCAATCTAATCAGTTTATATGAAGAGGAAAGCTATAGACTGGACCAAGGTGAGTCATTGGACGTGGTATATCTTGATTTTTCCAAAGCGTTTGATACCGTGCCACACAAGAGGTTGGTACACAAAATGAGAATGCTGGGTCTAGGGGAAAATGTGTGTAAATGGGTAAGTAACTGGCTTAGTGATAGAAAGCAGAGGGTGGTTATCAATGGTATATTCTCTAACTGGGTCGCTGTGACCAGTGGGGTACCGCAGGGGTCGGTGTTGGGACCTATTCTCTTCAACATATTTATTAATTATCTATACATTTATATATATATATATATATATATATATATATATCTACATACAGATACATGAATATATGTATACATACATGTAATATATATATATACATATAATTACATACATAACTACACAGATATATAACTATACACATGTATGAATATATATATATACTAACATACATAAAGACCTGACTTCTTTTAATTAATTATAACTAAATTCTTCTAAGCAGAAAGTAAAAATCTGACCTCGTCACGAACAGGATTCGAACCTGTGCGGGGAAACCCCATTGGATTTCGAGTCCAACGCCTTAACCACTCGGCCACCGTGACTGTCAGCCAACGGCCGCGCACAGCTCCCTCACAGAGTGTGATCCGCCTCCTCTTGTGCCTTCCGCTCATTGGTGGACCGTTGGTTAACTCGTTCTGCCCTGGACTGCAGCTGCGTCTCGCACGCTCGCGCCTCCTGTGTGGCGAAGCATGTTTCTCATCAGTCGGTCTCCACGTATTCCGTGACTCACATTGTCGGTATTCAGCTTTGCATTCGAGTCCTTCCTCTGCCAGTGTTTCTCTGGCGCATTCTATGCCATCTCCTAACACTTTCCCCTTTCGGCCGGCAGGAGGCACTATTACCTCTGGTCTCCTGTCTTGCAGTGCGCTGCGCAGCCGCTAGGGGTCGTCTCTACTATGTGGCTGCAAGTGCCGGGCAGGCTGGCAGAAGATGGCGGTGCGGAAGAAGGACGGCGGCCCGAACGTGAAATATTACGAGTCCTCTGACACCATTTCCCAGTTCGACAACGTGCGACTATGGCTGGGGAAAAACTACAAGAAGGTACCGGGAGGAGATGCTGAGTGTCACGGCGAGAACGGCAGTGTATCCGCTCAGCTGTGCACGGAGAACAAAGAGTCGGGCCCGGCGATGGGGTGGGGGGATCCGCGACATTGGGGGAAGCGGGGGTCCCGGCGGCGACCTGTCACCTGCTGCACACACGGGGGGTCGGGGGGCAGCTGCACGAGGAGGGATGGCAGGGCCGGGGGCTCGGTGCCGGGATGTGGGGCCTACACGTGCCCGGTGTGGGGGGCATGACACGGGGGGCAGCAGATCACAGCGGGAGCCGCCATGTACCTGCCATACCCCGGCGTCCTGCAGCTGCGAGTCCCGCACAGCTGTCATGTCCAGCACGTGCATCATGTGACCGCTGTCCTGAGTCCCGCAGCTGCGCGGAGTGTGCACACTGTGTACTGGTGATATGTGTATATATATATATAACGGTGTCTGACCTATCTGTGTGCACAGTGAAACAACGGTTCTGACTCCCTGTGTGCACAGGTGTATATACACACGGTGTCTGACCTCTCCTGTGTGCACAGGTGTATATCACACACGTGTCTGACGTCTCCTGTGTGCACAGGTGTATATACAACGTGTCTGACCTCTCCTGTGTGACAGGTGTATATATACACGTGTCTGACCTCTCCTGTGTGTACAGGTGATATGTTATACACAGGTGTCTGACCTTCCTGTGTGTACAGGTGTATATATACACACGGTGTCTGACCTCTCCTGTGTGCACAGGTGTATATACACACGGTGTCTGACCCTCCTGTGTGCACAGGTGTATTATACACACGGTGTCTGACCTCTCCTGTGTGCACAGGTGTATTATATACACACGGTGTCTGACCTCTCCTGTGTGCACAGGTGTATTTATACACAGGTGTCTGACCTCTCCTGTGTGCACAGGTGTATTTATACACAGGTGTCTGACCTCTCCTGTGTGCACAGGTGTATTTATACACAGGTGTCTGACCTCTCCTGTGTGCACAGGTGTATGTTATACACACGGTGTCTGACCTCTCCTGTGTGTACAGGTGTATTATATACACACGGTGTCTGACCTCTCCTGTGTGACAGGTGTATTATACACACGGTGTCCATGACACTTCTCCTTGTGTGCACAGGTGTATTTACACACGGTGTCTGACCTCTCCTGTGTGCACAGGTGTATTATACACACGGTGTCTGACCTCTCCTGTGTGCACAGGTGTATTTATACACACGGTGTCTGACCTCTCCTGTGTGCTACAGGTGTATTTATACACATGGTGTCTGACCTCTCCTGTGTGCACAGGTGTATTTATACACATGGTGTCTGACCTCTCCTGTGTGCCACAGGTGTATTTATACACACAGTGTCTGACCTCTCCTGTGTGTACAGGTGTATATATATAACGGTGTCTGACCTCTCCTGTGTGTACAGGTGTATATATACAACCAGTGTCTGACCTCTCCTGTGTGTACAGGTGTATATATACACACAGTGTCTGACCTCTCCTGTATGTACAGGTGTATATATACACACAGTGTCTGACCTCTCCTGTGTGTACAGGTGTATATACATACGGTGTCTGACCTCTCCTGTGTGTACAGGTGTATATACACACCGTGTCTGACCTCTCCTGTGTGCCAAGGTGTATTTATACACCAGTGTCTGACCTCTCCTGTGTGTACAGGTGTATATACACACGGTGTCTGCCTCTCCTGTGTGCACAGGTGTATTATACACAGTGTCTGACCTCTCCTGTGTGTACAGGTGTATATACACACGTGTCTGACCTCTCCTGTGTGCACAGGTGTATATATACAACAGTGTCGGACCTATCCTGTGTGTACAGGTGTATATTCACAGTGTCTGACCTCTCTGTGTGTACAGGTGTATATACACACTGTATCTGACCTCTCCTGTGTGTACAGGTGTATATACACACGGTGTCTGACCTCTCCTGTGTGACAGGTGTATATATATACACAGTGTCGACCTTCCTGTGTGTACAGGTGTATATCACACGTGTCTGACCTCTCCTGTGTGCACAGGTGTATATACACACGGTGTCTGCCCTCTCCTGTGTGCACAGGTGTGTTATATACACAGTGTCTGACCTCTCCTGTGTGTACAGGTGTATATACACACGTGTTCTGACCTCTCCTGTGTGCACAGGTGTATATATACACACAGTGTCGGACCTATCCTGTGTGTACAGGTGTATATTCACAGTGTCTGACCTCTCCTGTGTGTACAGGTGTATATACACACGGTATCTCGACATCTCTCCCTGTGTGTACAGGTGTATATACACACGGTGTCTGACCTCTGCTGTGTGTACAGGTGTTATATACACACAGTGTCTGACCTCTCCTGTGTGTACAGGTGTTATATTACACACAGTGTCTGACCTCTCCTGTGTGCACAGGTATATATATACACAGTGTCTGACCTCTCCTATGTGTACAGGTGGTATATACACACGGTGTCTGACCCTCTCTGTGTGCTACAGGTGTATGTATATACACACAGTGTCTGACCTCTCCTGTGTGACAAGGTATATATACACAGTGTCTGACCTCTCCTTGTGTACAGGTGGATATATACACCACGGTGTCTGACCTCTTTTGTGTGTACAGGTGTATGATACACACGGTGTCTGACCTCTCCTGTGTGTACAGGTGTTATATACACAGTGTCTGACCTCTCCTGTGTGTACAGGTGTATATTACACACGGTGTCTGACCTCTCCTGTGTGCACAGTGTATATATACACACAGTGTCTGACCTTCCTGTGTGTACAGGTGTATATTCACACGTGTCTGACCTCTCCTGTGTGCACAGGTGTATATAACACACGGTGTCTGCCTCTCCTGTGTGCACAGGTGTGTATATATACACAGTGTCTGACCTCTCCTGTGTGTACAGGTGTATATACACACGGTGTCTGACCTCTCCTGTGTGCACAGGTGTATATATACACACAGTGTCGGACCTATCCTGTGTGTACAGGTGTATATTCACAGTGTCTGACCTCTCCTGTGTGTACAGGTGTATATACACACGGTATCTGACCTCTCCTGTGTGTACAGGTGTATATATACACACGGTGTCTGACCTCTCCTGTGTGTACAGGTGTATATATACACACAGTGTCTGACCTCTCCTGTGTGTACAGGTGTATATATACACACAGTGTCTGACCTCTCCTGTGTGCACAAGTATTATTTACACAGTGTCTGACCTCTCCTATGTGTACAGGTGGTATATATACACACGGTGTCTGACCTCTCTGTGTGTACAGGTGTATGTATATACACACGGTGTCTGACCTCTCCTGTGTGTACAGGTGTATATATACACGGTGTCTGACCTCTCCTGTGTGCACAGGTGTATATATACACATGGTGTCTGAACTCTCCTGTGTGTTCAGGTGTATATATACACGGCGTCTGAACTCTCTGTGTGCACAGGTGTATATATACCACATGGCGTCTGACCTCTCCTGTGTGTACAGGTGTATATACACACAGCGTCTGACCTCTCCTGTGTGCACAGGTGTATATATACACATGGCGTCTGACCTCTTGTGTGTTCAGGTGTATATATACACGGGTCTGACCTCTCCTGTGTGTACAGGTGTATATATACACGGTGTCTGAACTCTCCTGTGTGCACAGGTGTATATATACACATGGCGTCTGACCTCTCCTGTGTGTACAGGTGTATATACACACAGCTTTTTTTTATTAAACCAAAACCATGGGTAACGTATCTTAACATGGTTCCAAAATTGGACCAGAGCAACTCCCTAAATGTTCATGCCTTACGAAAGAATCGGAGCATTCAGCCCATAATTAATAAAGAGTATACAAATTTCAATTAAAAAATAATTTTTATTGAAAACTATATAAAAACATTTGTTCACAATAATCAATTAAATGTAAGTGAAATAGTGATGGAGCAAGAATTACGTCCTGGAGCAAATATAAAACGAACAGTAAATGCGCACTTCACAAAAATTACCTCCTCACAATAAATGAAGGGAAGTAATAATGATTATGGTATTGGGATATATTGGGAAATATAGGTAAATTAAGAAAAATCAGCAGATTTGTTCACAAGAAAATAAATCCCCAAAGTGAAATAGGGATTTATAATAGTTAAATCAGTACAATACATTGTGCTAATAAGTAAATGTAATCGCAAATAAAGTACCGAAAAAACACTGCTAATATCCCAAAAACTATGCAAATCCGAACAGGCAGAGGTTGATTGAAATAAGTATAAGGTCAATGCCTCCTACAGATGCCCACAGGGTGCATGTCAAGAAAGTGCCAAAGTGCTTACCCATACTGGGAAAAAGAATGTGCCGTCCAGGAACGTGCCCCGACGCACGTTTCGCTAATCCAGCTTCTTCGGGGTGCAGTGTGGACTACAGCGCTGCCTAAGGTATAAATAATGGGTGCACAGGTGGGACAAATAATCAATAATAGTGCGGCGCATGCGGGCGTTGATCCTCGGCAGAGAGCCGCGTCGCATCCGGCTCTCAGATGACGGTGGGGTCAAGGAAAATACTTCCTGTGACGTCAGGGACCCCACCGCCATTTTTTAGAGGCCTTCAGCGAAGCGGATTGCCGCGGCCACACGCGCATGCGCACCTCACGGAGGATATCAGGGTTGATAATGTGTGTCAGGGAGACCGATAATGTGGTCACAAAGTGCAGTGTTAAGTCCTAAGATAAAAGAAAAAGAGGAGAAGGGAAAAGCGCTGAAAAAGGAAGATATGGATAGTGAAAATAGGTGTGTGATAAAAACATAAAAAAATAGAAAAGAAAAATGAAAGAAGGAAGGGAAACAAAAAAAGCAATAAAAACAAACAGGAAAAAGCAAAAAACAATATGGGTAAACAATATATAAATATACTCTATCAGAATATATAAACACAGTTTAACTATAAAGATGACGGTCATATAGCCCAGAGGTAAGTACCTACAGACAAACATATTTTAAATATGAGATAGTACAAAACCGCACTTTTTGGTAGCATAGGTTCCCACCCTCAATATCATAATAATAAGATCATATATAAGATTAATGATACAAAATGGAAATAAAAATAAAAAATGAAACAACTGAAAAATTAATACAGAAAAAATTATGAAAAATAAACAAAAATAAACAACCAAAAGTAATAGTAGTGGCCATAATAACCAATATAATGGTCAATGTCCCTGCTTGTCCAAGATGTCAAAATTTCTGATAAATCCAACGTAGTTCCGGAAAATGGTGTCCCATGTGTCCCCAAATGGAAGATTCAGTAAGTTGAATGCAAACGTCAATACATCTCATTGTTTCTGCGAACATAAAGCACTAAGTTAAAACAGCACTAATTTAAAAACAGAAGAAACGGAAAATCACGTAAACCTATAGGAAGCAGGCGAAAGAAAGCTTCTCATTTAGTCCTCTAGGTGTCATGGTGTTCAGGGTGGTGATCCATCGGCACTCCAGCTGCGCCAGAGTGCGCTTCAAGTCACCGCCTCTAATGCCACTCCGTACTCGATCTATACCAATAAATTTTAAGCCTGTTGGATTAGACCTGTGGTGCAGCCGGAAATGCCGAGGGATCGTTTTCAGAGTACTGATATCTATAACCTCTTTTGCGGCTCCAATATCACGAATATGTTCTCGTACTCTGATACGGAACTCCCGTGAGGTTAGACCCACGTAACTGAGGCCACACGGGCACGTGGCCAGATATATAACAAAGCATGTACTACAAGAAATATAGTTATTGATCCGATGATTCCCACCTCTACAAGTAGTTCCAAATGTCGATGCTCGGCTAATGTTCTTACAGGCCAGACATGACCCACATGGGAAACAGCCCAATCTCTGTACACCAGTGCCAAAATAGTTGGGAGGATTAGCCACATAGTGGCTCCTAACCAGAAGGTCCTTTAAATTCGGGGATCTCCTAGCAGTGAGGAGGGGACGATCCGGTAAGAAGTCCCTAAGGACAGGGTCAGAACGAAGCACGGGCCAATGTTTGGTTAGAATGGATCTCATCTGCGACCATCGATTATTGTACGTAGAAATGAATCGTATTTGTGGATTTAAATCACGTAATCTACGATTATCACCTAAAAGTTGGTTTCGTGGTGTATTTTTCGCCCTCAAATAGCCACGTTTGACCGTCCTTCTGCTATAGCCCCGATCATGGAACCGCCGGGAAAGGTCCCTAGACTGCCCCTCAAAGAACCCATCGGTAGCACAAATGCGTTTCATTCTGAGGAATTGTCCTGTTGGGATAGCCCGAATCGTGGCTGGTGTATGAGCAGATGTTGCATGTAGTAATGCATTGACAGATGTCTCCTTGCGGAAGACATCTGTCAACACCATTCCATCTTCCAGAGTTGAGATATTGATGTCTAAAAAGTCAATACTGGTTCGTGAGCACTTATAAGTTAGTTTAATATTAAGGTCATTGATGTTAAGTGCATCGATGAATTCATGAAGGGCAGATTCGGGACCCTGCCAAATAAACAAAACGTCATCGATATATCTATGCCAACAGACCACGCGGGAGGCGGCATGGGCGCCGCCGCCAAAAAGGTCCCTCTCCCAGAGGCCTAAAAAGAGGTTGGCGTAGGACGGCGCACACGCCGCCCCCATCGCGGTGCCGCGTTTCTGTAAATAAAATTTAGCCTTGAAAGTAAAAAATTGTGATAGAGAATAAATTCTAGCAGCTCCATGATCAGGGCCCGCAGAGGGGGGTTCAAATCTCCCATATCCAAAAAGTATCTAACAGCCCTAAGTTCATCCTCATGATTGATACTGGTGTACAAAGACTCTACGTCAGCCGTAACCAGGGTCATGTCTGGCTCGAAGTCAAGCCATCAATTTTCCTCAAGACGTCTGTTGTGTCTCTGACATAGGAGGGGAGGGTCTCTACTAAAGGATGTAAATAATATTCAATAAACTTACATATTGGATCACAAAGCCCTCCTATGCCAGAGACAATGGGACGTCCCGGGGGTTCAAGTGGATCTTTATGGATCTTAGGTAACAAGTAGAAAGTGGGGACCACGGACATTGCACCGTTAGGCCATCAAGAACTTTCTTTGGTATAATGCCCAAAGTGAAGGCCTCTTCCAAAATGGCGGATATGGCACTTGAGAACACCTTCATAGGATTATTGGGAAGGAGAGTATATGACTCACAATCTCTTAATTGCCTATGTGCCTCCCTTTCATACTTCTCCACCGGCCAGACCACCACATTCCCCCCCTTATCAGCTGGTTTTATAACCACATCCCTAAGGGACCTTAATTGTTTTAATGCTTCCCTCTGTAGGCGGGTTAAGTTATCACCTCTCCATTGTTTAGGGATTGCCTGGAATTCCTCCAAAACAAGTCTATTAAATATCTCCACCTGTGGGCACAAGGAGAAGGGGGGGAAAGTGGTGGACCTGGGGTAAACAGAAGCAGGGAAGGTACCTGTAGTGCTGGAGGTGCTCTCCCTCTCTAATTCCTCCAGAATAGATAGAGCCTCCTGTTCTTCCACTGAATTGAAGCCATCATTTCTCACAGATTTAGAATGTAACTTACGAAGGATAATCTTCCTTAGGAAAAGTTGTAGATCTTTCATGGCTGCAAAAAAGTCAAATTCATTAGTGGGAGCAAAAGTTAAGCCTAAGCTAAGGACATCCACTTGAGCCTCAGTAAGTACATAACTAGACAAGTTAATTACCTCTAAGTTACTCGTTTTTGACTTCTTGTCACATGATTGAGGGGAGTCATCTTGCGTTTAGTATGGGCCTTGTGCCTGGTGAATCTATTTTGGCCCATTCGTTCCTGTTGTATGGTGCCCAATGGCTGCCTTGAGCTACATCCTCATCCACTGATGACAGTGATGAAAAGGAGTTTCTGTGTGCTGAAGGAATGGAACCAGATGGTCCCTTTTTCCTTCTCCATTTATAGACGTAATTTGTTTTAAAGTCAGAAACGTCACGCTGATATTTTTTTGTTTTTGAAGCCACTATCTCCTTTTCCCACTTCGAGAATTCTCCTTCCAAATCCTTATTGAACCTCGTTCTGGTCTCAGTATTCATTCTATCAAAGACTTGAGCCTGGAGTAAATTAATATCTGTCTCAATACTTTGCAGAGTTGTATTGGATTTTATGAGTGACTCCATAAAGCCCCTAGAACAAGTGGACGCAAGATTCTCCCATTCTTGTTTAAATATGTCATCTTCAGTGTTAAAGGAGGGGGAAGACCTGGATTCTAAGACCTCTAGGGATTAACCCTTTCATGAGGTACCGTTCCAAAAAAGCTTTGTTCCACCATAGGCGGGTTTTTTTGTTGTGCAGATACTTAAGTTTAGTGACTAATTCATCCGTTTCTTTTGTATTTAAAACCACGGCTTGCTCCTCACCAAACACTTCATCTAGCTTGTGTAGCCACGTTTGTTCACGGGCTTTTGAATCCATCTGTTCAGGTAATTTAGCTGTGAAAATACACAGAATGACAAGTAATTTTATTAAACCAAAACCATGGGTAACGTATCTTAACATGGTTCCATAATTGGACCAGAGCAACTCCCTAAATGTTCATGCCTTGCGAAAGAATCGGAGCATTCAGCCCATAATTAATAAAGAGTATACAAATTTCAATTAAAAAATAATTTTTATTGAAAACTACAGTCATGGCCAAAAGTTTTGAGAATGACACAAATATTAATTTTTACAAAGTCTACTGCTTCACTTTTTCTAATGGCAATTTGCATATATTTCAGAATGTTATAAAGAGTGATCAGCTTAACAGCAATTACTTGCAAAGTCAATATTTGGCTAGAAAATGAACTTTATCCCCCAAAACACATTTCAACATCATTGCAGCCCTGCCTTAAAAGGACCAGCTAACCTCTTTTCAGTGATTGCTCCATTAACACAGGTGTGGGTGTTGATGAGGACATGGCTGGAGATCAATCTGTCATGTTAAGTAAGAATGACACCACTGGACACTTTAAAAGGAGGCTGGTGCTTGGCATCATTGTTTCTCTTCTGTTAACCATGGTTATCTGTAAAGAAACACGTGCAGTCATCATTGCAATGCACAAAAATGGCCTAACAGGGAAGAGTATCGCAGCTAGAAAGATTGCATCTCAGTCAACAATCTATCACATCATCAAGAACTTCAAGGAGAGAGGTTCCATTGTTGCCAAAAAGGCTTCAGGGCGCCCAAGAAAGACCAGCAAGCGCCAGGACCGTCTCTTAAAAGTGTTTCAGCTGCGGGATCGGGCTACCAGCAGTGCAGAGCTTGCTCAGGAATGGCAGCAGGCAGGTGTGAGTGCATCTGCACGCACTGTGAGGCGGAGACTCTTGGAGCAAGGCCTGGTCTCAAGGAGGGCAGCAAAGAAGCCACTTCTCTCCAGAAAAAACATCATGGACAGACTGATATTCTGCAAAAGGTACAGGCAGTGGACTGCTGAGGACTGGGATAAATTTATTTTCTCTGATGAATCCCCTTTTCGATTGTTTGGGACATCAGGAAAACGCCTCATTCGGAGAAGACAAGGTGAGCACTACCACCAGTCTTGTCTCATGCCAACTGTTAAGAATCCTTAAACCATTCATGTGTGGGGTTGCTTCTCAGCCAAGGGAATCGGCTCTCTCACAGTATTGCCTAAAAACACAGCCATGAATAAAGAATGGTACCAGAATGTCCTCCAAGAGCAACTTCTCCCAACCCTCCAAGAGCAGTTTGGCGATCAACAATGCTTTTCCAGCATGATGGAGCCATAAAGCAAAGGTGATAACTAAATGGCTCAGGGAACAAAACATAGAGATTTTGGGTCCATGGCCTGGAAACTCCCCAGATCTTAATCCCATTGAGAACTTGTGGTCAATCATCAAGAGACGGGTGGACAAACAAAAACCTAAAAATTCTGACAAAATGAAAGGATTGATTGTGCAAGAATGGACTGCTATCAGTCAGGATTTGGTCCAGAAGTTGATTGAGAGCATGCCAGGGAGAATTGCAGAGGTCCTGAAGAAGAAGGGTCAACACTGCAAATATTGACTTGCTGCATTAACTCATTCTAACTGTCAATATAAGCTTTTGTTACTCATATGTTTGCAATTATTATATTTCTGTCTGTGATAAAAACATCTGTCAAACACACATAAAAACCAGAGGGCAGCAGATCGTGTGAAAATATAATATTTGTGTCATTCTCAAAACTTTTGGCCATGACTGTATATAAAAACATTTGTTCACAATAATCAATTAAATGTAAGTGAAATAGTGATGGAGCAAGAATTACGTCCTGGAGCAAATATAAAACGAACAGTAAATGCGCACTTCACAAAAATTACCTCCTCACAATAAATGAAGGGAAGTAATAATGATTATGGTATTGGGATATATTGGGAAATATAGGTAAATTAAGAAAAATCAGCAGATTTGTTCACAAGAAAATAAATCCCCAAAGTGAAATAGGGATTTATAATAGTTAAATCAGTACAATACATTGTGCTAATAAGTAAATGTAATCGCAAATAAAGTACCGAAAAAACACTGCTAATATCCCAAAAACTATGCAAATCCGAACAGGCAGAGGTTGATTGAAATAAGTATAAGGTCAATGCCTCCTACAGATGCCCCACAGGGTGCATGTCAAGAAAGTGCCGAAGTGCTTGCCCATATTGGGAAAAAGAATGTGCCGTCCAGGAACGTGCCCCGACGCACGTTTCGCTAATCCAGCTTCTTCGGGGGGCAGTGTGGACTACAGCGCTGCCAAGGTATAAATAATGGGTGCACAGGTGGGACAAATAATCAATAATAGTGCGGCGCATGCGGGCGTTGATCCTCGGCAGAGAGCCGCGTCGCATCCGGCTCTCAGATGACGGTGGGGTCAAGGAAAATACTTCCTGTGACGTCAGGGACCCCACCGCCATTTTTTAGAGGCCTTCAGCGAAGCGATTGCCGCGGCCACACGCGCATGCGCACCTCACGGAGGATATCAGGGTTGATAATGTGTGTCAGGGAGACCGATAATGTGGTCACAAAGTGCAGTGTTAAGTCCTAAGATAAAAGAAAAAGAGGAGAAGGGAAAAGCGCTGAAAAAGGAAGATATGGATAGTGAAAATAGGTGTGTGATAAAAACATAAAAAAATAGAAAAGAAAAATGAAAGAAGGAAGGGAAACAAAAAAAGCAATAAAAACAAACAGGAAAAAGCAAAAAACAATATGGGTAAACAATATATAAATATACTCTATCAGAATATATAAACACAGTTTAACTATAAAGATGACGGTCATATAGCCCAGAGGTAAGTACCTACAGACAAACATATTCTAAATATGAGATAGTACAAAACCGCACTTTTTGGTAGCATAGGTTCCCACCCTCAATATCATAATAATAAGATCATATATAAGATTAATGATACAAAATGGAAATAAAAATAAAAAATGAAACAACTGAAAAATTAATACAGAAAAAATTATGAAAAATAAACAAAAATAAACAACCAAAAGTAATAGTAGTGGCCATAATAACCAATATAATGGTCAATGTCCCTGCTTGTCCAAGATGTCAAAATTTCTGATAAATCCAACGTAGTTCCGGAAAATGGTGTCCCATGTGTCCCCAAATGGAAGATGCAGTAAGTTGAATGCAAACGTCAATACATCTCATTGTTTCTGCGAACATAAAGCACTAAGTTAAAACAGCACTAATTTAAAAACAGAAGAAACGGAAAATCACGTAAACCTATAGGAAGCAGGCGAAAGAAAGCTTCTCATTTAGTCCTCTAGGTGTCATGGTGTTCAGGGTGGTGATCCATCGGCACTCCAGCTGCGCCAGAGTGCGCTTCAAGTCACCGCCTCTAATGCCACTCCGTACTCGATCTATACCAATACATTTTAAGCCTGTTGGATTAGACTCTGTGGTGCAGCCGGAAATGCCGAGGGATCGTTTTCAGAGTACTGATATCTATAACCTCTTTTGGTGCTCCAATATCACGAATATGTTCTCATACTCTGATACGGAACTCCCGTGAGGTTAGACCCACGTAACTGAGGCCACACGGGCACGTGGCCAGATATATAACAAAGCATGTACTACAAGAAATCGTTTTTATATAGTTTTCAATAAAAATTATTTTTTAATTGAAATTTGTATACTCTTTATTAATTATGGGCTGAATGCTCCGATTCTTTCGTAAGGCATGTATATACACACAGCGTCTGACCTCTCCTGTTTGTACAGGTGTATATACACACGGTGTCTGACCTCTCCTGTGTGTACAGGTGTATATATACACACGGTGTCTGACCTCTACTGTGTGCAGAGGTGTATATATACAAAGTGTCTGACGTCTCCTGTGTGCACAGGTGTATATATACACACGGTGTCTGACCTCTCCTGTGTGTACAGGTGTATATACACACTGTGTCCGAGCTCTCCTGTGTGCACAGGTGTATATACACACTATGTCTGACCTCTCCTGTGTGCACTGGTGTATTTATACACACGGTGTCTGACCTCTCCTGTGTGTACAGGTGTATATACACACTGTGTCCGAGCTCTCCTGTGTGCACAGGTGTTATACACACTATGTCTGACCTCTCCTGTGTGCACTGGTGTATTTATACACACGGTGTCTGACCTCTCCTGTGTGTACAGGTGTATATATACACACGGTGTCTGACCTCTCCTGTGTGCACTGGTGTATTTATACACACGGTGTCTGACCTCTCCTGTGTGTACAGGTGTATATATGCACAGTGTCTGACCTCTACTGTGTGCACAGGTGTATATATACACACGGTGTCTGACCTCCTCCTGTGTGTACAGGTGTATATATACACACGGTGTCTGACCTCTACTGCGTGCACAGGTGTATATATACACAGTGTCTGACGTCTCCTGCGTGCACAGGTGTATATATATATACACAGTGTCTGACGTCTCCTGCGTGCACAGGTGTATATATACACACGGTGTCTGACGTCTCCTGCGTGCACAGGTGTATATATACACACGGTGTCTGACTCTCCTGCGTGCACAGGTGTATATATACACACGGTGTCTGACCTCTCCTGTGTGTACAGGTGTATATACACACGGAGTCTGACCTCTCCTGTGTGTACAGGTGTATATACACACTGTGTCTGACCTCTCCTGTGTGCACAGGTGTATATACACAGTTTTTGACCTCTCCTGTGTGTACAGTGTATACACACGTTTCTGACCTCTCCTGTGTCCACAGGAGTATATATACACACGGTGTCTGACATCTTCTGTGTGCACAGGTGTATATATACACTGTGTCTGACCTCTCGTGTGTGCCGCACTGTTTACCTGCCGGATCTCTGCAGCACGTGCTGCCTGTGACCTTCCCTCACCTCTGACCTGTATGGAGGGCACGCCTGTCTGCTCCTATGATTATCCCAGGGCTCAGGGAAGAAGATCCATCTCCGCTCCGCCTGTATCTTAGTGCTGGCCACTAGTGATCACTACGTAGTCTACGTCTGAGTGTCCGCCTCCAGTATGTGTATACACCCGAAAATGGCGCACGTGCACACTGTCGGCCCCATTGTCACATACGCCCGAACCCCATTGTGCTGGGGGTTTGGGCATAAGCCTCATCCTGGCTGGAGGGAGCCGCTCCGTGGACTTTCTCCGTGTACTTGGCTTTCATGTAGTAAGCCGTGGCTCGGTATAATGAGGGCTCCTGTCTGGATTCCATCCTGTTCGGGCAGCATTAGATTCCTGTCATGTGTCCGTTCACATACAGAATCTCCTCTGTGGACCCCCACAACGATGTCCACAGAGACATTGACGACTGTGGGTGTCATTGTGAAGGAGCAGAGCTGCAGATATATTGCTATTTCCATTCTAAAGGATGAAATTTGCCCCCACATCTGGAGCCTAAATTGACGTGCTGCAGATCGGAGCCCCCCAGCTCCTGTCATGTTCAGCTGCAGATTTATTTTTTAGCATGAGTCTGAGCTTTCTTACACCCATGGACCCTCTGTGAAAAGCAGCGGACTTTTGAAAAATCGGCTGTTTAGCCCCATTGGCTTTCCGTAGAGCCAATCCGCCACTTTCCCTCAGGATTGTAGCATGACCCGCCTGTGGCTGCCCGTGTAATAATTGCCGGTGTGTCCGTCGAGGCAGACATTTGATCATGCCTGTTGCTATGGTAACACTGACACTTTTCTTTAGAACAGTTTTTGTGCATAAAGTCTGAAAACCAGTGTGTACCTCTGGGTCTCACACACGTGCCAATAAAAGCTCATACTGGTCGTCTTCCTTGCTGTCAGCAGAATATAGAAGTCGCCATATTGTTTCCCATAAGACGTCAGTGACAGGACGCACGTTCCAGTAGAGAGCAGACTGTGGCTGTCAGATGTCACTGGTGGACAGGGAAGCCATGCTGCCACCACAGGAGCAGACCAGTCACTATGGGTGTATGGACCACAAGAGAAGGAGGCGGCCGAATCTGTCTACTGGTGAAAGAAGGATGTATTGATGTGACCCTAGCCGTAGAGAGAACTGGTGAAAAGGAGGGCTGTTCTGTGATCATTGGTAGAAGGGCAAGGGTAACCATAATGGGGCCATTAGGGAAGGCGTTGTGACTGGTAATAGACAGTGAGGGTGCAGTGCTGTGACTGTCCGAGGTTCTACTTGTTATGACTGTTGGGGGAGGATCTGTTGTGACGGGGGATGTGAATGGTCGAGTGGGTGCTGTGGTGTGGTAGCTGATAAAGGACTGTTCCCGGTTTATAAAGCGACGTCCGCTCACTAAATTCTGGTATCACATTATGATCGGTGGACTTCTGACCTCTGGGAACCCCCCTGCAATCCTGAGATTGGAAAGGATGCAGGCCAGCGTCCCCCTCACATTGTGTTCTATTGCATAGTGAGCACCCAGTGTGACTACAGAACAGCCCCATGTAAATAGGCACGGCTGGCAGCCGGTCCCTGAACGCTGGGGTGCAGGGGGTGCTACTATACAGGGCAATCTCCGAACGTCATTCTCATGGTGGGGTACCGAGAGCTAACCCCCAAATCATAGTGATTCCATACCTGAATGGAGCAGTTCTGTAGTTTTCCCAGTGCATGAAAAGGCGTAAAGGGGTCTCAGCACTGTATAAACGTTGCCGTCCCTTGGATCACAGATGCCATTTATGCTTTCTCCTGCCCTAACAAAGGCAAATATTCATGTATTTCAATAGTTCTTGTATATTTGCCTTATACGTGATGGTCCCTCTGTTTACTCTACATAACCAGTTGCTTTGTCCCTTTTCAGTACATTCAGGCCGAGCCCCCCACTAATAAGTCTCTGTCCAGCCTGGTGGTCCAGCTCCTGCAGTTCCAAGAAGAAGTGTTTGGAAAACACGTCAGCAACGCTCCACTCACCAAACTGCCGGTAAGTCCAGCTATTGTCCAGTGCCAACGCTTCACATGTTTGGATTGTGGTGACACATACACCGAGGTCATAAAGCCATGGTGCACTGCTGACAGGTCATTGCAGTGCTTCAGCTGTGGCCTTAGTGGACAGATGGGTGATCCCAAACATGAGGCATAGCTAACCGGATGGCTACTGTAATAAAGCATGAAACCCCTTACTGACGGATCCAGCAGGCAGGAACCGCTTTCTTACTAGCAGCCGCCTTAATTTGTGCTTTTGTTGCTTGTAGCCTCTGATTATGATAGAAGCTACACCGGAACTTGTGCTGATTGTTTCAGATAAAGTTCAAATCACATTTCCACCATCACAACAAGTTACTAGATGGCTTTCTAATTGCTACGCCATGATGGGGTCACATATAGGGTGCAGTGTGACGACTGTATAACTCTGCCTGAGATCTGACTGCAAAACACGGACTGGCGGGTGGGTCTCCTGACCGAGTGTGGCAGCTGCATAGATACGGTATATATTAAGCTGCCATGCTCAGGTCCGGAGAGCCGACGGCCAGTCCACACACTGCGATCCGATCTCAGTCCGATTTATAGGAACGACTGACTGCACTGCGGTCACTTGAATCTTTATACTTTTATCAAAAATTGGCAAATCAAACGCATCACTGAAGCCTCACTTACTGTTACTAGGAACAAAGAAAGGGAATTATACCTTCCTTCTCTGTTCACAGCACTAAGATTTTTGGAACTAAAGCTGGCCATACAAATTAGATAGCAGTCGGCCAAAGCCATCTCTCCCGTCTCCCCCATACTGAAGAACACGTCTCAGCCAAGTGTTCCTGTTTTCTTTATAAGAGAGCTGCTCCCAGATTAATCGGGCAGCGGCTCATCTCTCCAACAAACAGAAGGATTGGGCAGTTGAATTCCACCGTCTAATTTCTATGTCCCCTGACATCATCAGTTGGGGGACTGTTGCTAGTTTCCCATACACCTTAGATGGTCAACTAAAATCAGCGGGTGCAGTCACCTTTATTAATGTGTATGTCAGCCGTAAAGGAGTTTTCCCACGAACAAAGTACATTTTCATTAATAGATATTGGAATAATAATTTCCACAATTGGATGAGTTTTGTTCCTGTGCTGAGATAATCTTACAAATGTGCCCTGCTGTGTACTATGTAATGACTGACAGTACAGGAACATGGTCTGATCATACCACAGCTCCAGGGCAGGGGAGGAAGCAAGAGAGTATACAGACATTACAGCCGGGAATCACAACTGATTCTTTCTGTGAGGTAAAACACCTTTTTAAACAGGCAGAGAAATGTTTTACCTCACAGAAAGAATCAGCTGTGATCCCATGCTATAATGTCTGTATACTCTTTTGCTTCTTCCACTACCATGTTCCTGCAGAGTCAGACACAGACATTACACAGTACACAGCAGGGGCACATTTATAAGATTATCTCAGCACAGAGACATTTTTTTAACACATTCAATTGTGTAAATTAATTTTAAGATCTATTTATTAAAATGTACTTTATTCATGGGAAAATCCCTTTAAACTCTAAAGTATTGTGTATTACCGCTGTCGTCCATATTGTGTATTATTACCTGCTGTTGTCCATATCGTATGTGGTTTTTACCTGCTATCGTCCATATTGTGTGTGGTTATTACCTGCTGTCGTCCATATTGTGTGTTGTTGCCTGCTGTCGTCCATATTGTGTGTTGTTGCCTGCTGTCGTCCATATTGTGTGTTGTTGCCTGCTGTCTTCCATATTGTGTGTTGTTGCATGCTATCGTCCATATTGTGGTGTGGTTATTACCTGCTATCGTCCATATTGTGTGTTGTTGCCTGCTGTCGTCCATATTGTGTGTTGTTGCCTGTTGTCGTCCATATTGTGTGTTGTTGCCTGTTGTCGTCCATATTGTGTGTTGTTGCCTGTTGTCGTCCATATTGTGTGTTGTTGCATGCTATCGTCCATATTGTGTGTGGTTATTGCCTGCTGTCGTCCATATTGTGTGTGGTTATTGCCTGCTGTCGTCCATATTGTGTGTTGTTGCCTGCTGTCGTCCATATTGTGTGTGATTGCCTGCTGTCGTCCATATTGTGTGTGGTTATTGCCTGCTGTCGTCCATATTGTGTTGTTGCCTGCTGTCGTCCATATTGTGTGTTGTTGCCTGCTGTCATCCATATTGTGTATTGCTGCCTGCTTTCGTCCGTATTGTGTGTTGTTGCCTGCTTTCGTCCATATTGTTTGTTGTTGCCTGCTGTCGTCCATATTGTGTGTTGTTGCCTGCTGTCATCCAATGTGTGTGTTGTTGCCTGCTGTCGTCCATGGTGTTTGTGGTTATTACCTGCTATCGTCCATATTGTGTGTTGTTGCCTGCTGTCGTCCATATTATGTGTTGTTGCCTGCTGTCGTCCATATTGTGGTGTGGTTATTGCCTGCTGTCGTCCATATTTTGTGTTGTTGCCTGCTGTCGTCCATATTGTGTGTGTTGTTTGTCCTAGGCTGTCGTCCATATTGTGTGTTGTTGCCTGCTGTCGTCCATATTGTTTTGTTGTTGTCGCCTGCTGTCGTCCATATTGTGTGTTGTTGCCTGCTGTCGTCCATATTGTGTGTTGTTGCCTTCTGTCGTCCATATTGTGTGTTGTTGCCTGCTGTCGTCCATATTGTGTGGTTTTGCCTGCTGTCGTCCATATTGTGTGTTGTTGCCTGCTGTCGTCCATATTGTGTGTGGTTATTACCTGCTGTCGTCCATATTGTGTGTGGTTATTACCTGCTGTCGTCCATATTGTGTGTGGTTATTACCTGCTGTCGTCCATATTGTGTGTGTTATTACTGCTGTCGTCCATATTGTGTGTGGTTATTACCTGCTGTCGTCCATATTGTGTGTTGTTGCATGCTGTCGTCCATATTGTGTGTGGTTTCCTGCTATCGTCCATATTGTGTGTTGTTATTACCTGCTGTCGTCCATATTGTGTGTGTTGTCCTGCTGTCGTCCATATTGTGTGTGGTTATTACCTGCTGTCGTCCATATTGTGTGTGGTTATTACCTGCTGTCGTCCATATTGTGTGTGTGATTACTGCTGTCGTCCATATTGTGTGTGGTTATTACCTGCTGTCGTCCATTTGTGTGTGTTGCCTGCTTGTCACATTGTGTGTTGTTGTGCTGTCATCCATATTGTTGTGTTTTACAGTGTAATGTGTTGTTTACCTGGTCGTCATATTGTGTGTGGTTATTACTGCTGTCGTCCATGTTGTGTGTGGTTATTACCTGCTGTCGTCCATATTGTGTGTGGTTATTACTGCTGTCGTCCATGTTGTATGTTGTTGCTTGCTAACATCTATTGTTTGTTCAATCCCATGATTCTTGTTTTACAGATGAAATGTTTCCTGGATTTCAAAGTTGGAGGAGCGCTCTGTCATTTCCTCGCTGCTGCTTACAAATTTAAGAGTGACCAAGGATGGTAAGCCGGACTTACATTAACCTCAGTGTTCTCACTTGTGTTGTGGCTTCAAAGGAACTTGGTGCCTGGTATTTGGGCTTTAATCCCTGATTAATTCTGATGGGCAGAATTAAGGGTGGACCTTCACCAATATGTGCCATCGGCACTTCTGCAGGATGACAGGTGACACCTTTTGCAAAACTAATTTGCACATTTATATTGGATGTAAACTTACCAGCACTTGCTATCTCTAATTTCAATCTCATGTTCCTTTTAGGCGTAGATTTGATTTCCAGAACCCTTCCCGCATGGATCGCAATGTGGAAATGTTTATGAACATTGAAAAGTCCCTTGTGCAGGTTTGGATGCCTTCTCTTTTGTCTAGTGTGGCGGGGGGGGCAATTCTCTACCTATAGATTTGGTGCGGATTTGCTTACAAGGATGTCTCTGCAGTTTCAAGCGGAATTGATGCATGAATGTGCCACAGTAAATCTGCTCAGTGTGAACATACCCTTATAGTTTTTTATTTTGAACAGTGTTTTTTTTCAGTATGCTAGGATTGTTATTTATTGTTTTGTCTTCTTTTTCATCCTTCAGAATAACTGTCTGTCACGACCAAATATATACCTTCATCCAGATATAGACTCAAAACTGCAGAGCAAGCTTAAAGACATTGTAAAAAGACATCAGGTAATATACGGTGACTGTTTCATATTGTTCACTCCGTAAGAATAAAATGCTTGAAGCCCTCTGCCAAGGACATATCTAATACATCATGATGAGCGCTTTCTGCCGCATGAATATATGGAATAGAACTTGAATGGCTTTTTCTGAATTATTTTGTTGCATTGCTAAGGTTAAAAATATCAAACTGAGCAATACTCGCCCAGTTCCGCTCCAGCCCCAAGTGTCTACCACTTCCCTAGGTTTTGTTGACCAGCTGCAATTGTGACCATTACAGCCATTCAGTGGAGTCAGGGGTCTTGTATTGCCTACCTCAGCCCACTGATTGACTGCAGCGGTCATGTGTTCTGTAAATAAAGACCGGAGGCAGTGGAGGAGAGCTGGTGCTTGAATATTGATGGGTGAGAAAAGCCCAGTTTGCGACTTTTAAACTCTGCAATCCCATGCACTTAACTAAAAGGGAATTATTGGAAAACACCGTTAAATCTTGGTTTCACTATACTTGATGCCATATGCATTTGAAATTGGAGAGGAGCATGAAACCTTTTAATTCCTGATAATGTTTTTCCAAGTGACATGGGCTTAAAGATCGCAGCCTAATAAGACACCCATACACAGTAGACTGACGTCTGCCAATATCTGACGATATCTACAGGTTTGGCAGACATACCAATGTGTATGGGTAGGAAGATAAGGGTCCGGCATGTCCTACTTTAGATTGCCAATCCATTTGTTCTGTAAGATGTAACCCACCGAAGATGTTTGACAACGGCTCTTATAGAGAACACAGGAAAACTTGGCAAAAGTAAGCACCCCTGTATATGGGAGAGTCGGGCGAGCTAGCTACCGACCAAACGAGCAGTCCTAGGTATCGGAGAGTCGAGCGAGATAGCTGTTGGCCAAACGTTCGGCTAAATCATCGGTTCGACAGCTATCTAAAGTGTGTGGGGTGGTTTACTGTCATCTCTCCACTAGTGATGAGCGAGTATACTCATTGCTCGGGTTTTCCCGAGCATGCTCGGGTGATCTCCGAGTATTTGGAAGTGCTCGGAGATTTAGTTTGTGACGCAGCTGCGTTATTTATGGCTGCTGGACAGCCTGAATACATGTGGGGATTCCCTAACAAACAGGCATTCCTCTCATGTATTCAGACTTGTCCAGCAGCCATAAATCGCACAGCTGCATCGACAGAAACGAAACCTCCGAGCACGCCAAAATACTCGGAGGATACCCGGGCATGCCCGGGAAAACCCGAGCAACGAGTATACTCACTCATCACTTCTCTCCACCTTTTTAGCCTCTAGTGACCACAGTTCCAATATGAAAAGCTTGCTACACTGCACTAGAAGTTACTTTATTCTTTTACTGCCTCATGAGCTCTCTTGGGCACCTCCGATATTAACCTTCTTGTGTCCCATCTGAAAAACTAAGTTCCTACTAACATGGTCAGAGTTGGCAAATCCTCTGCCTTTGCAGTAACGGCACTCATCTCTCATTGAAATGGGTTCAACTTTTTTTTTAACTTCTCTCTTCCCCTTCTCCTCAAAAAGGATCAAGTTGGAGGGCCCCCTCATTGATCTGGTTTCTCAAGTCTTGCATTGTGAGGCCTGGTATGCCAACCTTGTCTTTCTGTTTGGTGAACTGCTGTTGCCTCTTTCCTTAGGCAACCTCCTTTTCCATGGTCTGTAGGTAAACTCGCTGTACCTCAATGGAGTTTAATTATGAGGTTTTAAGGTCTTGAGGTCCTTTTATGTCCACTCAGGCGATACTTAAAGATCAAAAGCCCTAATTGGCCAAAGTCTACCGTAGCACATAAGACCATTTGGGTTCCTGATCTCCAGTCTCTGGCTTCTATAACTGCCATTGCTCACTAGATCTGGTCTGTATCACTGAATCCTACTAGCCCAAGGTATTGGGACATCGTGGCTGGTATGTTATCAAGCATCAACCTCTCGTGTCTATAAGGTTATCACCCGGGCTTCAGTGCGAAGCTTCACCAAGATCTTGCAGCATTATACAGTGACTTCCTCTGATACCACCCTGCGCTGCAAAATACTCCAAGAAGCTGAGCAATAGGTGGACAACAGAGCAATTTCTTCTCTTGGTTTTGTTTCCCACCCATGTTGCTGTGTTCACCCAATGCTGTTAACAAAAGCACTGGATTTTTGTACTTACTGTAAAATTCTTATTGGCTTTATTGAGGAACTCTGCTCCCACTTGCTGATATCCTCAGTGTGAACAGATGTGAATTAATACTGTGCTTTTTATGTTTTATGCTATTATTATTTTTTGTAGGGCACAGTGACAGAGGACAAAAGTCATGCCTCCCATGTGGTTGTTCCAGTTCCTGGTTCCTTGGAAGAAGGTTAGCATATAACTCTTATTTCTGAAAGGAGTATAAAATGATCACCACGCTAAATGGAGCTAGTAAGGGCAATAAATTAGTATATGAATTACAGACACGTAAAATCAAGATAAAAAGGGCACTTACTGCTATTGTCGCTTGTGGTATAGTGTGCCGTGGGTCCAATACATAGATTTTGAAAGTCAGCTGTATGCAGATTGCCGGTGTATGAAGTATATGCGTGGTAATTAGAGGAATGATGAACTGTCAGCGGTACCTGCAGTTGATCATTCCTCTAATTACCACGTAAGGTTTCGGGGGTTTTACCCTGTACAGCAAGGAACTGTATAGCAGCACCATTTCCCAGTGGAATATACTTCATACACTGGCAATCTGTGCATACACCTGACTTTCAAAATCTTTGTATTGGACCCACGGCACACTATACCACCAACAACAAGCAGTAAGTGCACCACTTATCTTGATTTAACGTGTGGGTTATTCATATACTAATTTATTGCCCTTACAAGCTCCATTTAGTGCGGTGATCATTTTATACTCCTTTTAGATTTTCCAATTATTAATAGGAATTTCACACACAGCCTGTTTGCATGTTTGAATCACCAGCAGCTTCTGAAGCCCTGACTTTGTCCATTCTTGGTGTAGAGCGCCAGTGCATTTTTTTAAACTCTTTTTTTCTGCATAAAGATTTCCAATAATTTTTCTAACTAGCCTTTCTAAAACCGCAGTAAATGCTCCTTCCCCCATTTCCGATTCAGAACGCCCTAATGGGGCATTTAGAAAGGGACTAACCAAACTGTTTACGCGTGCTAGTTCTCCATCCTGATTTCAGGGCCGTGACAGTGGACAACAAATGGGCAGCAAAGGCTTTTAGGTGGCCAGTGACTCTTATGGGAAGCTTGTGCCATCCACATAACATACTATTGTTTGTTATACTGAACTAATGTAAGAAAAGGCCCATAAATAACTGGTATAAGCATCATTTATGTCCAGTGCTTTCTGTTAAATACTAGGTATCTTGTAAATTCAACAAATTATTGTTCAGTTTGTCCTTTTGATATTAGTAGTTAATTTTTTATTTCACTTACACTTTTGTCATGATCTTCTTCATTTAGAGGAATGGGTGAGGCCCATATTGAAGAGAGACAAGCAGGTTCTTCTTCACTGGGGCTATTATCCTGATAGGTAAGCATGTATGACTGTCCTTTATATCACAGCCCATGGACAATAGTGCTGTGTGGGAATGGCTCATCAACACATCAGTAGCCCTGCAGACCCACACTGTAATCCATGTATATCTGTTTCTGTATATGAGTGTTTTATGTTGAATAGCTGGCCTAACTTGGTTCATACAATCTAGAACTTGATTAGAAATAAGACCAACAAAAATTGAAAAAAAAAAAAGTATTTAAAGGGAAACTGTCACCCCAAAATAGCCATATCAGATAAAGATATGTCTGAATAGTGCGTCCCATAACTAAGCTAACGGTGGGTATCATATATCATGATACCTCCGTTTTCATATCAAAATACCTTTTTAAAGTTGGTGATTGTAGGTGTCAATCACTGCAGTCAGGTCAGGAGGGCGGCGGTTTTCATGTCCAAACCCCCGCCCCGCTCCTCGTCATCTGTTGCGTTACGCCGTCTGTGAATACCACAGACGGCGTTAGGTTCCCGCAGTTGCGCAATTCAAAATCCGGCCCGGCGCATGCGCAGTATGCTTTGCCCAACAGTGGGCAAAGCATAAAATGACTACAGCGCATGTTCTAGTCTTTCCTTGCCCCGGAAATTACTGCTTGTCTTGGACGACTTCCGGGGCAAGGAAAGACTAGCGCATGCGCTGTAGTCATTTTATGCTTTGCCCACTGTTGGGCAAAGCATACTGCGCATGCGCAGGGCCGGAGTTTGAATTGCGCAATTGCGGGAACCTAACGCCGTCTGTGGTATTCACAGACGGCGTAACGCAACAGATGACGAGGAGCGGGGGCGGGGGAGGACATGAAAACCGCTGCCCTCCTGACCTGACTGCAGTGATTGACACCTACAATCACCAACTTTAAAAAGGTATTTTGATATGAAAACGGGGGTATCATGATATATGATACCCACCGTTAGCTTAGTTATGGGACGCACTATTCAGCCATATCTTTATCTGATATGGCTATTTTGGGGTGACAGATTCCCTTTAAAAGGAACCTGTCAGCAAAGGAACAAAAAAAAAACCTATCCACCTGCAGCCATAGTGATAATATTCAGTTAAATACAGTTTTCTCGATGTGGTTTCTTAGGCTATGTGCACACGTTGCGGAATTGCCATGGAAATTTCCGCGGCAATTCTGCACCTCCCTACCGCGGGAAATACGCATATTATAGGTATGCGTATTCCCGCTAAAAACTAGCGTTTTGCAAGCGTAATTAGCTTGCAGAATGCTAGCGTTTTACAAGCGATCTGACAGGTTGGTCACACGAGTCAAACAAGTGTTTGACAAGTGTGAGCAACTTTTTACTATTGATGCTGCCTATGTCGCATCAATAGTAAAAAGATCTAATGTAAAAATAATAAAAAAAAATAATAAATAATGATATTCTCACCTTCCGGCGGCCCCCGCAGCCTTCCCGCCTCTCAGCGACGCTCCCGGCCAATCCCGTTCCCAGGCGTCCTTTGCGACAATCACCCCGATGACGTAGCATCACGCGAGACCGCTACGTCATCTGGGGTGATTCTCGCAATGCATTACTGGGAACGGGATTGGCCGGGAGCGTCGCTGAGAGGCGGGAAAGCTGCGGGGGCCGCCGGAAGGTGAGAATATCACTATTTTTTATTTTAATTATTGTTTTTACATGGATATGGTACCCAGGGCCTGGAGGAGAGTCTCCTCTCCTCCAGACCCTGGGTACCATCCGCACATGAACCCCTTACTTTGCGCATGGTGGGCACAGCCACATGCGGGAAGTAATCGGTTCAATGCATTCCTATGGCGGCGGGATCGCCGCGGTTCCGCAAAAAAGAATGAGCATGCTGCGGATTCTTCCGCGATGCGATTCCGCCGCGGAAAAACCGCAGCATGTGCACAGCATTGCGGAATCCCATAAGCCATAATGAGTTGTATTGTGTAAGTGGCTTTGCGGCGTTTCCGCCGCGAAAAATCGCGGCAAAACCTCTAGGAATCCGCAACGTGTGCACAGGCCCTCAATTAAAAGTGCGGCTGCAGAGAGGAAATGAAGTTCTGTTCTTCCTACAGCCGCTCGCTTCCAGTCATTGAGGCGGTTCCGGGCTGTGAGCTGCCGGTACACGGTGCAGTCATCCCCTCTTCTCATTCACTGATGTCAGTAGCGCGTGAACGAAGCAAGATGTCAGTCAAGGAGGGCAAGGATTAGTCATGGAGACCGGTGTGATCACTGCCCAGGGAGACCACCCAGATGATTGGAAGCGAGCAGCTGTAGGGAAAATTTAACATCAATTTCTCCCAGCACTGCCAAATAGACAAACGTGTAAAATGATATTTGCCTGCACATTACTGCGGTCCTAGATATGTAGCATTTTTTTCCCTTGCTAATAGGCTGCCTTTGCATTATACAGATATGTTAATCAGAAGTAAAGCGTTATGTCAAGTTATATTGAATATAATGTGCTCACAGTGCACTACAATTAATTGTCTGCAAGTTTGTATTGTACTGTATTACTGTTAGAGTAAAGCACTACAATATACTTAATATCAGTTAGTATAAGCCAGAATACTAATATGTTGTAGGGCCGTGTTCATTTGGCTTCTTAGAAAGTACCATTCTTTGCCGTCTTATAAATGTGTTCATTTTGCTACCTTATAAATAAATACAATTTGCTATTGTGATGTTACGTGTATAGCAAATAAAAATTGTGTCCGCTTTTTATTTTGAAGTTATGATACCTGGATTCCAGCAAGTGAAGTGGAAGCTCCAGTTGAGGATGCACCTACCCCAGAAAAGCCCCGCAAGGTACATCTTTAGTCATCTATATTTGTAGATGTAAACTGTAAGATTTGTGAGCAACTGTTAAAAAAAAAAAAAAAAAAACAATTCTGACTCCTAGTTTAGATTTCATTTGTCTGTGTTTTAAGAAAATAATAAATCTGCAGAGATTAAAGGAGTTGTCCACTACTGGACTGCCGCTTCTTAACAGCTAAAAGACCCAACATAAATTATAACAATAGAAGATAACCCGATCAGCAAGGTTCCTTGGACGTTGACTCTGTGTCTCCCGGCAGCCACATGACATCATATCACATGACTGCACTAGCCAATAAGTGGCTGCAGCCTTTTAGTAATCCATCAGTGGACATCCAGCAAGGAGACGCAGTGCCGACATTGGAGGAGCAGAGCTGGTCCGGGGGATAAGTACCACATATGGCGTATTTTTAGTTAAGGAGTTGTCCAACCCCTTTAAGACCCCGAACACAGGTAGGAAGTACTGTGCCAATAACCAAGGAGAAATGCAACTTCAAAAATGATAACTCTGCATACTTGTGAAATAATAAACATGCAATTCCTTATTTCATGATAAGAAAAGGAAATAATAGAAGCAATCCATAAAATTAATATACTTTATTGAAAACAAGTTTTTAAAAGACGGATTTTGGTAAGAACTTACCTGTAAAATCCTTTTCAGCGAAGGAAGGAAGAGAGACACAGTCATTACTAGTGGGTAGGCGGAGCCCCAGATAGGATTGACACCTCAGATTAAAAAGAGTGTTGACCGGCCCCTCCAGCTCGGGCTCCTCCTACTCAGCTCCTCAGTCGTACCCAAGCTTAAGGAAGAACAATATCACCAGCGAAGCAACATAACCCCTTCTGAAGGACTTCAGAGAAAAAACATAAGAGTACAGGTTATGCATGCATTCGGCAAAAAAAAATCACACAGTTACAGGTACTACTCACTGAACCTGACTACTGCGATAAGCTGGCAATGCTGGAACAGAGCCGTAGCGCGTCGACCTCAGTCCAGATAATCACTATCAGAGAAGGGTCACGCTGCATCTGTAAATACAACAACACACTTCTGCCATGGGAGGGAGCTGTGTCTCTCTTCCTTCCTTCGCTGAAAAGGATTTTACAGGTAAGTTCTTACCAAAATCCGTCTTTCAGCTGCAGTTGGAAGGAAGAGAGCCACAGTCATTACTAGTGGGACGTCCCAAAGCAGTCCAAAAATTAGGGTGGGAAAAAACCAAAATAGGCAGAAACCCAACAACCTAGATAAATGCGCCACAGGCGCCAAATACAAGTTAACTAAAAACTTTAAATTACCGCTGCCTGCAGGACCCTACGTCCTAAGGCCGCATCAGCGGAAGCACTGACGTCCACCTTATAAAACGTTGTAAATGTGTGGACGAAACGCCAGGTCGCCGCTCGGCAGAGCTGAGCTGCCGAAGCCCTTGATGAAAGGCCCACGATGAAGTCACAGCCCTCGTGGAGCGAGCTCGAATCTTAATCGGGCAAGGTTCGCCATTAAGACGGTAAGCCTCCAAAATGGCCGACCGAATCCAACGAGCTATAGAGTCCTTGAAAACTCGTTGATCACGCCTACGACCTGCTGTAATCACAAACAGGGAATCTGACTTTCGAAAACCTTGAGTAATAGACAAAATAGAACTTCAAGACCCGCACTAAATCCAATTTGTGCAAGTTCCGTTCCTTTGCATTCCCTGGGCCCGGGCAAAGCGAGGGCAACACAATATCCTGGTTAACATGAAATTGCGACACCACCTTAGGTAGAAAATCGCCCCGTGTGCGAAGCACTACTCGATCCGGGTAAAACTCCAGGAAAGGAGACGAGCAGGAAAAAGCTGCCAACTCAGAAACCCTTCTTAAAGAGGTTACCGCCACTAAGAAGGTAACCTTCCAAGAAATTAAAGAAAGGCTAGCAGAACCCATAGGCTCAAAAGGTATATGCTGAAGAGCCTCCAAGACAAGGTTGAGCCGCCAAGGAGACACAGGCGCCTTCCGCAGTGGAAACTGACGGGTTACTCCGCGAAAAAAGGAACGTACGTCCCTACGCGAGGCGATAGCCTTCCGAAATAGCAAAGACAGGGCAGAAACCTGACCTTTCAGAGTGCTAACTGCCAAACCTTTTGTCCAGCCCGTACTGTAGCAAAGCCAACAAATTGGGAATGGAAAAAAATCCTCGGATTCCTTGAAGAACCCGAAACCACGAAAAGACCAAGTCTTGTGATAAATCTTAGTAGTAGCCGGACCTCTGGAAGCTCGCAGAGTGGCAATGACTTCGGCTGAAAAACCTCTACGGGTCAAGGTTTCGGTCTCAAGAGCCACGCCGTCAAACGCAGAGACTTCAAGTCCGGATGACGAACGGGCCCCTGGGTTAACAGGTCCGGGCGAGGAGGAAGTGGGAATGGCGGTGCCGCCAAAAACGACACCAGTGTCGAGAACCACGTCCTCCTTGGCCAATCCGGGGCTATCAACATAGCCGGAATTCTCTTCCAGTCTGATCCGACGCAGCACCAGAGGAAGTAAAGATATCGGCGGAAACACATAGACTAGCTCGAAATGGTCCCACGGAGCCACCAGAGCAACCACCGCCACAGCCTTCGGGTCCTTGTACCTGGACATGAAGGTCGGTAGTTTGGCATTTGAACCTGGATGCCATCAAATCCACTTGGGGAGTTCCCCAACGGAAGCACAGCAGCGCAAAAATTTTCGGATGAAGACTCCATTCTCCAGGATCCATCTTCTCGCGACTGAGGAAGTCCGCCGTGGTATTCTGGACTCCTGGAATGTGATCGCAGAGATGGCTGGAACCTTGGTCTCGGCCCATAGCAGGATCCGAGACACCTCCATCATGAGGCTGGAGCTCCTTGTCCCGCCTTGGTGGTTGATATACGCAACGCCGTCGCGTTGTCTGTCTGCACTCGGACTGGTAGACCGCTTAAAAGGGACCGTCCAGTGTTGTAGGCAAAGGAAAAATTGCCCTCAACTCCAGGATGTTGATCGGTAGAACAGACTCTTCCGATGACCATACTCCCTGGATCCAAAGATCGTTCCAGACACCCCCCCCCCAGCCCGTCAGGCTGGCATCGGTGGTTATGACCGACCACCTCGGAGGGAGGAAAGATTTCCCCAGGAATAACGCTCCTGGACGTAACCACCATCCTAGGGATTCTCGCACCCTGTGAGAGATGATGACGCTGCAATTCAGAGAAGCTTGCAATCGATCCCAACGACTCAGAATGAGCCTTTGGAGGGCCCTGGAATGAAATTGGGCAAACGGAAGTGCCTCCATGGACGTCAAACCCAGAAGGCGCATACACTTCCGAAAGGACATTGCTGCCGTAGACCTCATAATCTGTACATGTCGAAAGAGACATGCCCGCTTGTCTGGAGGAAGGGACACCACCGTCCGTACAGTGTCGAAATGCATTCCCAAAAACAGGATTGACTTCCAGAGACGACTTCTCCCAATTGACCAGCCACCCGAAATCCTCCAGGAGCTGAAGGGATAGATTGCGAGCCGTGAGGACGCCACAATCAGAAGGTCGTCCAGGTAGGGAAATCGTAACCCCCTGTCTTCGAAGAATTGCCATGAGGGGCGCTAGAATTTTTGTAAAAACTCTGGGCGCCGAGGCCAAGCCGAATGGCAGAGCCACAAACTGGCAATGGTCCTGACCTATGGCAAAACGAAGGAAGCGCCGGTGAGCCCTTCTGACGGGAACATGCAAATAAACGTCGCGAATGCCAAAAAGACGTTCTGCGACAGGGCTGCCACAACGGAGCGAAGCGACTCCATGCGGAATTTTCGGGATGTAAACATGCCGATTCAATCTTTGAAATCCAAAATAGGGCGAAATTTGTCCTCCTTTTTGGAGACCACAAAGAGGTTGGAATAAGAATCCTCTTCCCCGGTCCTCTGCGGAACCGGTATCACCACACCCTTCTGCAGAAGGGAATCGACCTCTCGTAGTAGAGCGGCAAATAGCTCGGCTCTGACGGAATGCGAGATTGGCAAAACCTGTCCGGGGGTCGAGAAAAACTCTATGAAGTAGCCTGCCAACACAACCTGTGTTACCCAGGCGTCCGACACACGGGAAACCCAAGTCTGTTTGAATTGGAGTAAACGATCCTCCACTCGAGAGCGCTCGAGTGAGACCCAGACGTCAGACCGCTTTAGCGGGTTTTTTGCCAGCTTCTGTCTTAATGGAAGTTCTGTTTCCAGGGTATGCGGAATTTCTGAGAAATTCCCCCCTTTTTTTTTTTTTTTTAAAAAAAAAGAGAGGAACGACCCAAACCCCCAGAGGGTTGACCGGATCATCCCCTGGACCGAAAGGACCGCCGACAACTACCGGCACTAGTCCTGCCAGACGCAGAAGTCACAGCTCTGCGCTGCGGTAAAGCTGTTTCTTTTGCCTCAGAAATCAGCTCTGTGAGGTCAGATTCAAATAGCTGACCACTTTGTAAGCTAAAGATAGCAAACCCTGCTTGGAAACCGCGTTCCACTGTCTAAGCCACAGTGCTCTTCTGACTGTGACTGCCGAGGATTGCGCCCTGGATAGCAGTGACGCAGAATCCTTCAACTTGAAAAGCCCATCTATCTCGATAGAGGGGATCCATCTTGTCACGCCGTCCGTAGACGGTCCAAACGGCTCAGGGAAACTTTACAAGTACACATAGATCCTTAATACTCAATCCATGACCCGCGGCCTCGCAGATGGATATTGTTGCCATCTCCATTTTTCTGTCCAGCAGGTCCTGCAGACTCGCCTTCCTTTACCAGGATAAAGGAACATTCACTTCAGGAGATCCAATTAACAATCAACTCCGTAGAAAACGGATACAGATTTTAAAGCCGTCGCGACCTATGCGACTCCTGAAACATCCGGGCCGACTTACCAGGAAGCCTAGTTACCTCTCTCTGGTAACAGTAACGCCCTCATGGCTCCAATAGTACGGTCCATGAGAGAGGCAGAGTGTCCCTGCCGATCCTCCTTGTCCGAAACGGACATCTTCGCTACGCGAGAAGGAAGGCACCGATTTGTGTCGCTTCCTTGAGAGGATCTAGCTGACACTCCATAACCTAGAAGGTCAGACAGGCCATCATAGAAACTAGCGAGGGCCTCCATTTTGACACCACTGGAACCTCCGACCGCTGCGCATGACGCTGTCGGGGTCTGCGTGTCAGATAGTCCGCATCTGACATGTCCTTGCACAGTATATGGCAGGTTAAACCTGTCAGTAACTAGAACAGTGTGTTTCTTAAAGAAAAAACAATCGCTGAAGGGTTAAAGCTCTTAAAGAGAGCTACCCCAGCATTAATAGTTAACCGCCTAAGAAGGGGTTAAAGTAGCAGACTCCCCACAACCTTGATAATGAAAAAGTTGTGCGAGCCCCAAGTGCCTCTTATAAGGCAGCAGCTGCAGGACAGCTTTTTATGCCACACTAACAGAAAAACGTTCCACAAGATCGCTAAAAATTGCGCTGTTTTGTATATCGCAATGACCGCCAAAGTTGTTAAGGAGATCGCTAACCGCTTATGCGATGTTAATGAGATCGCCTAGATTGGCAGCTACTAGCGACATTAAAAAATGATCACACAAACGATCGCATTAGTATGCGTCGTTATCAGGATCGCTAGTGGGAACGTATAGTGGCAGTATTAAAATCGCAGACTCCCCACAACCTCTTTATTATTATTGAAAAGAGTGTGCGAGCCCCTTATGCGATAACAGCCGCAGGACAGCGCAGTCTGTCACTCATTAGTGCCCCAGACGGCGCCCGCGCTGTGGGGGTGAAGGGGTTAAGCTTCTGCCTGGGGGCTAGAAGCGACTCACCCAGCTGGTAACAGTGTAACATCTTGCCGGGAGGGGAGGAGGGAGAAGAGCCAGAAGAAGCTTTCAGCCTGCTTCTTTAATGGCCGCCGCGCTGTGCCTCCGTGTGCTCCATGAGGGAAGCCGGAAATGGAGACAGCAGTAAAGCGCGCTCTCAGAGCGGCGTGAAAATTCAAATAAAAAGGCGCGCACTCCTCTCCTATGTCCTGCAGGCATCCACCTGCGGACAAAAAACACAGTCACCGACATGTAATGTACAGCGGCTGCCGCAGCAGTCGCTTAAACACTCACACACACATTAATAAAAATGTGAGGTAAAAATGTGAGGTACTCACCAGCCGAAGCGCCACAGGGACCCCCAGGTGTTTCTGGCGCTATGCCCATGCTTCCCCCCAGGGCGGGGGACGCAGTGACCCCTGCAGCGCGGTTTGCGCCCCCACCAGGGAAGCCATCCTCATCCCCCCGGGCCGGCAGGGTTCTGCAGGGACCACCATTAGGGTAATACAGATCCGCCAAGGGAGAGGTGGGAGTCCAGCAGCGCTGAGACTCCTGAGACCTCTAGACCACATTTGGTGATCCAAGTCTCTTGTCCGATAAAAAAATAATAAAATCTTCTGAGGAGCTGCTTCCAGCAGCGACCATCCTCTGAGACCTCAAATTGTAAACTGAGGAGCTGAGTAGGAGGAGCCCGAGCTGGAGGGGCCGGTCAACACTCTTTTTAATCTGAGGTGTCAATCCTATCTGGGGCTCCGCCTACCCACTAGTAATGACTGTGGCTCTCTTCCTTCCATCTGCAGCTGAAATTATTAGTAAAATTTAAAATAAGCAGAAAAATACCTCCAAATTAAGGACAAAGGATATCCACATAAATGTATATAATCAGTATGTATATATATGTATCTCCACAGTAATCAATTATTAACAAAAAAACGTCTCATTGAAAAAATAGGTAATTTAGGTATAATATATTTAGTGCAAAAATAATATTAGGCAAAAAAACATATTTAATGTATAACTCCCAATGTTATAAATATAATTAATAACTCCCAGTGGGTAGATGTTATAATAGTTACAAAATAACCATAACAAGGTTCTCATAAGACAGCAGTAATACAAGAATAAATGGGGCTATAGCAAATACTAAATGCAATGCAGCTGATAGACAATCGCAAGTGCTAAATATTTAAGAACTGAGCCCTAATTAGCAGCTGAGTAGCTGAAAATAATATGGTGCAATAAATAAGCCCAAATTAACAGTTAAATAACTGGAAATAATTTGGTGCAATATATAAATAGCTCAAACATCATTAATCAAAGTGCATTGTGCTTAATAAATAATCAAAGGATTCAATAAGAGGTGAAACTTTAATTAACTGCTAAGTGCAGGGAGCAAAGCCAGCTGATATGTAGTGCATGGCCAAAATGAACCTATTTTATCACCGGAATGAATACATATGAACGTTAATAAGAAAACAGGGAGGAGGTGAAAAAAATCGCTGTTCAATCATAAAGTATTAAATACCGGCAAGTGCCAGCTCAAAAGTGTAAAAGCGATTCACCTGATGTGGATAGAAATAGCCCGTCCTGTAACCCCGACGCACGTTTCAACCGCTCGGCTTCTTCTGGAAGCTATTTATATATTGCACCAAATTATTTCCAGTTATTTAACTGTTAATTTGGGCTTATTTATTGCACCATATTATTTTCAGCTACTCAGCTGCTAATTAGGGCTCAGTTCTTAAATATTTAGCACTTGCGATTGTCTATCAGCTGCATTGCATTTAGTATTTGCTATAGCCCCATTTATTCTTGTATTACTGCTGTCTTATGAGAACCTTGTTATGGTTATTTTGTAACTATTATAACATCTACCCACTGGGAGTTATTAATTATATTTATAACATTGGGAGTTATACATTAAATATGTTTTTTTGCCTAATATTATTTTTGCACTAAATATATTATACCTAAATTACCTATTTTTTCAATGAGACGTTTTTTTGTTAATAATTGATTACTGTGGAGATACATATATATATATATATACATACTGATTATATACATTTATGTGGATATCCTTTGTCCTTAATTTGGAGGTATTTTTCTGCTTATTTTAAATTTTACTAATAATTTTAAAAACTTGTTTTCAATAAAGTATATTAATTTTATGGATTGCTTCTATTATTTCCTTTTCTTATCATGAAATAAGGAATTGCATGTATATTCTGAACGGAAGTGCCATAGTTTATTTTTTTGGGACATTATATTTATGGTATTGTGAAATAATAAGTAGATATTTCACATTTTCTTTTCTACTTTTCAGATCCATATTTTTTTATTTAATGGATCTGAGTCTGCAGTTTGTTCATATAAGATTTGGTAAACTATACATTCACACTTGCTGCTAACTTTTTGCTAATGAATACTCCATATTTTTCACACCAGGTCCACGCCAAGTGGATTCTTGACACTGATCTCTTTAACGAGTGGATGAATGAAGAAGATTATGAGGTGAATGATGAAAAGAGTCCAGCTACACGCCGCAAGAAGATCTCAGCCAAGACCTTAACTGATGAGGTGCGATCATTACCGCAAACCAGCCTTGTAGAGGTCTCTGCTACGCTTTTTGTCTCTTTAACTGCTATAATCTCTCTGAAGAGATACATGTACTTCTTAACTTTTATTTTTTTTTATTTAACAAAGGCATAGCTGTACCCGGCCATGGCTAACATAGTTTTGTTGGAGCCCTTGTGCTGCCTCAACATCCGAGTACTTCCGTCTAATAACGACTGATCGGCAAGGGTGCCGGGTGTCGCATCCCCACCAATCAGATATTGATGGCCTACCTTGTGGATAAGCCTTCAATAAAAAAAGGAGTGGCCAATCTCTTTAAGTAATTTTGTACTTCTAGATTTTTATCTGTATTGCTCGACAATCCTCAGAATTGGAATGACCCATTCAGAGTCCAGCAGACTGATGGCCAGATATATGCTCATTTGGCGCTATCGTTCATAGAAAACTTTTTCCAGTGGCATCCTGTAACTTTCTATTCTTAGGTCTGCATGCTCTTATAAATAATGGTTGCTTTTTTATTAGGGGGGAAGGGTTTGGTAATTACACAAAAAAATAAAATGTTATGGATGAAGATTTTTTTTTCTCCATCGCCTCATTGGGAGACACAGACCATGGGTGTTATGCTGCTGCCACTAGGAGGACAGTAAGCAAATACACAAAGAAATTGGCTCCTCCTCCGCAGTATACACCCTCTGCTGGCTCTAGCCTGAACCAGTTCTTGCTTAGTGTCTGTAGGAGGCACTAGGGTCTGGTTTCAGACCCCCACGTTATTTAAATTTTTACTTTTTTGCTTTTTTCTATGGATTCAAGGGCCGACGGGGCCTTTCAAGGTCCCGATCTCCCAAAACCACCAACAGGCAGGCACGCTGAGTGTCGTCTCCCCGTATCCCCTCCTGCAACCTCAATGCTGCCTGAGCTCTCCTCAGGGGCGACGGATTCCTTCAATGGGTCCGATCTCCCAACACCACCAACAGACGGGAACATGGGGTGTTGCCCCCAAAGTACCCCCTTCTGGAGCCAGGTTCTTCAGCCGGACATGCCAGCCCGCCTCACCAATCCTGACAAGAAAATTTACCTCAGGTAACATGCAGAGGCTCCATGTGGCGTCCGTGCGGCCCCACTGCACCACCACTGTCAGAAAGCGGATGGTGACTGGAGGCAAAAGAGACCTCTCCGCCTCCCTATCAAAGGAATGGTTGATTGAGGATGGATGGCGTGCAGCGCTCCCGACTTGGCTACATACCGCCGATGTGAGTACAGCCACTGGTTGGCACATTACCGCCATGAAAAGCGCTCGGTACATGAGAAATTAACCCTCTCCGCCTCCCTATCAAAGAGATGGCGGATTGAGGTAGTATGACCGCATATGCCGCTGACGAAGATAGACAGGACACAGGACCCTGGGTAAGCTTTAACAGCGCTTAACCCCTTCCCTGCAAGTCTCCATGCTCTATTAATATCTGAGGCTCCATGCGGCGTCCGTGCGGCCCCACTATATCACCACTGCCCAAAGGTGGATGGTGACTGGAGGCTAACAAAACCTCTCCATCTCCCTATCAAAGGGATGGTGGATTGAGCAGATAATCAGTGCAGATGGCAAGTGGTTTGCATGTGACCTTCGTTACTCGTCTGTCACTGCTACGCAGTCTGCCGTCTCTGGCAGCACGGACATATGACCTGGGAGCACTGACTGATAAAACGCACGCTTACGCCTAGTGTACTACGTGTAATGCCCCACTACCGCGAAGGCTATCCACTGCAATCTGTGCAGTTTGCATCTTCTCAGGAGCCCAACGAATGGGCAACGTCTCCGGCTTCAGTTTACCTTACGACGAAGGCCCTCTGCCTTTCGAGTCTTCAGACTGGGGCTGACAGCAGCAAAGGATGCCCAATTTTCTTACTAGCGTCTCACAGGCATTTTGCCGTTTTTTGGTGTACGCATGCTCCCTTTCCAGCTCCCCCGTCCCTGGGGATTGCAGCAAACACGACTCAGGATATGAGTCTCATGTGGCCTTATATCCGGATACGCCAGACTACCAGGAAACCTTAGATGCCCTCATCGATCCGGTTAATAGAGCTCTGAGAGCCATACTATGTCAAAAATTAGTCTTTATCTCACTGAGACCTTTAGAGGGACCAAACGTCCTCACAGGGTTTTTTACTAATCTCCCTGAGTTGCTGACATAGGTCAGAGATATAGTAGTTGCCGGACAAATGATTCTCTGAGCTAAAGCCGTTTTATCACGGTACCCTTTTGTCCACGCTCTAAAAAGAGAGTGGACGGAGTCTCCAACAATGGATCCTATATTACGGCTCGCTTACTAACCTCTACTGTCTTTGACTGACGGCTTGTCTATTAAAATCCCCACTGACCGTCCAATTGGCCCGCGGTCAGTCTTTTGAGGTTTCTGGGGCAACTCTCTTCCCTTCTCTCGCCGTCACTTAGGTGGCCACAGCATGATGGTTCGGACTAGGGCCCTAGCCAAGATCAGTCAAGACAATAGCTTGCCTCACTAGGTGGTTAGTCTGGATTACCAAATAGCCTGGGCCAGGGATTATATGGGTACATGCATCCCTAGATACAGCGGACGGCGACGCTCTTATAGCTCTATCGCCATTACCATCAGCAGAGCCCTTTGGCTCTGAGAGTGGCGAGCAGATTCCCCATTCGAAGAAATCTCTAACTTCCTTAAGCTCTTCCATTCCTGGGAACGCAGACCCTCATGGTCCAAACTCAAGGGTACCCCTTCCCACAAGGTTCTCTGCTCAATGACTCATTGCAGTATCTGAAAGACTCGGACAGGGTAGGCATCCATCTACTCCTGCTCTACCAGGTCTGGCTGGCGGGTATTCTCGACCATGGGTCTGAAATCTAGTGGTTTCCAGATACGGACATAGAATTCCTGTTCCCCTCGCCAACTCGTTTCCTCCGGTCCCGTCTTTTAAGGACAAAAGGAACAAGCGGCCCCACCTTATTAGGCCATTTCATGTACTCCGCATCTATGGAACCATTCTCACGCTCCCACACACAGACAGGTTCAAACAGTCTTACCCAAACCTGTTCGTCGTTCCAAAGAAGGACGGAACCGTGCGTCCCATCCTAGAAGTGAAACTGACGAACAAGTTTGTCAGGGTGCGTCTCTTTAAGATGGTATTTTTTCTATGTTCTCACCTCTCATTCCAATCCTTCCCAGCCCGACAATCGCAGACAACCATTTTCAGTTCACGGCTTTAACCTTCGGTCTCCCTTCTGTTCCTAGGCTGTTCTCCAAGGTCATGGCAGTCATTATTTCTATCCCGTGCTCTCGGGGCATAGTGATTCCACTCTACCCAGACGGCCTCCTTTTCAAGAGATCGCTCGTTCAAGCCTGAGCAGACAGGGTCAGCATCACCGTGGACACTCTCGTCTAGGTCGGTTAGAGAACTTGCGCAATTCCTTTTCATCCCATCTCAGAGGATCCCCGTTTCAGGCCTGGACACTTCCCGAGTGTTGATAATTCCCCCTTCAGGAAAGATTTTCACTGATCCAGGAAGCTCAGAAGTTTCATCTCGGCCGTCCCCTTTTCCTGCAGTCTGGAACGCAGGTCTAAAAAAAAAAAAAAAAATTGGTGCCGACAATCCATCAGTACCATTTCCTCGACTACATCTCCGTCATCTGTAGCAGACATTGCTACCAGCGTGGGACGGATATCCATCCTCTTTGGAACGCTATTTTTCGCCAGTCCCTCCGGAACAGGCGGTCTCTGAGGTAGTGGACGTTGTTGTCCTTAATGATTCAGATAAAGTACTTTCTTCCCGTTCCTGCGCTGGTGTTAACCACTGACGCCAGTCTCCTAGGTTGGAGAGTGCTCCCCCGCCTCCACACGGTCCAGGGACGTTGCCCTTTGGGAATCAGGTCTCCTGATCAATTTTCTTGAGATCTGGGCATTCAGACTAGTCATCCAATTTCTGCCTGCTTCCCGATGGTCATTCCCCCCGTATCCAATCAGTCCGCGCCACGGCTGTGGCATACATCTGTGGTCAGGAGGGCTCACGAACCACAGGAGTTATGCTTGACGTAGCTCGCAGTCTGCAAAAGGCCGATACAAACCATTTACCTTTTTTGTCGGCAGCTCACGTTCTAGGGGTAGGAAATTGGGCGCATGTTTTTTCTCAGCCGCCAGGGCCTGATCCCAGGACACTTATTCATTTCCCTGGAAGCCTTTTAGCACGGTTGGCAATGCTGGGTAACGCTGCATATAGACCTCAGTGGCCTCTACGCTAAACGCCAAAGTCCCGGCATTTCTAGATCCGTTCTGTGACCCAATTGTCCTCGGGTCAGATGACCTGGTGCTTCCGTGGCATCAGTTTTTCGCTTCCAATACTTTTTCTCTGCCTCTTCTGCTAATTCCAAGTGTCTTCCAGAAGTTCAAGGCGGAGGGAATCCCACTGTTTTTTTCGTCGCACCTGTCTGAATACGATTAGCGTTGTACGTGGTTCTAGTGCCTCTAGACCCCTACCTCTGTGGTCACCAAACCGTCCAGATCTTCTTTTTCCAGAGCGCCAGGACTCGAGTGGGCTGGGCTTAACGACCTGAGCATTGACCTCCACACGCAGCGTTCACCGTTATCGTCAATGTCCAGAAATTTACTCTCGGGTGTATTTACCATCGTATTCGAGAAAGCTTTGTTCCCTTGGTGGTTTTAACAACCACGTTTGTTTCCCACTTGTGTTTGCCATTTCGTCCATATTGGAGTTCCTCCAAAAGGTTTCCATTCAAGCCTGGCACTGTTTTCTCTCAATGCTATCCACCCTGTTTTCATCTGATCTCAAGTGCTTTACAAATGGTCTTCTTCAAACTCCTGTAAGTTGTATCTATCACTCTTCCTTCTTGGAAAGCTCCCTTTCTGGTGGCTGTAACAAACACTTCCTGAACACCGCCTTTCTCCAAATAGGATTTTCTCTCTATGTTTTCAGAGAGACACAGAAAAGGCCTACCTGCCTTTTTAAAAAGAAAAACAAAAAAAAAACTTGCAGTAGCCAGATATATCTGCTCTCCAATTTAAGAAGCTTTCCGAGTCTGAGGTCTCCTATCCCTGCGAACCTCAAAGTAAACTCCACTACGTCAGTACAGGCGTCCTGGGTCATTCGGCCCCGGACGTCGATACAGCAAGGTTGCAGGGCTGCAACTTGGTCCAGTCTTCTCACGTTAGTTAACCATTACACTTAAGCCTTTTCAGAGGCTACCCTTAGCAGATAAATTCTGCAAATGACAGCAGCGCATCTGTAGACCAGATTATTCGCTGCGTATATTAAGGTTTCGGCTGTCGTGCTGTTTCCCACCCATGGACTGCTTTAGGACGTCCCATGGTCTGTGTCTCCCAATGAGGCGATGGAGAAACAGGGATTTTTGTGTGCTCACCGTAAAATCCTTTTCTCCGAGACGCTCATTGGGAGACACAGCACCCACCCTTTTTAGTCTAACGGCTTCTGCTTTTCTTTTTCAGCCGATGTGGTGATCACTAATATTATGTGAATGATCGTACCTTGGTATGATGTTAACCTTCTCCTACTGCTTTTGCACTGAGCTGGTTCAGGCTAGAGCCAGCAGAGGGTGTATACTGCGGAGGAGGAGCCAGTTTCTTTGTGTATTAGCTTAGTGTCCTCCTAGTGGCAGCAGCATAACACCCATGGTCTGTGTCTCCCAATGATCGACTCGGAGAAAAGGATTTTACGGTGAGTACACAAAAATCCCTGTTTTTCCGATTACCCTTATTTTTATGTCTATGTTTATAGCGTACCGGTCATTCCAGGGAACTTTTCACAATAAGTTGTCATGTGTACATGACTTCATTTGGCTTTCATATGACTTAATCCTGTATTTCTTTATCACTTCATTGGGGGACACAGGTAACCATGGGTGTATGCTGCTGTTCCTAGGAGGCTGACACTATGCAAAAAAGGAAAAAAGTAGCTCCTCCCCCTGCAGTATACACCCACCGACAGGCACGAAGTACCTCAGTTTGTGCTTAGTGTCTGTAGGAGGCGGACCTGGATCTCCCCAGATCCGCAACTAATCTCTTTTTTCCTTTTCAGGTTTTGTTGTGTTTATCAATCTTTTCCCTTTGTTTTTTCAGATACAGCAATCAGGGAATCAGGGTGTAACTTCTCACCCTGCCTTCCCATTATGCGGCTGAGCGAGCAATGTGGTGTCACCCACATCGCAACTCTCAGGCCCCCAGGCAGGACCCTATCCCCTGTCACCCTCACAGGTGCTCCAGGGTTGATACCGGTGGCTGGTCCTTGCCATTTCCCTCCTCACCCCTCTCCTCGGAGAGGGCTGAGAGGAAGACGGCGGTGACCTTCCCCCTTTCCCTGAAGGAGTCGACACCGTCTTCTACACTGTCCAGGATGCAGTGTGGGAAGGAGGATTTTCGTCTCCAGCGCCCCTTCTCACAAGGGACCTTGAGCAATCCTCAGCTTCGCGGCAACTGGAGTCACGGACACAAGGTACTGCAGCCCCCTCCCCCCACAAACTGCTGAATCGCCTCCCGCGACCCTCACAGAGTTCACGGCGTCCCTTTTTTATAGCGAGCTGCACGGCCTCCTCAATATTTGAATCTCGCGCTCCTTAGGCGTGCTTCTCTTCTGAAGTCCCGTCTCTCTCTCCCCAGCAGCGCTTCCCACATTTTTGAATTTCGCGCCCAAGGCAGCCGTCACCATTCTGTCCGGCCACTCTCCACCTCAGACCGCTACCCTCTTATCGCTCTATTCGCGCCGACCCCGCACTCCCCATCTCAGTAGCAATGTGTTTGTGCGTTTCCTTTCGCCGGGCATGGCCGCCCGGCACTTTTACTTTCACTTTCGCGTCTTCTGCGGCGGGCTCCTTGGCACGCCCCCCTCTCCTCCTCTCCCTACGCGCGCTTTCTCGGTGCTCTTTTTTTCCACCAATCAGGCGCCGTTTTCTTTTTTGGAGTGCACGCCCCTCCTTCGCCGGCTGCCTGTCGCAGGGGCTCTTTCATGCCGTTGTCACACAATCCTTCTGCCGGTTCACGTCCCCAGCACTACTCCATCTTGGAAACCGGGCATCTCTGCACGCTCTGACCTGCCCCGGACGACTCTCTGCAGGGGGACACAGCTAGCCTTGACTACTTGCTCCACTGGGTAGGATCAGCACTCCCTGCTATACCGCGCTCTATCTAGCTCTCCTCCGCAGTATCTCCATCAGTACCTATTACCATAGCAGCAGGCTCTACCTATGTCCAACCCCGCTAGGGCCTCTTACCTTAAGCCCATAGTGACCCATTACGCCTGCGCACGCTGTAAGAAAAGGTGGACATCAGGCCAGTCGTCGCCCTTCTGTCCTTCCTGCAGTCCTTCCACCATGTCTGCCCCGCAGGAGCACTCCGACTCCCGAGATGATTGCACTTCCCCTCTCCCCGAGTGGGCCGTTGCCATGTCTCAGTCGACCGCTGCCATGTCCCAGTCGGTCGCAGACCTAACTACGGTATCCCAGTCCCTGGTCCAGGTCATTGAACGCCTTCCACAGCTCTCCTCAGCCACCGGTGCTCCGAAAGTCTCCCATGTCGATTCGCATGCACTTGACCTTGACCTTCAAAGGGACAGTACGTTGAGAGGTTCTAGAAAAAGGACTCTGTCTGGCTCCTCGTACAGCTCCCCGGGCCCCTCCGCAGCGTCCAAGCTGCTTTCATCCTCCCATTTCCCCTCTTCGGAGGAGGACCGTGGGTCGGACATAGACTCCCAGTCTGAGTCTGACTCTGATTCGGACCAGACCTCCAAGAATGAGGGTCATGGTTGATAGTCTCATCTCAGCTATCTCTCAAACACTTAAACTAAACGAAGACGAGTCTCCTGCCCAGGATTCCTCCGTCTCATTTAAATGGGTTAAACGTCCCTCACGCACCTTTCCAAACCACAAAGAGTTTGATTCTACCCTGTCTAAACACTGGGAATATCCCGAAAAGCATTTCCCAGGAAGGAAGCACTTAGACGTCCTCTACCCCTTTAGCTCTGACCTTCTCAACAAGTGGGCAGAGTCCCCTAAAGTGGACCCACCTGTTTCTCGTCTTTCTTCCAAGACGGTCCTGTCCTTGCTGGATGCCGCGTCTCTTAAAGACACTACGGACAGACAGATCGAGTATCTGGCCAAATCAGCTTTTGAGGCAACTGGCGCTTCCCTTTGTCCCAGTTTTTCGTCCACCTGGGTGGCGAAAGCCATCTATGCCTGGACTAAGATACTTCGCAAGGGCATCCTGACTTCAGCTTCCCCAAACGAGCTGGCGGAGTTGGCAGACCAAATTGGTCATGCTGCCAGATACGTTCTGGCTGCCTCCTTGGACTCGGCACGTTGTGCCTCTAGAGCAAGCAGCAACATCGTGGCTATTTTCCGCATCCTTTGGTTAAAGGCGTGGAGCGCGGACGCTACTTCCAAAAGATCTCTCACCAACCTAGTCTTCCCAGAGCTCTAGGCTGTTTGGGGATAGACTGGACCAGATGATTTCTGACGCTACTGGGGGCAAGAGTACCTCTCCCTCAATCCAGGCCGAAGCGCCCTTTTAGCAGGAAGGGCTCTCGGCCCTTCAGGCTTTTTCGTCCCTTCACAGCCTCAGATTCCTCTTCTCAGCAGGAGCGTCCCTCTATCCCACGAAGGCGGGGAAAGCCTTCCTTCAAGCCCTCTCCTCACTGGAAACCAAAAGGCCATTCCCCTAAGTCTTCTGGGTCCCGTTCTAACAGGTTTCGTTCCAAGTGACGGGTCACCCCCACCTGGAAGGCTTTCCAGGGTGGGAGGCAGACTTCTTTCCTTCAGGGACGCTTGGCTGTCGGTGGTCAGCAATGCCTGGGTCAGGGAGATCGTTACCTCCGGTTACAAGATCGAGTTTTCCTCCCTTCCGGAAAGGCGCATCTTTCTCTCTCGTCCACCAAGGCAGCCGTCCCACGCCCCAGGTTTTCTCTGGGCCGTCTCTTCCCTTCTAGCAGCCGGAGTAATCGTTCCCGTTCCTCCAGACGAACGTTTTTCAGGTTACTACTCGAATCTTTTTGTAGTCCCGAAAAAAGATGGTTCTCTCCGCCCAATCCTGGACCTCAAAATGCTGAATCGGCATGTTCGGATCCGCCACTTCAGGATGGAGTCCTTGCGCTCCGTGATCGCTGCGATGGAGCCGGGGGAATTCCTCTGCTCCGTAGACATTCAGGATGCGTACCTGCACATCCCCATTTGTCGCCAGCACCAGCGTTTCCTTCGGTTTGCGATCCAGGACGATCACTTCCAATTCACGGCTCTCCCCTTCGGTCTGACCTCTGCTACCAGGGTCTTCAAGGTAATGGTGACGATCATAGCCATTCTTCGCTCCAGAGGGATTCTCATAATCCTTACCTGGACGATTTGTTCATCAAGGGCCCATCCCGTTAAGACTGTGTTCAGAGTCTTCAAGTCACTTTGGGCACCCTGACTCGTCTGGGCTGGATCATCAACGGGGAGAAGTCCTCCCTAACTCCTTCTCAGCATCTGACCTTCCTGGGCATGGAATTCGACACATATTTGTCCCGGGTGTCCCTCCTGAGGGACAAGTTTTCAGCTCTCTGCAAGGGAGTCCGATCCCTTAAGCGCCAAGTTCCCCTTCCTCTCCGATCCTGCATGAGGGTCCTGGGGAAGATGGTCGCCTCCATGGAAGCTGTGCCCTTCGGCCAGTTTCACTCTCGCCCTCTTCAACTGTTCCTCCTGTCCTCCTGGAACAAAGCCCCTGCCACCCTAGACCGTCCTGTTTGTCTGCCTCTCCAGGTGAGGAAGTCTCTGACCTGGTGGACTCTGTCTTCCTCAGTCCTGCAAGGGAGGTCTTTCCTTCCCCTTCGGTGGCAGATCATCACCACCGACGCAAGTCTCCTCGGGTGGGGAGCGGTTTTTCTCCGGCACACAGTGCAGGGCCGCTGGAACGCCCAGGAAGCCCTTCTTCCCATCAATCTCCTAGAAATCAGAGCAATCTTCCATGCCCTCCTCCGCTGGCAGTCTCTTCTAGCGTTCGCATTCAGTCGGACAACGCCATGGCCGTGGCGTACATAAACCATCAGGGCGGGACCTGCAGCAAACAGGTGGGCGGAACGTCATGTTCCGGCCTTATCAGCCGTTCATATTCCAGGGGTCGATAATCGGGCAGCAGGTTTTCTCAGTCGCCAGGGCATAGCATCAGGCGAGTGGTCCCTTCATCCCTCAGTCTTCAATCAAATTTGTCAGCGTTGGGCTGTCCGGACGTCTACCTCATGGCGTCTCGAATGAACCACAAAGTTCCTCGGTTTGTGGCCAGGTCCCGGTACCCCCCGGCCATCGACTACGACTCCTTGGTGATTCCGTGGTCTCGGTTTCAGCTTCCTTACCTGTTTCCTCCACTCCCCCTTCTCCCAAGGGTCGTGAAGAAAATAAAAGCGGAAGGTATCCCGGTTATTGTGGTGGCGCCAGACTGGCCAAGGCGCCCTTGGTATCCTGAATTGGTGAACATGCTCGCGTGCCTTGGAGGCTTCCAGACCGTCCGGATCTCCTCTCGCAAGGCCCCCTCTTCCACCAGAATTCTCAGTCTCTGAGTTTAATGGCATGGCCATTGAGGCCGTGGTCCTAAGGGAGTCATGATTCTCTCACCAGGTCATCCAGACCATGATCAGAGCCAGAAAGCCAGCTTCTTCCTGCATCTACCACCTGTACTAGAAGGCCTTCTTCAGATGGTGTGAGGAAAACGACAGATTTCCCATGTCCTTTTCCCTTCCTTCTCTTCTTGCTTTCCTTCAATTAGGGCTGGATTCGGGTCTGTCCCTCAGTACCTTAAAGGGTCAGGTCTCCACCCTGTCCATCCTTTTTCAGAGAGACCTGCCTTCTTTCCCTCAGGTAAAGACCTTCCTCCAGGGGCTTGCCCATTTGACTCCCCCTTATCATTCTCCTTTGGACCCCTGGGACCTTAACCTGTTCCTGAGCGCTCTCCAGTCTGCGCCCTTCGAGCCTCTTGAGGACATCTCCTTTTCCTTCCTTTCTTGGAAAGTGGCCTTCCTAATTGCAGTCACGTCAATTAGGAGGGTCTCTGAGTTGGCGGCCTTATCCTGTCGTTCCCCATTCCTGATTCTTCATCAGGACAAGGTAGTTCTCAGACCCGTTCCTGCATTCCTCCCCAAGGTGGTATCATTCTTCCACATTAATGAGGACATCGTTCTTCCTTCATTCTGTCCTTCCCCGGTTCATCCTCTGGAAAGGTCTCTTCACAAGCTGGATGTGGTCAGAGCCATCCGGGTCTATCTTTCTAGGACTGCTCCTCTTCGTCAATCCGACTCTCTATTTGTCATCTCTGAAGGTCGCCGGAAGGGTCTCCCGGCCTCTAAGTCCACGATCGCTCGTTGGATTCGTTCTGTGATACTGGCAGCGTACCGCGTTCAGGAGAAACAGCCCACTCTGGGAGTGAGAGCCCACTCCACCCGGGCTGTCGGAGCTTCTTGGGCAGTTCGGCACCAAGTCTCGGCACTTCAGATCTGCAAGGCTGTGACTTGGTCGTCCCTGCACACTTTTGCGAGGTTCTACAGGGTTCATACCCAGGCCTCGTCAGATGCAGGCTTAGGTAGGAAGGTTCTGCAGGCGGCGGTGGCTCACCGACCTAGGTCCTTCGGGTTGCCTAAGTTATTTCCCAGCCTTGGGACTTCTTTTGGACGTCCCATGGTTACCTGTGTCCCCCAATGAAGCGATAAAGAAAGAAGGATTTTTGGTACTCACCGTAAAATCTCTTTCTTGGAGCCTTCATTGGGGGACACAGCTCCCTCCCTGTTTATTACTTGTACCATGTTGGGCTTAGGGCCTCTTGTTGGGTTGGTACATATGTTCGAGTTCTTGTTACTGCTCCTACTGCTTTTTGCACAAACTGAGGTACTTAGTGCCTGTCGGTGGGTGTATACTGCCGGGAGGAGCCACTTTTTTCCTTTTTTGCATAGTGTCAGCTTCCTAGCAACAGCAGCATACACCCATGGTTACCTGTGTCCCCCAATGAAGACTCCAAGAAAGAGATTTTACGGTAAGTACCAAAAATCCTTCTTTTTTAGCAGTTTTCTCCTCTGCAGACACTTGTCACTAGAAGCTACTGCAGTTTCTGTGTGTATGTCTCTGCTTCACTCTCCCTTAAGTTTCTTACCCCTAACTTCACAATAGACTTTAGTAGGCAGCAGATGTAATTGGATCCCTCCAGCAAAACAGAATTAAGAAGCTTTTGTGAGTGAATGGTTAATCATTGTGGAGGATTTATCTTTGAGATATCTTACAAAATTTCCTATTTCTCCTTCGCCTCATTGGGGGACACACACCATGGGTGTTATGCTGCTGCCACTAGAAGGACACTAAGCAAATTACAATAAAAAGTTAAGTCCTCCTCCGCAGTATACACCCTCTGCTGGCTCTCTCGTGAACCAGTTCTTGATTAGTGTCTTTAGGGGGCACTAGGGTCTTATTTCAGACCCTGACTTTCTTATTTTATTTTTAATTTTTTTCTTTCAATTTTTCTTCATGGATTGAGGGCGATGGGGCTTTTCAAGGTCCCGATCTCCCTAAAACTTCAACAGGCGGGAACGCAGAGTGTCGTCTCCCCGTACCCCCTCCTGCATCCCGTGTCTGTCTGGGCTCTCAAGGGCGACGGATCCTTCAATGGGTCTGCTCTCCCCACACCGACAACGGACAAGAACGTGGTGTGTCGCCCCCACGTATCCCCTTCCGGAGCCAGACTTGCAACATGGTATCTCTTATTTTGTGGCTAATCTCACAGCATGTAATTTCTCTCCACTTCCCTATCAAAGGGATAGTGGGTTGAGACAGCGGCAAGCGCCAGAAAGAAAATGGCCCTCTCCACCTCCCTATCAAAGGGTTGGTGGATTGAGGATGACGGTGCGACTAATGCTCCTGGCACCATTATGTGAAGGGGATACCTGGCGTCCTCCCGACTCTGCTACATCGTGATTACATGTGACTGAGGGCTTTCCCCCCCTCACTCTCACCTCTCCCTTCAGTCATCTCTGGTTTTCAGTGGCAATAGGTACCCGGTACCAGTGCAGCCGCAGCTGTCCCTCTCATTCACCGCGGTCATCCGCGGCCTTCCTTGCATTGCCGCGGCCGTCTCATAACTGCTGCGGCCGCCGTGGCCGTTACCGCCGTGGCGTCAATATCGCTGTGGCCGCGGCCTCAAATTTAGCCCCCGGCTTCTAGCCGCAGTTGGGCCCAACTCCGCCCCTGGTCCGCCCCTTCCCGGCCGCCCCCGCCCCCTTTACCAGTGCCCCTGAATGGAACTGTATAGTGTGGGCGGAGACAGGCTCTGCAGACAGGCCTTTTCCCTGCCCACTGTTCCTTGCATCCTCCCCTTGTATTTCTTTCTATGCACTGTATCTGGCGCTTCTCATGAGCTGCGAGAAGCGCCAATCCTTCTCTCGGACATCACTTCCTGGCACGTCCTCGGCAGGAAGACAATGGGGAACGCCATCTTCCTTCTCCACTCAACGACCACAAGCGCTTCTCTGGGGGCACGCAGGACCTGGGTAAATACCACACTACGGCAGGTGCACGCTACTCACATTCGCGGCAGGCTTTATCCCTTTAGCCTCAGGCATTAACCCTCGGCTACAGGCTTTATCTCCTCAGCCGCACACTTTAACCCTCCGCTGCAGGCATCACCCTCTCAGCTGCAGGCTCATACTGACTAACCATACGCGGTGGGCAACCCCCGCCGTCTCTTCAGCAGCGATTCACAGCTCCCTTTGCAAATTTGCATTATGTCCCAACCAAAGGCTAATAAGAAAGCAGATAAGACGCACACGGTGATCTATGCCTCGTGTACCTCATGCAATGTTTCCCTTCCACGGAAACATCCCAATCCTCTCTGTTGTGAATGTTTTGGAAATGAATTCTGAGCAGAAGCTCCCTCTGGTGGTTACAAACAGTACTGAACCATTCAATGAGGATTGGCAATCAGGATTCACAGACTGGCTTGATATAAGGGAGGTTCCCTCCCATCATGGTTGCCGGTGATCAATTGTTCTTGTCTCAACTGTGGTTCCTGGTTCACTTGGAAGCTTGCTGAGTCTTGCCTCTTCTTCTGCTTTCAGATAAGACATTTTCTGTTTTTGTGCTTACCATTTGCATATTTCTCTGCATTTCTGTGAGGTTAGCCAGGTTCCCCCACCCCCCCTGGGGGGCTTGGGCTCCTCTCGATTCCGCTGGAGCCACTGTTGTTTGTTCATTTGCCTTTTCCAGTTTTTTCAGTGGCTGCGGCTTAGTTTTGTTACACCAGAGAACTGATTTAGGTGGTAGAGGTCTTGTGATCTCAGGTGTTTTTTGCAATTAGTAGCGTTGTCATTTTTTAGGGTTTTTTTGGATTGCAGTGAGTATCCTTTCTATCCTTTTCTGTCTAGGCAGATTGGGCCCCAGCGTTTGCTCATACTATTTTCTGTCTGTGTCTGTATTTCCTCCTGTCTAACCGCCATTACATGTTTGGGGGCTTCCTATGTTCTTTGGGGATCTGCTCCGGGGCAGATAGCTTTCCTCTTTCTATCTTTAGGTGTAGTTAATCTCTCAGGCTGTGACGAGGCGTCTAGGACCAACGTAGGAACGCTCCACGGCTGCCTTTAGTTGTGGTGGTTAGTCAAGGTACTGCAATACAATAGATTCCAACCTCTCTGGTGTATTGCCGTTTTTGCCTGCTCTCCTTAGCTACCAAAACATAACACCTCTCTGTGCGGACTGTGAAGCCTCAGGGTCTCAGGAGCCCCCCTCCACTGTGGAGCAAACCGATGCTAGCCCCCCTGAGTGGGCTGCTTCTTTGGCGCAACCTGTGACTAGTCCACCTGAGTGGGCTGCTTCTTTGGCGCAAACTGTGGCTTCTCTCGCAAAGGCCATAGAATCCTTTCATGGCCCCTCCTCCAGCTAAGGCGTCCCCTTACCCCCTGTAGCGGGTCCTTCAGCCACGCTAGAGTCTCCCGCTGGCAAGGGTCAAGCGGCGACAGAAGGTACGCTTCCTTCTAGAAAACGTCCCCGGGACACGTCCTCTCAGAATTCCGATGCTTCAGCATCCACTAGCTCCGCGTCTCGCTCCCCTTCTCCAAGGGTTGGCAGTGAGCATGACTCAGAATACGAGTCTGATGTGGCCCCAGACCCGAACTCCCCTGAGTTCCAGGAGTCTATAGATTCTCTCATAGAAGCGGTTAATCACATTCTAGAAATAGACGAAGAACCCGGTGCTAACCCAGACCACCCGGTGTCTTTTAAGCGACCAAAACGGCCACATAGGTTTTTCGCTAACCATCCTGAGTTTACTGACATCCTCAAGAGGCATAGAAGTCGCCCAGATAAGCTATTCTCTGGCCTAAAGCCGCTAGAAGCACGGTACCCTTTTGTATCTACTCTGAGACAGGAGTGGACTGAATCCCCTGCAATAGATCTGCCCATATCAAGACTCGCTTCAAAAACTCTTCTGCCCCTGACGGATGGATCTTCCATTAAAAATCTCACTGATCGGCAGATTGACAGCATGGCCAAGTCAGTCTTCAAGGCTGCTGCAGCTGCCTTATTTCCTTCATTTGCCACCACGTGGGTAGCTAGAGCTATGGTAGCCTGGGCAGAGGCCATAATGAAAACCAGTAACAATAATAGCCTGCCATTCGAGGTGACTAGTCTCACCTATCTGATCGCCCAGGCAGGAGATTACGTAGTTCATGCCTCCCTAGATGCGGCTAATTGTGCCGCACTTGCAGCCGCCAACGCTGTTACCATCAGAAGAGCATTGTGGCTACGAGAATGGCGGGCAGATTCTGCGTCAAAGAAATCCTTGACTTCCCTACCTTATCAGTATGGGCGTTTGTTCGGAGATATACTTGATCAGATTATCTCGGATGCTACGGGAGGGAAAAGCAAATTTCTCCCTCAACGTAGGCTGAGTCGACCCTTTCGGAACCAATTTCAAACTCGCTCTCGCCCTTTTCGCAATACCACAGGCTGGTCATCCTCAACCACTTCCACTAGTGCATCACGTCTCCCACGCAGGGCAGAGGTTCGCATCCTTCATTCAGACCTTTTAATTCCTGGACAAACAGATCTCCTCGGTCCAGACCCAAGAACGGCCCTTCCGCGAGTTCTCTTCTCAATGACTCCTTGACGTGTCTGGAAGACACAGGCAAGGTAGGCAGCCGCTTGTCCTTGTTTCGCCAAGTTTGGCTGATGGTCATTCACGACCGGTGGGTCAGAGATCTCGTGTCTTCCGGATACAAAATCGAGTTCTCGTCTCCTCCTCCAACGCGCTTCTTTCATTCCCGTCTTCCAAAATCCAAGGCGCTTACAGCTCCTTTTTACCAGGCTATATATGCCCTCCGCAACAGCGCCGTCATTGTTCCGGTTCCTCCCAAGGAAAGGTTCAAGGGTTTTTACTCAAACCTGTTCATGGTTCCAAAAAAGGACGGAACCATGCGTCCAATCCTAGACCTAAAACTGCTAAACAAATTTGTCACGGTGCGCCACTTCATAATGGAGTCCCTCCGTTCCGTCATTGCCTCTCTGGAAAAAGGGGAATACCTTGCGTCAATTGACATCAAGGACGCTTATCTCCACATTCCAATCTTCAAACATCATCAAAGATTCCTACGCTTTGCGGTCGGCGATGAACATTTTCAATTCACTGCTCTGCCATTCGGCCTGGCCACAGCCCCAAGAGTATTCACAAAGGTCATGGCTGCCGTCATGTCTATTCTACACTCTCGGGGTGTAGTGGTTCTGCCTTACCTGGACGATCTTCTCGTCAAGGGTCCATCCTATCGGGCTTGTGCAGAAAGTGTCAATGTCGCCGTCGACACTCTGTCCCACCTAGGTTGGCTGGTAAACCTAGAGAAATCTTCACCAGTCCCATCCCGGCAAATTCCCTTTCTGGGAATGATCTTAGACACTTCCCGAGGGTTGGTACTTCTCCCTCCGGACAAAATCTCCTCTCTATCCCAGGCAGCCCAATCTCTGTCTCTGGCCTGTCCTCATTCCCTTCGGTTCTCCATGCAGGTCCTGGGCAAAATGGTGGCATACATCGAGGCAGTACCATTTGCCCAATTTCAGCTGCAGATGAAGGAAGAGAGCCACAGTAATTCATTACTGATGGGTAGGCGGAGCCCCAGATCAGGATGTTACCTCAGATCAAAAGAGTGATGACTGGCTGGCCCCTCCAGCTCGGGCTCCTCCTACTCAGCTCCAGTCTAAGATTTGAGGTCCCAGAGGATGGTCGCTGCTAATGCAGCTCCTCAGAAGATTTTATTATTTTAATATTCGGACAGGAGACTTGGATCACTAGTTGGTCTAGAGGTCTCAGGGGTATCAGCGCTGCTGTACCCCAACCTCTCCCTTGGCGGATCTGTATTTACTCAAAGTCCCTGCAGAATCCTTGCCGGCCCTGGGGGATGAGGAGAGCTTCTCTGGCGGGAACGCAAACCACACGTGCGGTCACTGCGTTCTTCGCCCTGGAGGGAAGCATGGGCACTGCGCCAGAAACCCCTGAGGGTCCCTGTGGCGCCTTGGCTGGTGAGTACTCCACACAAATTTTAATAATAATTATGTGTGAGTGCTTTAGCGTCTGAAGGAGCAGCGCTATTACTACATGTATGTCAGTATGCTTCAGCGCTACTGTGACAGCGCTACTACATGTAATGTCAGTATGTTTCAGCGCTACTGTGACAGCGCTTCTACATGTAATGTCAGTATGCTTCAACGCTACTGTGACAGCGCTACTACATGTAATGTCAGTATGCTTCAACGCTGCTGTGACAGCGCTACTACATGTAAAGTCAGTATGCTTCAGCGCTACTGTGACAGCGCTACTACATGTAAAGTCAGTATGCTTCAGCGCTACTGTGACAGCGCTACTACATGTAAATGTCAGTAAGCTTCAGCGCTGCTGTGACAGCGCTACTACATGTAAATGTCAGTAAGCTTCAGCGCTGCTGTGACAGCGCTACTACATGTAAAGTCAGTATGCTTCAGCGCTGCTGTGACAGCGCTACTACATGAAGATGTGGTGATTTTTTGTCCGCAGGCAGATACCTGCAGGACAGAGAGGGAGCAGGAGCGGGGAGAGTTCGCGCTCATTATTTGAGCTAGCAGGGGGCGTGGCCTATCTATCCCGGTCTTTTGAGCAGGAAGACGCGCGCTCTGGCTTTTCTCCTGCGACCCCCTCACTGTGGCGGCCATTACTCAGGCTCCTGGGCTCCTCGGACCGCTCCCCTCCTCATATAGACACCACGGCCAGCTGGGTGAGTGCGGATTCCTCACCCCGCAGCGCAGCGATCGCTATCCTGCAGCTGCTGTCTCATCAGAGACATAAAAAATTGGCTGGGGCTCACAAATATATATATATTTTGGTGAGTTTGCAATATTAACCCCTTTGAGGGTTATTTCTACCTGCTAAATTTGCTGACTGAATACCGCTGGGGTAACTCTGCTTGGTGGAGCGTTAACCCTTCAGCGTTTATAAAAAAAAAAAAACCGCATAGTGTTTTTGCTGGTATTACCGCTTTGACCTGCTCATACAGGCGAGACATGTCTGAATAGAGTTCAGATGCCGCGGTTCACGTCCCAGTGCCATTGCGGCAATCAGATACGCAGACCTCCACAGCATCTAGCGCTGCGGTCGACAGCGGTGGAAAATTGGATGATATCGCTCGATCGATTAATAACTTGTCTGACCTTTTAGGTCAATATGTGTCTGCTAATTCCTCTCAGAGGAAGCGACGCAGGCCGTTACCGGCCTCTACACGGAGCGAGTCAGATGTATCTGATATTGGGCAGAGTTCCCCTTTAAATTCGGATGGTGAAATATCCGTTTCAGATGCGGACGAGCCGCAGGGGCGTTCCTCTATGACGAAGCGTACGGAGGCATTATTTGAAGCCATGAGAGATATACTACAGTTACCGGAGGAGGTAACTAGTCGTCCTGGTAAATCAGCACGCATTTTCCAGGAGTCCCGTGCTTCGCGCACAACATTGCCAGCTCTGGATGAGCTTAATGGTGTAATAGAGGAGGAACGTCTATGTCCAGATAAGCGTTTTCATGGAACGCATTTCTTTGATACACTTTATCCTTGCTCTACGGAGTTAAAGGCTAATTGGACTTCTGCTCCTGAAGTGGATGTGTCTTTGTCTCAGCTTAGTAAATCCTCTCTACTCCCTATTAAGGGAAAAGCGAGCTTACAGGAGCCTTTGGATAGAAAGGCAGAATTGGCGGCAAATGCAAGCTATGAGGCTGCGGGTCATGGATTCCGAGCAGTGCTAGGATCTATGTGTGCTGCTAGAGTTTCTCTAAGCTGGTTGGCACGTCTGAAGACGGAGTTGCACAATGAATCTCCGTTATCTGAGATACGGGAGGCAACCTGTTATATCTTTGATGCCGGTCTGGATACGGCATCTCTGCTGGCCAAAGCGCAAGCTTCAGCGGTCACAGTCAGAAGAGCTTTATGGCTCAGACAGTGGGCCGGGAACGCAGTTTCCAAACAAGGGTTGTTGGCCTTACCTTACAAGGGTGGCCATCTTTTTGGATCCGACCTCACAGAGCTGATTTCCAAGGCTAAGGCGAAGGAATCAGCATTACCACAGCGAAGGGCCATGGCCTCGGTGTCCAGTAAGCCTGGTGTTTATAGTGGTCGGCGGTCCTTTCGGGGCCGAGGACGATCTAGTCACTCCTCGTGGGGATCGGGTCGTCCTTCTTTCTCAGGAAAGAAATCCTCTCAGAAAACTCGTACTCCCTGAAGCAGAGTTTCCGCCAGAACAAGCGGGAACTTGACAAGAAAACCGCAAAGTCGGATTGACGCCAGGGGTCCACTCGAGGATTCTCGAGTGGGGGGTCGCCTGCTTCTTTTCAAGGAGACTTGGATGGCTCGCGTTCCAGATTCCTGGGTAACGCGGATAGTGTCGGCAGGCTATTTCATAGAGTTTGCTTCTCAACCCCCAAATGTTTTTTGTCAGTCTCGCGTTCCGTCAGAACCCGAGCTTGTTGTCGCTCTACAGCGAGAGGTCGAATCGCTACTACAAAAGGGTGTAGTGATACCGGTTCCGTCAGAGGACCGAGGGAAAGGTTTTTATTCCAACCTTTTTATAGTTCCCGAAAAGGAGAACAAATTTCGCCCGATTCTGGATCTCAAGCGATTGAACCGGCATGTCCATGCCCGGAAATTTCGCATGGAGTCGCTTCGTTCCGTTGTGGCAGCTCTGTCACAGAACGATTTTCTGGTGTCAATCGACATTCGCGACGCCTATTTGCATATTCCCATCGGAAAGGCTCATCAGCGCTTTCTTCGATTTGCCATAGGTCAGAATCATTACCAGTTCGTGGCTCTGCCGTTCGGCTTAGCCTCAGCGCCAAGGGTCTTTACAAAAATTCTGGCGCCCCTCATGGCACTCCTTCGAAGACAGGGGATTACGATTCTCCCTTATCTGGACGATCTTTTGATCGTGGCTTCCTCGGAGGAGGAGGCGTTGACGGCTCGGGATTTGTCTCTTCAGTTTCTGAAAGACTTCGGTTGGCTGGTCAATTGGGAGAAGTCGTCCCTGGAACCATCGAGGACAATTCTCTTTTTGGGAATGCATCTCGACGCGTTTCGGTCGGTAGTTTCCCTACCACCAGACAAACAGTCATGTCTTCTTCGACATGTACAGATTATGACATCCTCAACGGCAATGTCCCTACGGAAGTGTATGCGTCTTCTGGGACTGATGGTGGCGTCCATGGAGGCAATTCCTTTTGCCCAGTTCCACTCCAGGACTCTTCAAAGGTTCATCGTGAGTCGATGGAATCAGTCGCAATCGCTGGATTGCAGTGTCACCATTTCTCGCGCGGTGCGGGATTCTCTAGAATGGTGGTTACGGCCAGGGGCATTCTCCCTGGGGAAGTCTTTCCTCCCTCTGCAGTGGTCAGTCATAACCACCGATGCCAGCCTGACGGGCTGGGGGGGTGTTTGGAACAATCTCTGGATTCAGGGGGTATGGTCACCGGAAGAGTCTGTGCTTCCGATCAACATCCTGGAATTGAGGGCGATTTTCCTTTGCCTCCAACATTGGACGGTCCCTTTGAGCGGTCTGCCAGTCCGTGTGCAGACAGACAATGCGACGGCTGTCGCGTATATCAATCACCAAGGTGGGACAAGGAGTTCCAGACTCTTGGTAGAGGTGTCCCGAATTCTGATTTGGGCAGAGGCCAATGTACCAGCCATTTCGGCGATTCACATTCCAGGGGTTCAGAATATTACAGCGAACTTTCTCAGTCGCAGAAGGATGGATCCCGGGGAATGGAGCCTCCACCCGGAAGTCTTTGCACTACTGTGCTCTCGCTGGGGAACCCCCCAAGTGGGTTTGATGGCATCCAGGTCCAATGCCAAGTTACCGACATTCATGTCCAGGTACAAGGACCCGAAGGCGGTGGCGGTGGATGCTCTAGTGGCTCAGTGGGATCAGTTCGAGCTGATCTATGTATTCCCGCCAATATCCATTTGTCATCCGGACTTGATGTCCCTGCGTTTGACGGCGTGGCTCTTGAGACCAAAATCTTGACCCGTAGAGGTTTTTCAGCCGAGGTCATTGCTACCCTTCGTGCTGCAAGATGTCCGGCTACTTCTAGGATTTACCACAAAATTTGGGAAACCTTCTTTTCGTGGTGTTTGGGGTCTTCTCGGAACCCGAGAAAATTTTCCATTCCCAACCTGTTGGCTTTTCTGCAGCATGGGCTAGACAAGGGTTTGGCAGTTAGCACTCTGAAAGGTCAGATTTCTGCTCTGTCCTTATTGTTCCGGAGAACCATTGCTTCGAATAGAGACGTGCTCTCCTTTTTCCGAGGTATCTCTCGTAAGTTTCCGCCGCGGAAGGCACCCGTGTCTCCTTGGCGGCTCAACCTTGTTTTGGAGGCTCTTCAGCATAAACCTTTTGAACCTATGGTTTCTGCTAGCCTTTCTTTACTTTCTTGGAAGGTGGCTTTCCTTGTTGCAGTCACTTCCTTGAGGAGAGTTTTCTGAATTGGCAGCTCTTTCTTGCTCGCCTCCTTTTCTGGAGTTTTTTCCGGATCGTGTAGTGCTTCGCACTCGGGGTGATTTTTTGCCTAAAGTGGTGTCACAATTTCATGTTAACCAGAATATTGTGTTGCCTTCACTCTGTCCGGATCCGAAGAATACGAAAGAGCGAGATTTACACACATTGGATTTAGTGCGGGCCTTGAAGTTTTATCTATCTATTACTCAAGGTTTTCGTAAGACGGACTCCCTGTTTGTGGTTCCGGCAGGTTGTCGGCGTGGTCAACGAGCTTCCAAGGGTTCTATAGCTCGTTGGATCCGGTCAGCTATTTTGGAAGCTTACCGTCTTCGGGGTGAATCTTGCCCGATTAAGATTCGAGCCCATTCCACGAGAGCTGTGGCTTCATTGTGGGCTTTTCATCAAGGTGCTTCGGCAGTGCAGCTTTGCCGAGCGGCGACTTGGCGCTCTGTCCACACGTTTACAAGATTTTATAAAGTGGACGTCAGTGCTTCCGCTGATGCAGCCCTCGGACGTAGTGTCCTGCAGGCAGCTGTAGTTTAAAGTTCTGGATGAACTTGTGTTTAGCGCTGGTTGCGCTTTGTTGTTAAGGTTGTTGGGTTTCTGCCTTTTGTTGGTTTTTTCCCACCCTTATTTTTGAACTGCTTTGGGACGTCCCATCAGTAATGAATTACTGTGGCTCTCTTCCTTCATCTGCAGCTGAAACACGGATTTTGGTAAAGACTTACCTGTAAAATCCTTTTCAGCGAAGGAAGGAAGAGAGACACAGCACCCTCCCACGGCAGAAGTGTGTTGATGTTTTCAGATGCAGCGCGACCCTTATCTGATAGCGATTATCTGGGCTGAGGTCAGCGCGCTAAGGCTCTGTTCCAGCATCGCCAGCTCATCGCAGTAGTCAGGTTCCGTGAGTAGTACCTGGAACTCTGTGGTTTTTGGCTTTCTTTGCATGCATAACCTGTATCCTTGTGTTTTTTCTCTGAAGTTCCTTCAGAAGGGGTTATGTTGCTCCGCTGGTGATCTTGGCTCTTTTCCTAAAAGCTTTGATACGACTGGAGCTGAGTAGGAGGAGCCCGAGCTGGAGGGGCCAGCCAGTCATCACTCTTTTGATCTGAGGTAACATCCTGATCTGGGGCTCCGCCTACCCATCAGTAATGAATTACTGTGTCTCTCTTCCTTCCTTCGCTGAAAAGGATTTTACAGGTAAGTCTTTACCAAAATCCGTGTTTCACCTCCGTCCTCGCCAACAGGCCTTGATCTCAGCCTGGGACAACAATCCAGCCTCCCTAGGTCGCCGTTTTCTCCTGGCATCCAGAATCAGACGGTCTCTCAGGTGGTTGGCTGCAACGTCATCATTGGATCAGGGAAGGTCTTTCCTCCCTGCACACTGGCTGGTGTGCGATCTTTCGTCACCACACGGCTCAGGGACGTTGGTCTACGAAGGAAGCCAGTCTTCCTATTCTCGAGATCCGAGCAATAAGACTGGCTCTTCTTCACTTCCATCATCTTTTAGCCGGACGTCCTGTCCGGATTCAGTCAGACGACGCCACGGCTGTGGCATACATCAATCGCCAAGGGGGCACGCGAAGCAGAAAAGCGATGCTCGAAGTAACGCACATTTTGCAATGGGCCGATACAAATCACTCACTCATCTCTGCAGTTCATATCCCGGGAGTAGAGAATTGGGAGGCGGATTTTCTCAGCCGCCAGAGCATAGCCTCAGGAGAGTGGTCGCTTCACCCGGAAGTCTTTCATCAAATTTGCCAGCGTTGGGGCACTCCAGATGTGGACCTCATGGCTTCCAGGCTGAACGCCAAGGTCCCAGCATTTGTAGCCCGATCCCGCGATCCGTCAGGCATCGGCTCGGACGCCCTAGTACTTCCATGGGGCCAGTTTAGTCTCCCTTATATCTTTCCTCCACTTCCGCTGATCCCAAGGGTCATCCGCAAGATAAAAGCGGAAGGCTTTCCGGTGATCCTTGTCGCTCCCGACTGGCCTCGCCGAGCTTGGTATGCGGAGTTAGCACATCTACTCGCCGACGTCCCCTGGCGGTTACCGGATCGGCCGGATTTACTATCCCAGGGACCCATTTGCCACCAGAACTCAAGAGTACTGAGTTTAATGGCCTGGCCATTGAATCCTGGATCCTAAGCCGAGCAGGTTTCTCGGGTCCAGTGGCATCTACCATGATCAATGCTAGGAAACCTGCTTCCATGCACATCTACCATCGCATTTGGAAAACATTTTTCTCATGGTGCAAAGATAAGGGTCGTTCCCCGTTGATGTTTTCCATTCCCTGCATTCTGGAATTTCTTCAAGCAGGATTGGATTCCGGTTTAGCATTGGCCTCTCTCAAAGGCCAGATCTCCGCTCTATCCGTTCTTTTCCAGCGACGGATAGCTTCCAAGCTACAGGTCAAGACTTTCATGAAGGGAGTTTCGCATCTTGTTCCTCCTTACAAGATGCCTTTGGAGCCTTGGGACCTTAACTTGGTCCTCAGCGCTCTCCAAGAGACCCCTTTCGAGCCATTACAGGAGGTTTCTTTCTCTCTCCTCTCTTGGAAAATTGCCTTTCTTGTGGCAATAACATCCATCAGACCAGTCTCGGAACTGGCAGCTGTGTCGTGCAAACCTCCGTTTCTGATTTTTCACCAAGACAAGGTGGTGCTTAGAACATCCCCGTCCTTCTTGCCGAAAGTCGTCTCGGGTTTTCACCTGAATGAAGACATAGTTCTGCCCTCGTTCTGTCTGGCTCCAGTTCATCGTACGGAAAAAGCTCTTCACACTTTGGACTTAGTGAGAGCTCTCAGAAGATACATTTCCAGAACAGCATCTTTTCGCAAATGCCCTTTTTGTGCTTCCGGAGGGACACAGAAAAGGTTTGCCAGCCTCTAAGGCCACAATAGCCAGATGGATTCGCTCAGCAATCCAAGAATCTTACCGCGTCAAAGGTCAGCCTATCCCGGCTGGGATTAAGGCACACTCCACTCGGTCAGTGGGGGCTTCTTGGGCCATCCGGCACCAAGCTTCCGCACAGCAAGTGTGCAAAGCTGTGACTTGGTCCAGCCTTCACACGTTTGTTAAGCATTACAAAATTCATACTCAAGTTTCTTCAGATGCGGCCCTCAGCAGACAGATTCTGCAGTCGGCAGTTTCGCATCTGTAGGTTCCTTTAATCGCTTATTCCTGTAAGCATTGGGTGCGCGAGGTTTTCACCTGTTGTGATGTTTTTTTTTCCCACCCAGGGACTGCTTTAGGACGTCCCATGGTCGTGTGTCCCCCAATGAGGAGAAGGAGAAACAGGGATTTTTGTGTGTACTCACCGTAATATCCTTTTCTCCGAGCCACTCATTGGGGGACACAGCACCCACCCTGTTAGCCTATTGGCTTATACTCTGTTTTGGTTTTGACGTATTGCATTTCTGTTTGTGAATTCTGTTTGTGAGCTCCTACTGCTTTGGCACTGAACTGGTTCACGAGAGAGCCAGCAGAGGGTGTATACTGCGGAGGAGGAGTTAACTTTTTATTGTAATTTGCTTAGTGTCCTCCTAGTGGCAGCAGCATAACACCCATGGTCTTGTGTCCCCCAATGAGTGGCTCGGAGAAAAGGATTTTACGGTGAGTACACACAAAAATCTCTGTTTTTGCTTCTATTGTTGATTTTATGGGAAAAAAATAAAAGTTTAGTTACTCTTTATGGTTTACTTCCTAAAAAGCAGGATGTGATCGCATTTGACAGGAACAGATGCTTCCAATTCTGAATCTTTAGTGTTGATTTTGCCTTCTCATTAAAGGTAAGCAGTCCTGACTCAGATCGCAGGGATAAGAAAGGACCCAATTATAAAAAGAGAAAACGTTCTCCTTCGCCTCCTCCAAGTGCAGAAGCAAAAAAGAAGAATGTCAAGAAAGGGTTGGTTCATAAACCTGCATGCACTTTGTTACAAACCTTCTTTAAAGAGGATCTGTCACCAGGTCAGAAGTGACCAGTTTATGCTATATTTATTCCCGTTGCTTCTGAGTATTTTATTATTATTATTTTTTATAGCCGCCATTCGGCTCCAGAGATATGGGCCTTTTTAGTTCACATTAATTTTTAAAGGCTGCTCTGTATTATTATACTGACTGTAAAATGGCCCATGCCTCTTGAACTGTATGGCGGATTTAATAAAAAACCTGTATACTCAAGGGAAGCAGCATTCCTATTTTTACCTACATTTTCCCTCCAAGATCAACCAAAAAATAAATAATGACAAAATTAAGTCCCGTGTATGGCAAAAAAGGGGACCAAAACCATTTTGAATATCCAATTGAGAACATTTTGTACAGCCATTAAAAGCGCATGTACGATGAAACCCCAAAAAGTGCCTGGTCAGGAAGGTGGGATGAGCCCAATTATAAACTGGGAAAAAGTGATAATTCATTGAAAAGATTACTGTGGTACACCTCAAAAGCATATGATGGATTTCAATACCATGGGGTGCAAATCTGTCTGATTTAATATTCCTATGGGTATGAGCTCATAGTTTTGTGTTTTCAAAAACTCAAGAAGAAACATTTTAGTAAAAACAGTTACAAAAAAAACAAAAACCCAAACCCATTAAGTGATGTCAGCCACAATCATCTCCCTCTTTATTTACTAATTATAATTAATTGTTAATTTGCTATTGGATATTTCACTTGGCTCAGCTTAATACATTTTTGCTATTCCCAGTGCTTGTCTCTCTTTGCCACAGTTGTCATAAACTTAAAGGGCATCTGATATCGGCCCATTTATCATTCATTTTAATTAAGGAAGACAGGAATGATTTGTATAGCCAGCTGCCACTGTGTGGCTGACAATATATCAGAAAAGTCCTCACCGGGGGTTTGATCTTTTTGTAACTACCATACCAGTGATTGGAGGGAGCCTCACATGTTTAGCCACCTCTCCATTCATGATGTCATGTAATTAAGCCCATACTCTGAATAGCTAGGACCCACATCTATTAGACTTTTATAGCATATCCTGAGATGGAACTAACCTTTTAACAAATTTCCTGTAACTTTATATACCTGTACTTTATAGACCATCTACACCTTATAACAAGTCAAAAAGGGGTCATCGGGAGAAGAACAAGAGGATCTGACAAAAGATATGGATGAGCCATCCCCAGTGCCTAATGTAGAAGAAGTTACACTCCCAAAAGCGGGTATTTTTCTTTTTTGTGTTATGTATCTGTATATAAAATTTGTCAACTAACTACATGTATAAGGCCTCATTCAGAAGTCCGTTTTTTTACACAGGTGTTCTACTGGTGTTTTTTCACATCTAGAACTCATACGAGATGTGCATGTTGTGTTTGGGGTTTCTCGTTGACCTGCACTGATCATTGCTCATCAGAGGGAGAACTGTGCAGCTCTGGAGCATTTTGTCCAGTCCTGTCAGGGAAGCTGACCCCGCTGTGCTTTCCTGAACGATATTAAACACGATAAAAAGTGCATTGTATAGTCCAAAAATAAGATATTTTCTTGGCGTATATAACATTACCCACAGATACATATGTATGTATTTCTTCATTTTCTAGTTAATACCAAGAAAGACTCTGAATCTGCCCCAGTGAAAGGTGGTACAGTGACTGACCTAGGTGAGTTTTTACTCTGCTTTTCTGATTTTAAATAGTTTCAAAGTCAAATATTTATTAGAATCTAAAGTTAACCAGTCTGAACACTTCCTTCCTTTCCTTCCTTCCTTCTTTCCCTTCCTTTCCTTCCTTCTTTCCCTTCCTTTCCTTCCTTCTTTCCCTTCCTTTCCTTCCTTCCTTCCATCCCCTTCCTTCCCTCCCTCCTTCCCTTCCTTCTTTCCTTCCTTCTTTCCCTTCCTTTCCTTCCTTCTTTCCCTTCCTTTCCTTCCTTCCTTCCATCCCCTTCCTTCCCTCCCTCCTTCCCTTCCTTTCCTTTCCTTCCTTCTTTCCCTTCCTTTCCTTCCTTCCCTTCCCTCCTTCCCTTCCCTCCTTCCCTTCCTTCCTTCCCTTCCTTCAGTCCTTCCCTTCTTCCCTTCCTTTCCTTCTTCCCTTCCTTTCTTCCTTCCCTTCCCCCCTTCCCTTCCCTACTTCCCTTCCCTACTTCCCTTCCCTCCTTCCTTTCCTTCCTTCCCTCCTCCTTCCTTCCCTTCCTTCCCTCCTTCCCTTCCTTCCCTCCTTCCCTTCCTTACCTCCTTCCCTTCCTTCCCTCCTTCCCTTCCTTCCCTTCCTCCTTCCTTCCCTCCCTCTTTCCTTCCCTCCTCCTTCCTTCCCTCCCTCCCTTCTTCCTTCCATCCCTCCCTCTCTTCCTTTTGTCCTTCCCTCCTTCCTTCCTTCCCTGCTTCCCTCCTTCCTTCCCCAAAAAGATACATTGTCATTAACACAATCACCTTTTTCTTAACAGATGAACAGGAAGATGAGAGTATGGATGCGATCACTAAGGTCCGTGTTACACAAGTTGACATTTTGACATTACTCTGCTTCTACTTTTAATGTTGCCTCTTTGGCTCGATCACCTGGTACAAAGGAGACCAAAGCTTACAAATGTATGAACACTCAAAATACATGATATACGGTATATATCTTTGTTGTCCAATCTGCTCAGAATCTTATACAATACTGCTGTAAATGCATGTAAAATGTAAAATTAGGTTGTTTTTAATGTTTTATTCTTATGATTAAAAAAAAATCCACCTTGAATAACGGCAGATTTTATGCTGAAAAGCCACAGATTAACTGCACTGAACTTCAGCCAAGTCAATCTATGTGGTGCATTCTGCTGTGGATTTCATTGTTTAAAAAATGGTCTCAAACATCTGTTTATGACCTTGCTTGTTTCAGTGTATTATCTTTCTGATATTCGGTAACATTTCAAAATAAATGTATATCTACCCTTCTAGTTTAATATTGTGAACTATGAGCAATACAGGCTTAAACGGTGTGCAAACAATGGGATATATAGTGTAAATCACTATGATAAGTGACCTAAACATGCCATCGGCCTATGATAGGAATACATAGCCCATAATCAGTACTGGGATGGTAGGATTTAAAACTTGCATTTAGGATAATGTTTTTAGCTATAAAAACAGTCAAATATCTAAGCACTCAAACTTCTCTATGTAGAGGGATCTCTTTCCTGTTTTGGCAGGAACAGCACCGTGTGAACAAGGCCTGAGTGTGCTTTTTATTTTTTCCTCTTAGGAAGAAGAAGAGAGCCCTACGGGGATCAAAAGTGAACAAGTAAAGACTTCTGATCTTCATGAAGATAATGTAACTGAACAGACACACCACATTATCATCCCCAGCTACGCTGCATGGTTTGATTATAATAGGTAATAAAACATTATTTTTTTTATATATATATATTATATATATTTTATCACAATCCACTTCATTTTTGCCTTTTATTGGAATTTCTTCTACAGCGTACATGCCATTGAGCGAAGAGCACTACCTGAGTTTTTCAATGGCAAGAACAAGTCTAAAACGCCAGAGATGTGAGTGCTACCTAATTGTATGCTACGTCTATTGGCCCAGTTTTTCTACTTCTACCTACTGCTCATCTGAATTGTTATTCCGTAGATGGATATTGCCGGACAGTAAAAACAAGCACTTCCGCAAGTTACTGCTTCTTAAAATTTGTAGGCGTTGTCCCATGAAAACAAGTTATCACCTATTTACAAGCTTTCGTACCCATTAGAATGTAGTGGCAATGCTCACGCTTGAACGCTACTTCATTCATCCCAAGCGGGGCTGTGGAGCGCTCTGCTCGTCTTTTTCCCGCAGCCCCATAAAGAATAAATGGTGCGGCGGCAATAACCTGCCGCATTTTTTCGTGATTAGGATAGAAAGTCCCCATTCTGCCATGTATGCAGGTTTAGCGGTGGGACATGCATCAATCAACAAGTTATCATGTGATTAAGTGATAACTTGTTTTTACTGGACAAAGCCCATTAACACTTTTTTTTTTCCTTTGTTTACAGCTCGTTGCCTTGGAGATTGACCACCACTGCAACCTAGTTTGTAGCCGATCACTGACGCTTGGAAAGAAAAAGATTAGATGGTAACAGCGCACTTTGGTGATGCCAGCCCGCTTCAAAACAGTGTTTCTAAGCTCAATAGAAAAGAGCTTGTATACACTATTTAACAACCTTTATGTTTTGTTGTCTAGCAGCAGTGGTCGGTCTCTAAGGCAACAGGTTCTAAAGAAAACAGGTTCTAAAGAAAACATAAGCAGTAATGTCTTAAACGGTTGAAAAACTTAATGAGTAGTAAATTGCTAGAGTTTCCAAGCACTGTCTGACCATACCCATTTATGAAGATGGGAATGAACCTTTTAAGAAAACCTGTTATTGAGTTTTCGATTCAGAACTGCAGATATCATGTTATAGAGCAGTACGAACCACACAGAGTTTTGTGGGGAAAAGGTTTAGGAGTCCTATACTGTGATTACAGCTTTGTTGACTGATAGATAATTTATAATAGACAATGGATGAGAGATCGCCCCCCTGACTCCTCAGCATAGAAACAGAACGAAATACAAGTTAAGTAGCATTTTTTTCCTTAAACATATATATATCAATCTAAACCTAAGATAAAACCTAAATGAGGAAAGTCCCTGCAGTAAATAAATAAATAGCAATAGTGCATGAAAATCACATCGGGTACTTAGTTAACGTGAAACGTAAAGGCTATCCCACCACGTCAAGGTGACCCTAATCGTGGTGGTCCTTACCTCTAGTATTGAAACCTTACCATATATCAAATGATGTGAATGTGAATAAGGGTCGAGCAGGACCGAGACACAGCCATAGGAAGCTGTATAAACGTAATACTCAGCTCAAAGAAAAGGGAGGCTACGTCCTTACCGGCACAGAATGCAAAACTTGAAACAAAAGCCCAAAGAGATGAACTGGAATATAAGTTGGTGTGCATGTAGCCAGGTGCATGTTCACACTGGCCACTAAACAGACAAAACCGAAGATAAAATGAGCAAATAGCAACAGTGCATGAAAATAACATAGGGTACTTTAGTTAACGTGATATTGATTAAAAAAAATGTAAAAGCCACCCCCCACCGCGTTTTTTTTCTAGATCTCAGTCTGCTCAGCTCAGATGGGAGAGTATTTACAATGTGACAGGTTCCCTTTAAGGTACTAATCTCTTAAGTTTCCAGAATAGATGCCTAATGTCTTATTTTTTTGCGCATGTAACAATTCAATATGTGAACACTGAGACATGGTATTTTCTGTTCACTAGATATTTAGCATATCGAAACTTCATGATTGACACCTATCGGCTCAACCCTCAGGAATACCTCACTTCAACAGCATGCCGCCGCAACTTAGCAGGGGATGTCTGTGCTATAATGAGGTGCGAGTAACAGGGGTACTCATGCTAAAAGTGAAATTTATATGCAACCCTTTTCTGGCTCTTGGTGGTTTAGTATATTACTAGAGAATTTTTTTCAATTATTTTTGATTGTTGCAGGGTTCATGCTTTCTTGGAACAATGGGGTCTAATCAACTATCAGGTTGATGCTGAGAGTCGTCCTACACCCATGGGACCACCACCTACTTCTCATTTCCATGTTTTAGCTGACACTCCATCAGGGTTGGTACCACTACAACCCAAAACACCGCAGGTGAATTTCCCCTTTGTAGCATCATATCCAGTTGTATTTTTTGTATGGATACGGTTACATAGGCTGAAAAAAAGACATAAGTTGAACTTGATGGATCTTTTGACATTAGTTTACCTGCAGCACTATTTTTCCTGCTGGAACTACAGATGTCTTATTGGAGCTTGATGGACCCCATTATAAGTCAACAGGGTTGGTCACATGACCGATCCGGCTGAGGTTATCGCTTCTGTTCTATACAAAATCCACAATGCAGATGTGAACAGCCCTTTATCGAAGGGCACGCTATGCCATGCTATCCAAGACAGTATTTTCCTATTTTAAGGTTTTGCAATATCATTGCCTTTTTAACTTAAAATCCCTCAATACTTTGCTCCTCATCTTTTCTTCTCCAGACCTCTGCTTCACAACAAATGCTGAATTTCCCTGACAAAAATAAAGAAAAACCAACTGACTTACAAAACTTTGGGCTTCGAACCGATATGTACAGTAAGAAGAGCACCACTTCCAAGGTAAGCTGACTGTACAGCCATATAAGTCTATCTTTAACCCCTTCATGACCCAGCCTATTTTGACCTTAAAGACCTTGCCATTTTTTGCAATTCTGACCAGTGTCCCTTTATGAGGTAATAACTCAGGAACGCTTCAACGGATCCTAGCGATTCTGAGATTGTTTTTTCGTGACATATTGGGGTTCATGTTAGTGGTAAATTAAGGTCGATAATTTTTGCGTTTATTTGTGAAAAAAATGGAAATTTGGCAAAAATTCTGAAAATTTTGTAATTTTCAAATTTTTAATTTTTATTCTGTTAAACCAGAGAGTTATATGGCACAAAATAGTTAATAAATAACATTTCCCACATGTCTACTTTACATCAGCACAATTTTGGGAACAACATTTTTTTTGTTAGGAAGTTATAAGGGTTAAAAGTTGACCAGCGATTTCTCCTTTTTACATCAAAATTTACAAAACCATTTTTTTTAGGGACCACCTCACATTTGAAGTCACTTTGAGGGGTCTATATGGCAGAAAATACCCAAAAGTGACACCTTTATAAAAAACTGCACCCCTCAAGCTGCTCAAAACTACATTCAAGAAGATTATTAACCCTTCAGGTGCTTCACAGGAACTAAAGCAACGTGGAAGGAAAAAATGGACATTTTAATTTTTCCAACAAAAATTTTCTTTTAGCATCAATTTTTTCATTTTTACATGGGCATCAGGATAAAATGGATCCTAAAATTTGTTGGGCAATTTCTCCTGAGTACACAGATACCTCATATGTGGTCATAAACCACTGTATGGGCGCACAGCAGGGCTCAGAAGGGAAGGAGCGCCATTTGACTTTTTGAATATAAAATATGCTGGAATATTTAGCGGTTGCCATGTCGCATTTGGAGAGTCCCTGTGTGCCTAAACATTGGAGCTCCCCCACAAGTGACCCCATTTTGGAAACTAGACCCCCTAAGGAACTTATCTAGATGCATAGTGAGCACTTTGAACCCCCAGGTGCTTCACAAATTGATCCGTAAAAAAAAGAAAGTACTTTTATTCACAAAAATTTTCTTTTAGCCTCAGTTTTTTTCATTTTCACATGGGCAACAGTATAAATTGTATCCTAAAATTTGTTGGGCAATTTCTCCTGAGTACACAGATACCTCATATGTGGTCAAAACCACTGTTTGGGCTCACGGCAGGGCTCAGAAGGGAAGGAGCGCCATTTGACTTTTTGAATGGAAAATATGCTGGAATATTTAGCGATTGCCATGTCGCATTTGGAGAGTCCCTGTGTGCCTAAACATTGGAGCTCCCCCACAAGTGACCCCATTTTGGAAACTAGACGCCCTAAGGAACTTATCTAGATGCATAGTGAGAACTTTGAACCCCCAGGTGCTTCACAGAAGTTTATAACGCAGAGCCGTGAAAATAAAAAATCATTTTTTTTCTCAAAAAATGATTTTTTAGCCCACTATTTTTTATTTTCACAATGGTTACAGGAGAAATTGGACCCCAAAAGTTGTTGTCCAGTTTGTCCTGAGTACGCTAGTACCCCATATGTGGGGGGGAACCACTGTTTGGGCACACGTCAGGGCTCGGAAGGGATGTGGTGACGCTTTGAAATGCCGACTTGATGGAATGGTCTGCGGGCATCTTGTTACGTTTGCAGAGCCCCTGATGTGCCTAAACAGTAGAAACTCCCACAAGTGACCCATTTAGGAAACTAGACCCCGCAAAGAACTTATCTAGATGTGTGGTGAGCACTTTGAACCCCCAAGGGCTACACAGAAGTTTATAACGCCCGGGCATGAAAATAAAAAAATCATATTTTTTCCACAATCAGGATCTTTTAGTCCCCAATTTTTTTATTTTCCCAAGGGTAACATGAGAAATTAGACCCCAAAAGTTGTTGTCCAATTTGTCCTGAGTATGCTGATATCCCATATGTGGGAGAAAACTACTGTATGGGCACACGTCGGGGCTCGGATGGAAGTAGTGACGTTTTGAAATGCCCACTTGATGGAATGGTCTTCGGGCGTCATGTTACGTTTGCAGAGTCCCTGATGTGCCTAAACAGTAGAAACTCCCCACAAGTGACACCATTTTGGAAACTAGATCCCCCAAGGAACTCCTATAGATGTGTGATAAGCACTTTGATCTCCAATCCTTCACAGAAGTTTATAACGCAGAGCCTGAAAATATAAAATCATTTTTCAGCTGCAGATGAAGGAAAGAGAGCCACAGTAATCATTACTGATGGTAGGGGGAGCCCCAGATCAGGATGTTACCTCAGATCAAAAGAGTGATGACTGGCTGGCCCCCTTCCAGCTCGGGCTCCTCCTACTCAGCTCCAGTCTAAGATTTGAGTCCAGAGGATGGTCGCTGCTAATGCAGCTCCTCAGAAAATTTTATTATTTTAATATCGGACGGGAGACTTGGATCACTAGTTGGTCTAGAGGTCTCAGGGGTATCAGCGCTGCTGTACCCCAACCTCTCCCTTGGCGGATCTGTATTCACTCAAAGTCCCTGCAGAATCCTTGCCGGCCCTGGGGATGAGGAGAGCTTCTCTGGCGGGAACGCAAACCACACGTGCGGTCACTGCGTTCTTCGCCCTGGGGGGAAGCATGGGCACTGGCGCCAGAAACCCCTGGGGGTCCTGTGGCGCCTGGCTGGTGAGTACTCCACACAAATTTTAATAATAATATATGTGTGAGTGCTTTAGCGTCTGAATGAGCAGCGCTATTATTAATGTCAGCTTTAAACTATTTTCAGAAATGCTTCAGCGCTGCTGTGACAGCGCTACTACATGTAAATGTCATAAGCTTCAGCGCTGCTGTGACAGCGCTAATACAGTAAATGTCATAAGCTCAGCGCGCGTGACAGCGCTACTACATGTAAATGTCAGTAAGCTTCGGGCGCTGCTGTGACAGCGCTACTTACATGTAATATCAGTATGCTTCAGCGCTACTGTGACAACGCTACTACATGTAATGTCAGTATGCTTCAGGGGCTACTGTGACAGCGCTACTACATGTAAAGTCATTATGCTTCAGCGCTGCTGTGACAGCGCTTCTACATGAAGATGTGGTGATTTTTTGTCCGCAGGCAGATAGCTGCAGGACAGAGGGGGAGCAGGAGCGGGGAGATTTCGCGCTCATTATTTGAGCTAGCAGGGGCGTGGCCTATCTATCCCGGTCTTTGAGCAGGAAGACGCCGCTCTGGCTTTTCTCCTGCGACCCCCTCACTGTGGCGGCCAATTACTCAGGCTCCTGGGTTTCCTCGGACCGCTCCCCTCTCCATATAGACACCACGGCCAGCTGGGTGAGTGTGGATTCCTCACTCCGCAGCGCAGCGATCGCTACCTGCAGCTGCAGTCTCATCAGAGACATAAAAATTGGCTGGGGCTCACAAATAAATATATATATTTTGGTGAGTTTGCAATATTAACCCCTTTGAGGGTTATTTCTACCTGCTAAATTTGCTGACTGAATACCGCTGGGGTAAACTCTGCTTTTGGGGGAGCGTTAACCCTCAGCGTTTGAAAAAAAAAAAAAAAAAACCGCATAGTTTTTTGCTGGTATTACCGCTTTGACCTGCTCATTCAGATGAGACATGTCTGAAAAAGAGTTCAGATGCCGCGGAATCACGTCCCAGTTGCCCTTGCGGCAATCAGATACGCAGACCTCCACAGCGTCTAGCGCTGCGGTCGACAGCGGTTTGGAAAATTGGATGATATCGCACGATCGATTAATAACTTATCTGACCTTTTAGGTCAATATGTGTCTGCTAATTCCTCTCAAGGAAGCGACGCAGGCCGTTACCGGCCTCTACACGGAGCGAGTCAGATGTATCTGATATTGGGGAGAGTTCCCCTTTATATTCGGATGGAGAAATATCCGATTCAGATGCGGACGAGCCGCAGGGGCGTTCCTCTATGGCGAAGCGTACGGAGGCATTAATTGAAGCCATGAGAGAGATATACAGTTTACCGGAGGAGGTAACTAGTCGTCCTGGTAAAGCAGCACGCATGTTCCAGGAGTCCCGTGCTTCGCGCACAACATTGCCAGCTCTGGATGAGCTTAATGGTGTAATAGAGGAGAACGTCTATGTCCAATAAGCGTTTTCATGGAACGCATTTTCATTGATACACTTTTATCCTTGCTCTACGGAGTTAAAGTCAAATTGGACCTTTGCTCCTGAAGTGGATGTGTCCTTAAACTCAGCTTAGTAAAAACCTCACTAATCCCTATTAAGGGAAAAGCGAGCTTACAGGAGCCTTTGGATAGAAAGGCAGAATTGGGCGGCAAAAAACAAAGCTAGAGGCTGCGGGTCATGGATTTCGAGCAGTGCAGGATCCATGTGGTGCTGCTAGAGCTTCTCTAAGCTGGTTGGCACGTCTGAAGACGGAGTTGCAAAATGAATCTCCGTTATCTGAGATACGGTGAAACTTGTGAATGGTTAGAAACGGCAGCCTTTTATCTTTGATGCCGGACTGGATACGGCATCTCTGCTGGCTCAAAGCGCAGCTTCAGCGGTCACAGTCAGAAGACTTTATGGCTCAGACAGTGGGCCGGGGACGCAGTTTCCAAACAAGGGTGTTGGCCTTACCTACAAGGGTGGCCATCTTTTTGGATCCGACCTCACAGAGCTTTTCCAAGGCTAAGGCAAAGGAATCAGCATTAACCACAGCGAAGGGCCATGGCCTCGGTGTCCAGTAAGCCTGGTGTTTTTTAGTTTGGGCGGCGGTCCTTTCGGGGCCGAGGACGATCTAGTCACTCCTCGTGGGGATCGGGTCCGTCCTTTCTTTCTCAGGAAAGAAAAACCTCTCAGAAAACTCGTACTCCCTGGAAGCAGAGTTTGCCGCAGAACAAGCGGAACTTGACAAGAAACCCGCAAAAGTCGGATTGACGCCAGGGGGCCACTCGAGGATTCACGAGTGGGGGTCCGCCTGCTTTTCTTTTCAAGGAGACTTGGATGGCTCGCGTTCCAGATTTCCTTGGTAACGCGGATAGTGTCGGCAGGCTATTTCATAGAGTTTGCTTCTCAACCCCCCAAATGTTTTTTGTCAATCTCGCGTTCCGTCGGAACCCGAGCTTGTTGTCGCTCTACAGCGAGAGGTCGAATCGCTACTACAAAAGGGTGTAGTGATACCGGTTCCGTCAGAGGACCGAGGAAAAGGTTTTTATTCCAACCTTTTTATAGTTCCCAAAAAGGAAACAAATTTCGCCCGATTCTGGATCTCAAGCGATTAAACCGGCATGTCCATACCCGGAAATTTCGCATGGAGTCGCTTCGTTCCGTTGTGGCAGCTCTGTCACAGAACGATTTCTGGTGTCAATCGACATTCGCGACGCCTATTTGCATATTCCCATCGGAAAGGCTCATCAGCGCTTTCTATCGATTTGCCATAGGTCAGAATCATTACCAGTTCTGGCTCTGCCGTTCGCTTAGCCTCAGCGCCAAGGTCTTTACAAAAGTTCTGGCGCCCCTCATGGCACTCCTTCGAAGACAGGGGATTTACGATTCTCCCTTATCTGGACGATCTTTTGATCGTGTCTTCCTCGGAGGAGGAGGCATTGACGGCTCGGGATTTGTCTCTTCAGTTTCTGAAAGACTTGGGTTGGCTGGTCAATTGGGAGAAGTCGACCCTGGAACCATCAAGGACAATTCTCTTTTTGGGAATGCATCTCGACACGTTTCGGTCGGTAGTTTCCTTATCACCCAGACAAACAGTCATGTCTTCTTCGACATGTACAGATTATGACAGCCTCAACGGCAAATGTCCCTACGGAAGTGTATGCGTCTTCTGGGACTGATGGTGGCGTCCATGGAGGCAATCCTTTTGCCCAGTTTCCACTCCAGGACTCTTCAAAGTTCATCTTGAGTCGATGGAACCAGTCGCAATCGCTGGATTGCAGTGTCACCATTTCTCGCGCGGTGCGGGATTCTCTAAATGGTGGTTACGTCCAGGGGCATTCTCCCTGGGGAAGTCTTTCCTCCCTCTGAAGTGGTCAGTCATAACCACCGATGCCAGCCTGACGGGCTGGGGGTGTTTTGGACCAATCTCTGGATTCAGGGGTATGGTCAAACCGGAAGAGTCTGTGCTTCCGATCAACATCCTGGAATTGAGGGCGATTTTTCTTTGCCTCCAACATTGGACGGTCCCTTTGAGCGGTCTGCCAGTCCGGTGCAGACAGACAAGCGACGGCTGTCGCGTATATCAATCACCAAGGTGGGACAAGGAGTTCCAGACTCATGGTAGAGGTGCCCGAATTCTGATTTGGGCAGAGGCCAATGTACCAGCCATTTCGGCGATTCACATTCCAGGGGTCCAGAATATTACAGCGGACTTTCTCAGTCGCAGAAGGATGGATCCCGGGGAATGGAGCCTCCACCCGGAAGTCTTTGCACTACTGTGCTCTCGCTGGGGAACCCCCCAAGTGGATTTGATGGCTTCCAGGTCCAATGCCAAGTTACCGACATTCATGTCCAGGTACAAGGACCCGAAGGCGGTGGCGGTGGATGCTCTAGTGGCTCAGTGGGATCAGTTCAAGCTGATCTATGTATTCCTGCCGATATCCTTACTTCCTCTAGTGCTGCGTCGGATCAGACTAGAGAGAATTCCAGCTATTCTGATAGCTCCAGACTGGCCAAGAAGGGTGTGGTTCTCGGGCAATAATGTCGCTGTTGGCGGCACCTCCGTTTCCACTCCCTCTTCAACAGGACTTGTTGACCTCAGGGGCCCATTTGTCATCGGACTTGATGTCCCTGCGTTTGACGGCGTGGCTCTTGAGACCGAGATCTTGACCGTAGAGGTTTTCAGCCGAGGTCATTGCTACCCTTCGTGCTGCAAGATGTCCGGCTACTTCTAGGATTTACCACAAAATTTGGGAAACCTTCTTTTCGTGGTGTTTGGGGTCTTCTCGGAACCCGAGAAAGTTTTCCATTCCCAACCTGTTGGCTTTTCTGCAACATGGGCTAGACAAGGGTTTGGCAGTTAGCACTCTGAAAGGTCAGATTTCTGCTCTGTCCTTATTATTCCGGAGAACTATTGCTTCGAATAGAGACGTGATCTCTTTTTTCCGAGGTATCTCTCGTAAGTTTCCGCCGCGGCGAAGCCCCTGTGTCTCCTTGGCGGCTCAACCTTGTTTTGGAGGCTCTTCAGCATAAACCTTTTGAACCTATGGTTTCTGCTAGCCTTTCTTTACTTTCTTGAAGGTTGGCTTTCCTTGTTGCAGTCACTTCCTTGAGGAGAGTTTCTGAATTGGCAGCTCTTTCTTGCTCGCCTCCTTTTCTGGAGTTTTTTCCGGATCGTAGTGCTTCGCACTCGGGGTGATTTTTTGCCTAAAGTGGTGTCACAATTTCATGTTAACCAGGATATTGTGTTGCCCTCACTCTGTCCGGATCCGAAGAATACGAAAGAGCGAGATTTACACACATTGGATTTAGTGCGGGCCTTGAAGTTTTATCTATCTATTACTCAAGGTTTTCGTAAGACGGACTCCCTGTTTGTGGTTCCGGCAGGTCGTCGGCGTGGTCAACGAGCTTCCAAGGGTTCTATAGCTCCGTTGGATCGGTCAGCTATTTTGGAAGCTTACCGTCTTCGGGGTGAAATCTTGCCCGATTAAGATTCGAGCCCATTCCACGAGAGCTGTGGCTTCATCGTGGGCTTTTCATCAAGGTGCTTCGGCAGTGCAGCTTTGCCGAGCTGCGACTTGGCGCTCTGTCCACACGTTTACAAGATTTTATAAAGTGGACGTCAGTGCTTCCGCTGATGCAGCCCTCGGACGTAGGGTCCTGCAGGCAGCTGTAGTTTAAAGTTCTGATGAACTTGTGTTTAGCGCTGGTTGCGCTTTGTTGTTAAGGTTGTTGGTTTCTGCCTTTTTTTGGGTTTTTTTCCCACCCTTATTTTTTGAACTGCTTTGGGACGTCCCATCAGTAATGAATTACTGTGGCTCTCTTTCCTTCATCTGCAGCTGAACAACGGATTTTGGTAAAGACTTACCTGTAAAATCCTTTTCAGCGAAGGAAGGAAGAGAGACACAGCACCCTCCCACGGCAGAAGTGTGTTGATGTTTTCAGATGCAGCGCGACCCTTATCTGATAGCGATTATCTGGGCTGAGGTCAAGCGCGCTAAGGCTCTGTTCCAGCATCGCCAGCTCATCGCAGTAGTCAGGTTCCGTGAGTAGTACCTGGAACTCTGTGGTTTTTTGGCTTTCTTTGCATGCATAACCTGTATCCTGTGTTTTTTCTCTGAAGTTCCTTCAGAAGGGGTTATGTTGCTCCGCTGGTGATCTTGGCTCTTTTCCTAAAAGCTTTGATACGACTGGAGCTGAGTAGGAGGAGCCCGAGCTGGAGGGCCAGCCAGTCATCACTCTTTTGATCTGAGGTAACATCCTGATCTGGGCTTCCGCCTACCCATCAGTAATGAATTACTGTGTCTCTCTTCCTTCCTTCGCTGAAAAGGATTTTACAGGTAAGTCTTTACCAAAATCCGTGTTTTTCCACAAAAATAATTTTTAGTCCCAATTTTTTTTCCCTATGTTAACAGGAAAATTAGAACCCCCAAAGTTGTTGTGCAATTTTTCCCGAGTACGCTGATACCTCATATGTGGGGATAAACCACTGTTTGGGCATACGTCGGGCTTGGAATAAAGGGAGCACTGTTTGACTTTTTGAACGCAAAATTTGCAGGAATCAATGGTGGCGCCATGTCGCGTATGGAGACCCCCTGATGTGCCTAAATATGAAACCCTCAATTCTAACTCCAACACTAACCCCAACACCCCCTAACCCCAACCCTAACCCCTACACACGCCTAACCCTAATACAAACCCTAATCATAATCATAACCCTAACCCCAACACACCCCTAACCCTAATCCCAACTCTAACCATAAACCTAACTACAAGCCTAACCCTAATTCCAACCCTAACCCTAATTCCAACCCTAACTCAAATTCCAACCCTAACCGTAATTCTAACCTTAACCCTAATGCTAACCCTAACCCTAGTTCTAACCCTAAGGCTGGGTTCATATTGCGTTTACCAGCCCGTTCAACACATAGCGTTGACCGCTGGTAACGGTATAGCATAACGCGATCGCGTTATGCTATACCCGCTAGCGCAGATGAATCAGCAGATAATCAGCCGCGGATCCGCAGCAAAATCAGTCGCGGATCAGCAACAAAATCCGCCGCGGATCAGCAGCAAAATCCGCCGCGGATCAGCAGCAAAATCCGCCGCGGATCAGCAGCGAAATCAGCCGCGGATCAGCAGCGAAATCCGCCGCGGATCAGCAGCGAAATCCGCCGCGGATCCGCAGCGGAATCAGTCGGGGATCCGCAGCGAAATCAGTCGCGGATCCGCAGCGAAGTCCGCCGCGGATCAGCAGCGAAATCCGCCGTGGATCAGCAGCGAATCCGCAGGGAATCAGCAGCGAAATCCGCCGCGGATCAGCAGCGAAATCCGCCGCGGATCAGCAGCGAAAATCCGCCGCGGATCAGCAGCGAAATCCGCCGCGGATCAGCAGCGAAATCCGCCGCAGATCAGCAGCGAAATCCGCCGTGGATCCACAGCGAATCAGCAGCAAAATCAGTCGCAGATCAGCCAGCAAAATCCGCCGCGGATCAGCAGTGAAATCCGCTGCGGATCCGCAGCGAAATCCGCCGCGGATCCGCAGCGAAATCATCGCGGATCCGCAGCGAAATCAGTAGCGGATCCGCAGCGAAATCAGTAGCGGATCCGCAGCGAAATCCGCCCGCGGATCAGCAGCGAATCTGCCGTGGATCTGCAGCGAAATCTGCCGTGGATCAGCAGCGAAATCCGCCGCGGATCAGCAGTGAATCCGCAGTGGATCAGCAGCGAAATCAGCCGCGGATCAGCAGCGAAATCAGCAGCGAAATCAGCCGCGGAATCAGCAGCGAAATCAGCCGCGGATCAGCAGCGAAATCCGCCGCGAATCAGCAGCGAAATCCGCCGCGAATCAGCAGCGAAATCCGCCGCGAATCAGCAGCGAAATCCGCCGCGAATCAGCAGCGAAATCCGCCGCGGATCCGCAGCGAATCAGCAGCAAAATCAGTCGCGGATCAGCAGCAAAATCCGCCGCGGTATCAGCAGCGAAATCAGTCGCGGATCCGCAGCGAAATCAGTCGCGAATCCAGCAGCAAAATCAGTTGCGGATCAGCAGCGAAAATCCGCCGCAGATTAGCAGCGAAATCCGCCGCGGATCCGCAGCGAAATCCGCCGCGGATCAGCAGCGAAAATCCGCCGCGGATCAGCAGCGAAATCAGCCGTGGATCCGCAGCGAATATCAGCCGCGGATCCGCAGCTAAATCCGCCGCGGATCCGCAGCGAAATCAGCTCAAAATTTATTTGATCACTGTGATAAACTGTCACAGTGATCAAAATAAAAAAAAGTAAATTAACCCCCCCCCCGTCATAGGTAGGGACAAATAATAAAAAAAAATAATTTTTTTTTTTTTCCTAGCGGATTTTGCTGCGGATCCGCGGCGGATATCGCGGCTGATCCGCCGCGGATCAGCAGCGAAATCCGCCGCGGATCAGCAGCGAAATCCGCCGCGGATCAGCAGCGAAATCCGCCGCGGATCAGCAGCGAAATCCGCCACGGATCCGCAGCGAAATCAGCCGTGGATCCGCAGCGAAATCAGCCGCGGATCCGCAGCGAAATCCGCCGCAGATCAGCAGCGAAATCAGCCGCAAAATTTATTTTGATCACTGTGATAAACTGTCACAGTGATCAAAATAAAAAAAAGTAAATTACCCCCCCCCCCCGTCATAGGTAGGGACAAATAAATAAAAAAGAATTTTTTTTTTTTTCCTAGCGGATTTTGCTGCGGATCCGCGGCGGATATCGCGGCTGATCCGCCGCGGATCAGCACGATATCCGCCGCGGATCAGCAGCGATATCCGCCGCGGATCCTCAGCGAAATCCGCCGCGGATCCGCAGCGAAATCCGCCGCGGATCAGCAGCGAAATCCGCCGCGAAATCCGCCGCGAAATCCGCCGCGATATCCGCCGCGGATCCGCAGCAAAATCCGCTAGGAAAAAAAAAATTTATTTTTTTTATTATTGTCCCTACCTATGACGGGGGGTTCATTACTTTTTTTTTTATTTTGATCACTGTGACAGTTTATCACAGTGATCAAAATAAATTTTTTTACAATGGAGGGCGCACTGCGCACAGCGCCGGCCGGCGGGCGCACTGCGCATGCGCCCGCCATTTTCCAAGATTGCGGCGCCCATGAAGAATCCCGGGCAGCCGCCGGGACGGATCCAGGGACATCGGTGGACCGGGAGAGGTGAGTAGGGGACGTCGGAAGGTGAGGGGGGGGGATCGGAAGGTGAGGGGGGGTGATCGCAGGAGCAGGGGAGCAGACAGCGACGGCGGTGACCGATCGCTGCCATCTTTCGATGGCGGCGGCCGATCACCGTCGTGACATGGTGGGGGGGGGTCTGATCGCGGTCTCCAGCCATGGCAGATGCAAATGCAGCATCGGCCATGGCTGATTGTAATATTTCACCAGTTTCATTGGTGAAATATTACAATCGCTCTGATTGGCAGTTTCACTTTAAACAGCCAATCAGAGCGATCGTGTCCACGTGGGGGTTAAGCCAACCCCCCTGTGGTGATGCAGTTAAGGGTCCTGTTACAGCGGGTCGGGTGACCTTTCAGTGACCCCGTGACCCCCGACCCGCAGTAACATGATTTATAGCATGACGCCGACGGTGGCGTCATGGGTCGGATGGCACAGGTTTTCATGACGCCAACGTCGGCGTCATGGGTCGGGAAGGGGTTAAGGGCTTATGCAGCGATCGTAAGAATAACATTTGTCGCCCTCAGACCAATGTTATTCAATGGGACTGTGCATATGACAGTCTTTCTGAGCAAAAATCACAGCATGCTTGATTTGCATCCGATATTCGAATCACATTGCAAATCCATGCAAGTCAGGAGTCTGTGGAAAAATTGCAGATGGCACTCTGATGAACATCTGACTGTGGTCAGATTTTTATGGACTGACAGAATGGAGAAGATGGAGACCTTTTTTTTTTTTTTTTCATCTTCACATCCAAAAAAAAATTAGATCACAATGTGATCAAACTCTGATTAAACCCCAAAACGACCGCCGATACGCCTTTTAACGGTGGCAGTTAAGGTACTTCTTCCTCACGCCCCCTTTTTAACGTCACTGAGAAATAAGGGTAGATCGCCCCCCCCAGCATTGGAAAATCTGCGGGTCTCGGCTACCCGGGGGGTAGCTGACAACCCAGTAGAACTGGATCAGGGGCCCGGTTTTTTTACGGTTCTCTGTCCACGTGATTCCCGTTATTGAACACATAACAATGACAAAAAAAATTAATTTTTCTCTCCTCTGATATGGTCTAAAAATATCAGAGAAAAAGAGAAATGAGGTCCCCCCCAGACCTCCGGTGACCTCCGCCATCCCAGGGCCCTTCTGATCTGTCCCCGCGCTCTGCATCATCTTCCTGAAAAAAAAGTGCGGGGCCATGCGCAGTGCACCCACCTAGATCTGCTGACCGGTACCCGGCAACTATAGGGAATTTTTCCTATTGGTTTACTGTGATAGACCCATTTACAGTGATCAAAATAAAAAAAAATTAGTAAATCAAATCCACCTTTGTCACTCCCTTAGTTAGAAAAAAAATACGTAAAATAAAAAATTTTTAATTTTCTAGTCTTTTCAGTTTAGGGTTATGTTTTTTTTTCAAAATTAAAAAAAAAATTTATGACATATGACGGCTAGTGTTGAGCGCAACTCGAGTTTGCATTGGGTGCCGGGTATGCACGAGTTGTCGCGGATCCCCAAATGTTTTTTCGGGTTGTCTAACAGCAATGAAACATGCAGATCAGAGACTTGAGCACCCGATGCAAACTGGAGTAGCGAGCACTTGCGCTCAACACAAAATGACATGTTCAATATGACGACCTAATGTTATGAAATTTTCTGACGTACCTTTGGGTTCAAAATACTCACTATACCCCTGGATAAAATCCTTGAGGGTGTGATTTCTAAAATGGTGTCACTTGTGGGGGTTTCCACTGTTTAGGCACATCAGGGGCTCCCCAAACGTGACATGGGGTCCGTTGTCAATTCCAGCCAATTTTGGCGCTCAAAAAGTCAAATGGCGCTGCTTCCCTTCCAAGCTCTGCCGTGCGCCCAAACCATAGTTTTCCTCCACATATGGGGTATCGCGTACTTAGGAGAAATTGCACAACAAATTTTGTGATATATTTCCGTTCCCTT
>JARQOD010000002.1:129401180-129417636 GCA_033576555.1 Oophaga sylvatica | reverse complement strand
ACCAAAATCCGTGTTTTTTCCACAAAAATAATTTTTAGTCCCCAATTTTTTTTCCCTATGTTAACAGGAGAAATTAGAACCCCCAAAGTTGTTGTGCAATTTTTCCCGAGTACGCTGATACCTCATATGTGGGGATAAACCACTGTTTGGGCATACGTCGGGGCTTGGAATAAAGGGAGCACTGTTTGACTTTTTGAACGCAAAATTTGCAGGAATCAATGGTGGCGCCATGTCGCGTATGGAGACCCCCTGATGTGCCTAAATAGTGGAAACCCCTCAATTCTAACTCCAACACTAACCCCAACACACCCCTAACCCCAACCCTAACCCCTACACACACCTAACCCTAATACAAACCCTAATCATAATCATAACCCTAACCCCAACACACCCCTAACCCTAATCCCAACTCTAACCATAAACCTAACTACAAGCCTAACCCTAATTCCAACCCTAACCCTAATTCCAACCCTAACTCAAATTCCAACCCTAACCGTAATTCTAACCTTAACCCTAATGCTAACCCTAACCCTAGTTCTAACCCTAAGGCTGGGTTCATATTGCGTTTTACCAGCCCGTTCAACACATAGCGTTGACCGGCTGGTAACGGTATAGCATAACGCGATCGCGTTATGCTATACCCGCTAGCGCAGATGAATCAGCAGATAATCAGCCGCGGATCCGCAGCAAAATCAGTCGCGGATCAGCAACAAAATCCGCCGCGGATCAGCAGCAAAATCCGCCGCGGATCAGCAGCAAAATCCGCCGCGGATCAGCAGCGAAATCAGCCGCGGATCAGCAGCGAAATCCGCCGCGGATCAGCAGCGAAATCCGCCGCGGATCCGCAGCGGAATCAGTCGGGGATCCGCAGCGAAATCAGTCGCGGATCCGCAGCGAAGTCCGCCGCGGATCAGCAGCGAAATCCGCCGTGGATCAGCAGCGAATCCGCAGGGAATCAGCAGCGAAATCCGCCGCGGATCAGCAGCGAAATCCGCCGCGGATCAGCAGCGAAATCCGCCGCGGATCAGCAGCGAAATCCGCCGCGGATCAGCAGCGAAATCCGCCGCAGATCAGCAGCGAAATCCGCCGTGGATCCACAGCGAATCAGCAGCAAAATCAGTCGCAGATCAGCAGCAAAATCCGCCGCGGATCAGCAGTGAAATCCGCTGCGGATCCGCAGCGAAATCCGCCGCGGATCCGCAGCGAAATCAGTCGCGGATCCGCAGCGAAATCAGTAGCGGATCCGCAGCGAAATCAGTAGCGGATCCGCAGCGAAATCCGCCGCGGATCAGCAGCGAAATCTGCCGTGGATCTGCAGCGAAATCTGCCGTGGATCAGCAGCGAAATCCGCCGCGGATCAGCAGCGAATCCGCAGGGATCAGCAGCGAAATCAGCAGCGAAATCAGCCAGCGAATCAGCAGCGAAATCAGCCGCGGATCAGCAGCGAAATCAGCCGCGAATCAGCAGCGAAATCCGCCGCGAATCAGCAGCGAAATCCGCCGCGAATCAGCAGCGAAATCCGCCGCGGAATCGCAGCGAATCCGCGCGAAATCAGCAGCGAATCGCCGCAGAAACCGCCAGCGAATCAGCAGCAAAATCAGTCGCGGATCAGCAGCAAATCCGCCCCGGATCAGCAGCGAAATCAGTGCGGATCCGCAGCGAAATCAGTCGCGACGCAGCAATCGTTGCGGATCAGCAGCGAAATCCGCCGCAGATCAGCAGCGAAATCCGCCGCGGATCGCAGCGAAATCGCGCGGATCAGCAGCGAATCGCCGATCGCAGATCCGGACGCAGCGAAATCAGCCGCGGATCCGCAGCTAAATCCGCCGCGGATCCGCAGCGAAATCAGCCTCAAAATTTATTTTGATCACTGTGATAAACTGTCACAGTGATCAAAATAAAAAAAAAGTAAATTAACCCCCCCCCCGTCATAGGTAGGGACAAATAATAAAAAAAATAATTTTTTTTTTTTTCCTAGCGGATTTTGCTGCGGATCCGCGGCGGATATCGCGGCTGATCCGCCGCGGCCACGACCCGATCAGCAGCGAAATCCGCCGCGGATCAGCAGCGAAATCCGCCGCGGATCAGCAGCGAAATCCGCCGCGGATCAGCAGCGAAATCCGCCCGGATCCGCAGCGAAATCAGCCGTGGATCCGCAGCGAAATCAGCCGCGGATCCGCAGCGAAATCCGCCGCAGATCAGCAGCGAAATCAGCCGCAAAATTTATTTTGATCACTGTGATAAACTGTCACAGTGATCAAAATAAAAAAAAAGTAAATTAACCCCCCCCCCGTCATAGGTAGGGACAAATAATAAAAAGAATTTTTTTTTTTTCCTAGCGGATTTTGCTGCGGATCCGCGGCGGATATCGCGGCTGATCCGCCGCGGATCAGCAGCGATATCCGCCGCGGATCAGCAGCGATATCCGCCGCGGATCCCAGCGAAATCCGCCGCGGATCCGCAGCGAATCGCGCGATAAATCCGCCGCGAAATCCGCCGCGAAATCCGCCGCGATATCCGCCGCGGATCCGCAGCAAAATCCGCTAGGAAAAAAAATTTATTTTTTTTTATTATTTGTCCCTACCTATGACGGGGGGGTTCATTTACTTTTTTTTTATTTTGATCACTGTGACAGTTTATCACAGTGATCAAAATAAATTTTTTTACAATGGAGGGCGCACTGCGCACGCGCCGGCCGGCGGGCGCACTGCGCATGCGCCCGCCATTTTCCAAGATGGCGGCGCCCATGAAGAATCCCGGGCAGCCGCCGGGACGGATCCAGGGACATCGGTGGACCGGGAGAGGTGAGTAGGGGACGTCGGAAGGTGAGGGGGGGGGGATCGGAAGGTGAGGGGGGGTGATCGCAGGAGCAGGGGAGCAGACAGCGACGGCGGTGACCGATCGCTGCCATCTTTCGATGGCGCGGGCCGATCACCGTCGTGACATGGTGTGGGGGGGGTCTGATCGCGGTCTCCAGCCATGGCAGATGCTATTGCAGCATCGGCCATGGCTGGATTGTAATATTTCACCAGTTTCATTGGTGAAATATTACAAATCGCTCTGATTGGCAGTTTCACTTTTAACAGCCAATCAGAGCGATCGTGGCCACGTGGGGGTTAAGCCAACCCCCCTGTGGTGATGCAGTAAGGGTCCTGTTACTGCGGGTCGGGTGACCTTTCAGTGACCCCGGACCCCCGACCCGCAGTAACATGATTTATAGCATGACGCCGACGGTGGCGTCATGGGTCGGGATGGCACAGGTTTTCATGACGCCAACGTCGGCGTCATGGGTCGGGAAGGGGTTAAGGGCTTATGCAGGCGATCGTAAGAATAACATTTGTCGCCCTCAGACCAATGTTATTCAATGGGACTGTGCATATGACAGTCTTTCTGAGCAAAAATCACAGCATGCTTGATTTGCATCCGATATTCGAATCACATTGCAAATCCATGCAAGTCAGGGAGTCTGTGGAAAAATTGCAGATGGCACTCTGATGACATCTGACTGTGGTCAGATTTTCATGGACTGACAGAATGGAGAAGATGGAGACCTTTTTTTTTTTTTTTCATCTTCACATCCAAAAAAAATTAGATCACAATGTGATCAAACTCTGATTAACCCCATAACGACCGCCGATACGCCTTTTAACGGTGGCAGTTAAGGGTACTTCTTCCTCAGCGCCACTTTTTAACGTCACTGAGAAATAAGGGTAGATCGCCCCCCCCAGCATTGGAAAATCTGGGGGTCTCGGCTACCCGGGGGTAGCTGACACCCAGTAGAACTGGATCAGGGCCGGTTTTTACGGTTCTCTGTCACGTGATTCCCGTTATTGAACACATAACAATGATCAAAAAAAATTAATTTTTCTCTCCTCTGATATGGTCTAAAAATATCAGAGAAGAGAGAAATGAGGTCCCCCCAGACCCTCCGGTGACCTCCGCCATCCCAGGGCCCTTCTGATCTGTCCCCGGCGCTCTGCATCATCTTCCTGGAAAAAAAAGTGGCGGGCGCATGCGCAGTGCACCCACCTAGATCTGCTGACCGGTACCCGGCAACTATAGGGAATTTTTCCTATTGGTTTACTGTGATAGACCCAATCACAGTGATCAAAATAAAAAAAAATTAGTAAATCAAATCCACCTTTGTCACTCCCTTAGTTAGAAAAAAATACGTAAAATAAAAAATTTTTAATTTTTCTAGTCTTTTCAGTTAGGGTTGATGTTTTTTTTTCAAAATAAAAAAAAAATTATGACGATATGACGGCTAGTGTTGAGCGCAACTCGAGTTTGCATTGGGTGCTCGGGTATGCACGGAGTGTCGCGGATCCCCAAATGTTTTTTCGGGTTGTCTAACAGCAATGAAACATGCAGATCAGAGACTTGAGCACCCGATGCAAACTGGAGTAGCGAGCACTTGCGCTCAACACAAATGACATGTTCAATATGACGACCTAATGTTATGAAATTCTCTGACGTACCTTTGGGTTCAAAATACTCACTATACCCCTGGATAAAATCCTTGAGGGGTGTGATTTCTAAAATGGTGTCACTTGTGGGGGTTTCCACTGTTTAGGCACATCAGGGGCTCCCCAAACGTGACATGGGGTCCGTTGTCAATTCCAGCCAATTTTGCGCTCAAAAAGTCAAATGGCGCTGCTTCCCTTCCAAGCTCTGCCGTGCGCCCAAACCATAGTTTTCCTCCACATATGGGGTATCGGCGTACTTAGGAGAAATTGCACAACAAATTTTGTGATATATTTTCTCCTGTTACCCTTGTGAAAATAAGAAAGTTTGGGTCTAAAGTAAATTTTTTCTGAAAAAAGTCAAATGTTAATTTTTCCTTCCACATTGCTTCAGTTCTTGTAAAGCACATGAAGGGTTAATAAACTTCTTTAATGTGGTTTTGATCACCTTGAGGGCTGTCAGATTTCATAATGGTGTCACTTTTGGGTACTTCGTCATGTAGACCCCTCAAAGTCACTTCAGATGTGTGGTGGTCCTTAAAAAAAAAAAAAAAAAAAAAATGGCTTTGTAAATTTTGTTGGAAAAATGAGAAATCACTGATCAACTTTTAACCCTTAAAACTTCCTAACAAAAAAAAACTGTTTCCAAAATTGTGCTGATGGAAAGTCGACATCTGGGAAATATTATTTATTAACTATTTTGTGTGACACCACTCTCTGATTTAAGGGCACAAAAATTAAACGTTTGAAAATGGCAACATTTTCAACATTTTTGCCAAATTTCCATTTTTTTTTCATAAATAAATGCAAGTCATATCGAAGAATTGTTACCACTGTCGTGATACATGTCACGAGGAAACAGTCTCAGAATTGCGAAGATCCGTTGAAGCGTTCTAGAGTTATCACATAAAGTGACAGTGGTCAGAATTGTAAAAATTGGCCTGGTCACTAAGGGGTTAAACTCTGATCAGAGTTTGATCGTAGCGATTAGCGTAATCGGACAGATGCTCTGGGACGAGAGCGTACGGTGGCGTGACCCTGGCCTGAGAAATACATAGAATGTGTAGTCTAAAATATTCTTGTGTCCTAACAAGCCTTAGGTCTGGTTGTTGCTTTTCTATCAGCATGTGTTTGATTGGTGCATCCTATTGGTATTGTCACATTATTGACCCGTTTTAAATCCTAAAATAGAAGGTTTTAGCTGTTTTTGGAGCTTTTCGTTTGATGACGGGTGTTCGCTGTGAGCCATCCCCTCAAATAGCTCTCCTTTCACTGATCCCCGGGTCCATAACATCCATAAAGAAAGGAATTTTGAGGTTCTGCTTGGTAGCGGCTAGAACAATTATTCCCCGGTACTGGAGAGCGACAAGGGTTCCGTCTGCGGTGGAGTGGGTGTCCGAGATGGATAGAGTGAATCGAATGGAGTCGCTGATGGCCCAGGATGACCAATCTGTGACCGATCGGGGACAGATATGGTTCCTATGGGAGAAATTCAAGGAGAGTTCGGAGTTTCCGGGCTGGTTAGCTGAGTTTTCATAATTCTTGTAGAGTAGCTGGGACCAAGGTTGGTTTAGTTCTCCCTCCCCTTCCCCCCCTTTTATTTTTATCTACTTCTCTTTTTCTTCTCTTTCCCTCTTTTTGTCTTTATTTTTCTATATCTACCTTTTTCCTACACATTCTCAGATTGATTAGTTCAAAGGTTACTAAAATGTGTTTGGACATGACCTGTCTGATTGAGATATTTAGGATTACAAGCTTGTTTTGTCCCTCACAGTGTGGTATTCTACTTGTCTGTATATATTTTTTTTTCTCCATCGCCTCATTGGGAGACACAGACCATGTTCCATGGGTGTTATGCTGCTGCCACTAGGAGGACACTTAACTAATACACAAAGAAAGTTAGCTCCTCCTCCTCCGCAGTATACACTCTCTGCTGGCTCTAGCCTGAACCAGTTCTTGCTTAGTGTCTGTAGGAGGCACTAGGGTCTGGCTTCAGACCCCCACGTTATTATTTTAATTTTTACTTTTTTTGCTTTTTTCTACGGATTCAAGGGGCGACGGGGCCTTTTAAGGTCCCGATCTCCCAAAACCACCAACAGGCGGGCACGCGGAGTGTCGTCTCCCCGTATCCCCTCCTGCAACCTCAATGCGGCCTGAGCTGTCTTCAGGGGCGACGGATTCCTTCAATGGGTCTGCTCTCCCCACATCACCAACAGACGGGAACATGGGGTGTCGCCCCCAAGTACCCCCTTCTGGAGCCAGGTTCTTCAGCCGGACATGCCAGCCCGCCTCACCAATACTGACAAGAAAATTTACCTCAGGTAACATGCAGAGGCTCCATGCGGCGTCCGTGCGGCCCCACTGCACCACCACTGCCAGAAAGCGGATGATGACTGGAGGCAAAAGAGACCTCTCCACCTCCCTATCAAAGGGATGGTTGATTTGAGGATGGATGGCGTGCAGCGCTCCCGACTCTGCTACATACCGGCGATGTGAGTACAGCCACTGGTTGGCACAAACCGCCATGAAAAGCGCCCGGTACATGAGATATTAACCCTCTCCGCCTCCCTATCAAAGGGATGGTGGATTGAGGATGGACGGCGCGCAGCGCTCCCGACTCTGCTACATCCCGGCGACGTGAGTACAGCCACTGGTTGGCACATTACCGCCATGAAAAGTACGCGGTGCATGAGAAATTAACCCTCTCCGCCTCCCTATCAAAGAGATGGCAGATTGAGGTAGTATGACCGCATATGCCACTGGCTCCCACCGCAGTGAGTACCCAAACGCTGCCGCGCTTTTTTCCATGGCAGCTGCTGATGCATCTTCCCACCAGCTGCCGAGGCCTGTCATAATAGGCAGTGGGTCCGACTGCCGCCGCGGCCTGCACCATCACCACCACCGCAGTCTGCGCCACACCGCCGCCGCTGCCTGCTCCAAAACGCCGCTGCGGCCTTCTCATTGGAGTCGCAGCCGCGGCCTCTCTCAGGAACCGCAGCCGCGGCTTCCTCTGGAGCCGCCGCCCTCTCAACTGCCGCGGCCTCCTCATAGGACCCGCCGCGGCTTCCTCAAAGGAGCCGCTGTCTTAATCACCGGAGTCCCTCCTGCGCCTCACCTCCTGCGCTTCTGCGAGTCTCCGCCGCAGCCGTCCAGCAGGGCTGCGGCCTTCTCCAACTGCCGAGGCTGCCTCTCTAATTTAGTCCCCGGCTTTTGGCCGGGTAGGCCTCAGTTACGCCGTCCCGGGTAGTTCCGCCCACGGTTTTTTTGGCGCTCTCCCTGCTTCTCGGCCCCTCTGCATGCTTCCTCCCACCTGTTCTGGCGCTTTTCGTCAAAAACGAGAAGCGCCAACTCAGTCTCGGCCGCCATTTCTCCCTTCAACGCCGCATCTCCTGAGTAGGGGAAAAGCTATCCCCGTGTCTGACAGACGAAGATGGACAGGACACAGGACCCCTGGGTAAGCTTTAACAGCGCTTAACCCCTTCCCTTCAAGTCTCCATGCTCTATTAATATATGAGGCTCCATGCGGCGTCCGTGCGGCCCCACTATATCACCACTGCCCAAAGGTGGATGGTGACTGGAGGCTAACAAAACCTCTCCATCTCCCTATCAAAGGGATGGTGGATTGAGCAGATAATCAGTGCGGATGGCGAGTGGTTTGCATGTGACCTTCGTTGCTCGTCTGCCACTGCTACGCAGTCTAACGTCTCTGGCGGCTCGGACATATGACCTGGGAGCACTGACTGATAAAACACACGCTTACTCCTAGTGTACTACGTGTAATGCCCTACTACCTCGAAGGCTATCCACTGCAATCTGTGCAGTTTGCATCTTCTCACAGGAGCCCAACGAATGGGCAACGTCTCCGGCTTCAGTTTACCTTACGACGAAGGCCCTTTGCCCTTCAAGTCTTCAGACAGGGGCTGACAACAGCAAAGAATGCCCAATTTTCTAACTAACGTCTCACAGGCATTCTGCTGTTTTGGTGTACGCATGCTCCCTTTCCAGCTCCCCCGTCCCTGGGGATTGCAGCAAACACGACTCAGGATATGAGTCTCATGTGGCCGTATATCCGGATTCGCCAGACTACCAGGAATCCTTAGATGCCCTCATCGATCCGGTTAATAGAGCTCTGAGAGCCGTACCATGTCAAAAATTAGTCTTTATCTCACTGAGACCTTCAAAGGACCAAACATCCTCACAGGGTTCTTTACTAATCTCCTGATGCTGACATAGGTCAGAGATATAGTTGCCGGACAAATGATTCTCTGAGCTAAAGCCGTTTAATCACGGTGCCCTTTTGTCCACGCTCTAAAAAGAGAGTGGACGGAGTCTCCAACAATGGATCCTATATTACGGCTCGCTTACTAACCTCTACTGTCTTTGACTGACGGCTTGTCTATTAAAATCCCCACTGACAGTCCAATTGGCCCACGGTCAGTCTTTAGAGGTTTCTGGGGCAACTCTCTTCCCTTCTCTCGCCGTCACCTAGGTGGCCACAGCATGATGGTTCGGACTAGGGCCCTAGCCAAGATCAGCCAAGACAATAGTTTGCCTCACTAAGTGGTTAGTCTGGATTACCAAATAGCCTGGGCCAGGGATTATGGGTACATGCATCCCTAGATACAGCGGACGGCGACACTCTTATAGCTCCAACGCCATTACCATCAGCAGAGCCCTATGGCTCCGAGAGTGGCGAGCAGATTCCCCTTCGAAGAAATCTCTAACTTCCTTTAGCTCTTCCATTCCTGGGAACGCAGACCCTCATGGTCCAAACTCAAGGGTACCCCTTCCCACAAGTTTCTCTGCTCAATGACTCATTGCAGTATCTGAAAGACTCGGACAGGGTAGGCATCCATCTACTCCTGCTTTACCAGGTCTGGCTGGCGGGTATTCACGACCATGGGTCTGAAATCTAGTGGTTTCCAGATACGGACATAGAATTCCTGTTCCCCTCGCCAACTCGTTTCCTCCGGTCCCGTCTTTTAAGGACAAAAGGAACAAGCGGCCCCACCTTATTAGGCCATTTCATGTACTCCGCATCTATGGAACCATTCTCACGCTCCCACACACAGACAGGTTCAAACAGTCTTACCCAAACCTGTTCGTCGTTCCAAAGAAGGACGGAACCGTGCGTCCCATCTTAGAAGTAAAACTGACGGACAAGTTTGTCAGGGTGCGTCTCTTCAAGATGGAATTTTTCCTATGTTGTCACCTCTCATTCCAATCCTTCCCAGCCCGACAAGGATTTCTCCGCTTCGCCATCGCAGACAACCATTTTCAGTTCACGGCTTTAACCTTCTGTCTCGCCTCTGCTCCTAGGCTGTTCTCCAAGGTCATGGCAGTCGTTATTTCTATCCCGTGCTCTCGGGGCATAGTGATTCCACTCTACCCAGACGACCTCCTTTTCAAGAGATCGCACGTTCAAGCCTGTGCAGACAGGGTCAGCATCACCGTGGACACTCTCACTCGTCTAGGTCGGTTAGAGAACTTGTGCAATTCCTTTTCATCCCATCTCAGAGGATCCTCGTTTCAGGCCTGGACACTTCCCGAGTGTTGATAATTCCCCCTTCAGGAAAGATTTTCACTGATCCAGGAAGCTCAGAAGTTTCCTCTCGGCCGTCCCCTTCTCCTGCAGTCTGGAACGCAGGTCTAAAAAAAAAAAAAAAAAAAATGGTGCCGACAATCCATCAGTACTATTCCCTCGACTGCATCTCCGTCGTCTGTAGCAGACATTGCTACCAGCGTGGGACTGATATCCATCCTCTCTGGACCGCTATTTTTCGCCAGTCCCTCCGGATCAGACGGTCTCTGAGGTAGTGGACGTTGTTGTCCTTAATGATTCAGATAAAGTACTTTCTTCCTGTTCCCGCGCTGGTGTTGACCACTGACGCCAGTCTCCTAGGTTGGAGAGTGCTCCCCCGCCTCCACACGATCCAGGGACGCTTGCCCTTTGGGAATCAGGTCTCCTGATCAATTTTCTTGAGATACGGGCAATCAGACTAGTCATCCAATTTCTGCCTGCTTCCCTATGGTCATTCCCCCCGGATCCAATCAGTCCACGCCACGGCTGTGGCATACATCTGTGGTCAGGAGGGCTCACGAACCACAGGAGCTAGTCTTGACGTAGCTCGCAGTCTGCAAAAGGCCGATACAAACCATTTACATTTTTTGTCGGCAGCTCACGTTCTAGGGGTAGGAAATTGGCGCACGTTTTTTTTCTCAGCCGCCAGGGCCTGATCCCAGGACACTTATTCATTTCCTTGGAAGCCTTTTAGCACGGTTGGCAATGCTGGGTAATGCTGCATATAGACCTCAATGGCCTCTATGCTAAGCGCCAAAGTCCCGGCATTTCTAGATCCGTTCTGTGACCCAATTGTCCTCGGGTCAGAGGACCTCGTGCTTCCATGGCATCAGTTTTTCGCTTCCAATACTTTTTCTCCGCCTCTTCTGCTAATTTCAAGTGTCTTCCAGAAGTTCAAGGCGGAGGGAATCCCACTGTTTTTTCGTCGCACCAGTCTGAATACGACGAGCGTGGTACGTGATTCTAGTGCATCTAGACCCCTACCTCTGCGGTTACCAAACCGTCCAGATCTTCCTTTTCCAGAGTGCCAGGACTCGAGTGGACTGGGCTTAACGACCTGAGCATTGACCGCCACACGTAGCGTTCACCGTTATCGTCAATGTCCAGAAATTTACTCTCAGGCGTATTTACCATCGTATTCGAGAAAGCTTTGTTCCCTTGGTGGTTTTAACAACCACGTTTGTTTCCCACTTGTATTTGCCATTTCGTCCATATTGGAGTTCCTCCAAAAGGTTTCCATTCAAGCCTGGCACTGTTTTCTCTCAATGCTATCCACCCTGTTTTCATCTGATCTCAGGTGCTGTACAAGTGGTCTTCAAACTCTTGTAAGATGTATCTATCACTTTTCCTTCTTGGAAAGCTCCCTTTCTGGTGGCTGTAACAAACACTTCCAGAACAGCACCTTTCACCAAATAGGATTGTTTCCAGAGCGACACAGAAAAGGCCTACCTGCCTTTTAAAAAAAAAAAAAAACTTGCAGTGGCCAGATATATCTGCTCTCCAATTTAAGAAGCTTTCCGAGTCTGAGGTCTCCTATCCCTGCGAACCTCAGAGTAAACTCCACTACGTCAGTACAGGCGTCCTGGGTCATTCGGCCCCGGACGTCGATACAGCAAGGTTGCAGGGCTGCAACTTGGTCCAGTCTTGTCACGTTAGTTAACTATTACACTTAAGCCTTTTCAGAGGCTACCCTTAGCAGATAAATTCTGCAATCGACAGCAGCGCATCTGTAGATCAGATTATTCGCTGCGTATATTAAGGTTTCGGCTGTCGTGCTGTTTCCCACCCATGGACTGCTTTAGGACGTCCCATGGTCTGTGTCTCCCAATGAGGCGATGGAGAAACAGGGATTTTTGTGTACTCACCGTAAAATCCTTTTCTCCGAAACGCTCATTGGGAGACACAGCAACCAACCTTTTTAGTCTAACGACTTCTGCTTGTCTCTTTCAGCCGATGTGGTGATCACTAATATTATGTGAATGATCGTACCTTGGTATGATGTTAACCTTCTCCTACTGCTTTTGCACCGAACTGGTTCAGGCTAGAGCCAGCAGAGGGTGTATGCTGCGGAGGAGGAGCCAATCTCTTTGTGTATTAGCTTAGTGTCCTCCTAGTGGCAGCAGCATAACACCCATGGAACATGGTCTGTGTCTCCCAATGAGCGTCTTGGAGAAAAGGATTTTACGGTGAGTACACAAAAATCCCTGTTTTTCTTTTTTTTGTATTCATATGTATATCATCTTTCTGAATTGTTATACCTAATTTTGAAAAGTTTAGTAAACACATTTAAGGAAAAAAAATAAAATAGAAGTTTTATTTTATATATCGCTTTAATTTAGCTTGGTCCTATACAAAACAAAGCATTTTCTGTCAGTCACCTGCCGCGTACAATGGAAGCTGTATACATTGTACATTAGTACACAGTCTTGTTTGTGTAAATGTATGAAGTGCTCATTACTTACAGGACATTCTGAGGTAATGGCTTTCATTGTGTTTTTTTTTTTAGAGTAAATCTGCTGCAAGTGCAACGAGAGAGTGGACAGAACAAGAGACTCTTCTACTTCTGGAGGTGATATATGACTGAGTCACTCGAAATACAAGGCCAATACGTCTTTGTGATGTTTATAAGCCTGAGCTTTTAAATTACATTCTAGGCTCTAGAAATGTACAAAGACGACTGGAACAAAGTGTCTGAACATGTTGGCAGCCGGACTCAAGATGAATGTATCTTACACTTCCTGCGGCTGCCAATTGAGGACCCCTATTTGGAGGACTCTGAAGCGTCTCTTGGGCCCCTGGCCTATCAGCCTATACCGTTCAGCCAGTCTGGTAACCCAGTGATGAGCACAGTGGCTTTCCTAGCATCTGTGGTGGACCCTCGTGTGGCATCTGCTGCTGCCAAATCGGCTCTTGGTAAGTTCTTTGTAATGTGACGTTAGATTCAGTAGAAATATTACTAAGGTTTATGCTCTCTCCTAACAGATGAGTTTTCCAAGATGAAGGAAGAAGTTCCTACAGCATTGGTGGAAGCTCACGTTCGCAAAGTTGAAGATGCAGCCAAAATAACGGGTAAACCTGATCCTAGTTATGGACTTGAGAGCAGCGGTATTGCTGGCACGAACTATGAAGAAAATGACCGGACAGGTGAGTTTTCTTGTCCTTGCTGAAAAAGATACTGTTATGTGCCAAGAGCAAACAACACTGACCCATGTACTCTCTCACTCAGGAGCGGACACAGAAAGCAGAGGGCCTCTGTGCAAAAACAGTATGTGGACCCCTTGTTTTCCAACTGTTGATTTTATTACAATGGGGTGCAAGTCATAGTACTCCTTCATGACAGTGTTTCTGAACTCCAGTCCTCAAGACCCACCAACAGGTCATGTTTTCAGGATTCCCTTAGAACTGTATAGGTGATGGAATTAATGCTTGATCAGGTGATGAAATTATCCCTTGTGCAATACTAATGATATCCTGAAAATGTGACCTGTTGATGGGTCTTGAGGACTGGAGTTGAGAAACACTGTTGTAGGAGATCCCGTAGCTGTGTGATATTTAGCAGTCACAATTGATGGCCGTGTAACTATTGACTTAAAATCTTGCATGTATCCTCATAATCTGTAAGGCTATGTGCCCACGATCAGGAAATAGCAGCGTTTTGGACACAGCATATTTTGGCTGCTTGCAAAATGCTGCGCTTTAGTCACGCAGTTAAATTTGCACATGTTCAGTGAACCGTGCAGATTTACCACATCTACTGAATGGATGAGGTTACACAGCGTCTCCGCTGTAGGTAACTGACATGCTTCGGCTCTTACACCCGCACCACGGCTGAGTTCACACAGCATTAAATAGAAGCGCAGTGGGCATGGGATTTCTATAAAACCCATCCACTGTGCTCCTAATATAGAATGCAGCGTTTTGGACGCAGCACAGGTGCTATTCCTGATACCCTTAGGAGTGATTATAAGTTACTTTGAAGTTGACGGTGCCCCGAACATCCCTCTTCCTACAGCAGCTGTACAAGTTACACATGGGGTATATCCATTTAACGCAACAGCTGCACTATTGCTGGTCTAGAAGCGAACATATAGACAGCCTTATATTGATGAGGAACCCCAGTAATACAGATGACATTACAGAAAAATGTATTCTATATTTCAAGGGGAGACTTAACACAAGGCATTTAGAAGCAGACCTGCTCCTCTTTCGCTGTCGCTGCATAATTGCAGCCTGTGCCTGCAGGGCATTGTCAGATCCCAGGCTATATCCTGACCATGGCACCTGCATAAAGGGTGGGATGTACAATTCTCTGCATTGTGTTGCTCCACCCTGACTGATGACTAAACTAAGAATAGGGTAAAAGGACAAAGTATTTTATTCCATGGTACCTTTTATAAATGTTCTTTAATTTCCAGCACTGACAGCAATGTTTCTTCCCTAGAGGAGAACAGTACAGAAGAGCCCCCTCCTGACCCACAGCCTACAGAAGAAAAAAAAGAGCCAAAGGTAAAATCCCACAAATCGCAGACAATATCATTGTACTTTAGTTTCAAAGATTTGTATTAATTATCCATTTAAATAGTTTAATGGGTGTAAGGTACAAAAAATATCATTGTGCTTTAGTGGTTGAACTTCTGATGTGAAGACCGGGTATATGAACCCCTATATAATAGGAATCTACTGTTGGTAAATTGTCAGCTTGTTCTGCTCTATAGCTCTGTACACTAATGATCGCTGCTCATCTGAGCTGAGGATAGACAAATCTTGAGTATTGTAGAGACACTTATAAATGAGTATGGAGCATAGCTTTCATTTTCTTGGACAATTGTCATTTGAGCTTTCTAGCATACTTAAAGGGGTATTCCAGTCACAAGAGTTTACATGCATGATTGGTTGGCACCTGCCAACTGGATGCCCAAAAAAGTAGTTTGGCTGGTGGTCATGACCTGCTTCTCTATTTAAAGTCTGACAAAAAAAAAGCCCAGAGTTAAGACCCCCACTATCTCACGTATCGGCTTTGTAGTGGGTGGGTGATAAATACTTCTGTCTGGAATTCCCCTTAAGCCCTTCACGACCTTTGACGTACATGTACTTTAAGGACGGTGTCCCTGAATGTGATACGGGCTCGCATGCCGTGCCCATGACTTTCCCTGCAGATTATAGCTGATTTAATCTGTTAAATGCCTTTGTCAATCTCTGGCAGAGACATTTTACATGCCAGCAGGGGGTCGTGTGATTCCACCTGCCTATCAGCGCGCCCATGACGTGATCGTGGGGCGCAGATGGGTTGCCATAACAGTCGGGAGGTCTGCTTATGACCCCCATGCCTGTCACTACATTTAGCTGTCATTGATAGGAGATTGTAATTTTAGCTATACATAATAGTGCAGTTATGATGTACTGCTATGTATAGCACAGCACAAGCGATTAGATGATTACAGCTTTGAGTCCCAATTACAGTAAAAAAAAAGCATATTTTTAAAAAATATGTAAAAAAAAAATTTAACCTTTTTTCCCCCATTAAAAATTAAACAATTAATACATTAAAAATTGCATATATTTATATATATATATATTATATTATATATATATATATATATATTTGGTATTGCTACATTCGTAACAGTCCAATCTATCAAAATATAAAATTAGCGAGAAAAAAACAAAACTTCAGAATTATGGGTTTTTGGCTGCCAAAATATTGCAATAAGAGGCGATCAAGGCATGGTGTCTACGTCGAAATTGTATCAGTAAAATCGTCCGCTCAATGCGCAAAAAATTATTCCTTACACAGCCCCATATTCTGAAAATTTAAAGCGTTACGGGTCTGGGAAAATGGCGACACAAGCTACATTTTATTTTTATTTTTTTTATATATATACAAAATTCCAAATTTTCTTGTTTACTCCCATCTCTTCTTCTCTTGATGTGCACTCAGGGATCCATGCAGCCCTGTGTGGGACTTGGTTTTAGCTCATTCAGTAGCTGAGTTAACCAAGGAATCCCAGACTTTGGTTATGGTTGTGGAACGATTGCCCAAGGCCTCTGCCGCCCCTGATATTTGCAGAGTTAGAGCTCTAAAAAACCCTACAGATAGACGTATTGAGTCCATGGTCAGGTCAGCGTTTGAAGCTGCAGGCTCTGTCCTGTGCCCAGCCTTTGATACCACCTGGGTTTTTAAGGTGGTTACCACACAGCCAAAACACATTTAGAAGGGTGTTCTTTCCGGTTCTCCTAGGATGGGGTTTTGGATGTTGCCAACCAGATCACTGAGGCTGTCAATTATCTTTGTTCAGCCTCCTTGTTGCTTCCAGCTGTTCGGCTCAAGCAGTGAGCAATATTGTGGCTATCTGCCGCACTCTATGGCTCAGAGCATGAAAAGTGGATCTCTCTTCCAAGAGATTCTGTAAAG
>JARQOD010000002.1:129361180-129401080 GCA_033576555.1 Oophaga sylvatica | reverse complement strand
CCCGTGACGTTGCAGCTTAAATAGGGCAAAACGGGTGGAAAATGGCTTTTGGCAGCTTCACCTTGTTTTCCTCAATTCATGGGCAGTTATTTTGTGCCTTTTTTTACCAACACGCTTCTTGCACCCTGTTGGCATTTTCCATGAAACGCTTGATTGTTCGTGATCACGTTTCAAAAGTTTGCAATTTCAAGACGCTGCATCCCTCTGCAAACATCTCACAATTTTTGACTTTCAGAGTCCGTCAAATCTCTCTTTTCCTCACCCATTTTGCAAAGGAAAGGAAGTTGCCTATAATTAAGCACATCTTATATAGGGTGTTGATGTCATTAGACCACACCCCTCCTCTTTACAGAGATGCAAATCACCTGATTTACATAATTGGCAGTTGGCTTTCAAGCCTATACAGCTGGAGTAAGGACAACATGTATAAAAAGGATGATGTGATCAAATACTCATTTGCCTAATAATTCTGCACACAGTGTACAGCCAAAAAGTTATATAAGAAACTACCATCGCCATGATGGCACATCACAGCACTGAGATTCTTACAGGTCACCTCTTGACAAAGCCTTGTGTCGAAACGGGAGGGCGACACACCGCCGGGATGAGAGTATAATCAGTATATATATGGCTTAACTAATGACTTTCTGTTCTGTATCCCCAGACATAATATGTGTATCCTTATGCCTATTTGTGTGAATATATTTTTTATTTTGTTTAACTCTACACAACTGGCTAGCACTGTTTTCCACTATCTTTAAGCCGCAGATTGCTATACTTATTCTGTATAAGCTACTTTGCATGGTGTTTGCTAAATCTTCTAGTTTGTGGCCGCCTTTTTTTTAACCCACTATTATACTTATTTCTAATACATTTTTATATTTCTATATATACAGTACTTTTTAGTGTAGGATTGTTTATCAAGAAATACATAAAGCTTTATACAATATAAGTAAGCCATTTTTCCTAAAAGCATAACATAAGAATAGTTAGTGAAAGTTAAAAAAAAAAACAACAAAAAAAACACAACAGATAATCAGTCAATTCAACTTTAATAGAAAATAAATAAAGCAACCAAAAAACTATTAGTGCAGCAAGTCTGTGCAGGGAGGTATAAAGAGATCAGTAACATAGTATACATGCCCACTGCTCCCCCAAGTGTCTCAGAAAGAACATGTCTGTGTGAAACTGATGTGGCAAACTGAACTTAGAGACGTCTCGTCAAAATAAAATCTCTGTCCACAGAGATATTCTAGATGTGAAATCAGTGGGGCCATATAGAATGCATCCTAAGCCGTCTATATGGACATACAAGTTATATAGAAAGTTGTTAATCTATGGACAGCACAGAGATCTTCCCGAGAGTCTGTCTGTAGGGGTCTATACTTCTTGCCCCTGTATGACCATGATCAATAATGGGGAAGAAACTTCAAAGGGAAAGGAGAACATACCCCCCACAATAGCTTAGAGCAGGTTTCCCAGTGTGAGACATGTAAAGACAGACAGTCTGCTCTCACTGGTGACCCTGTTGAGCTCTGTGCGATTACAAAGTTCTCTCTTCTCTACTTACAGCACTAACACTTCTTCAGCCTTCACAGCAGCCACAGGTGTGGGGGGAGGGCAGTATAAAAGAGCTGAGCTTTGTCTCATTACAAACTATCAGCTCTACTCTCAGTGTTGTCATTACTGCACCTTCCCCAGTGTGGGGACAAAAGTGGAAGAAGTGTTAGTAATCACACTTTTTTTGCTCTACTCTCCACTATATAAATGTCATTACTAACACTTCAACTTTCATCACAGAACTGAGAGAGGAAAGCGGATATCACAAACCTGAGACAAAGCTCAGCTCTTTTGTACTGCCCCTCCACACAGACTTGTGACTGTTGTGATGAAAGCTGAAGAAATGAGGCAACTGAGACTTCTCATAGGGATAAATTTAATGTAGCTTTTATTCCATTTAAAAAAAAAAACACGGCAAAAGTACAAAAGTGAGGTAGATCATGCTATGTTTCGGCCATAATGGGACTTTTTCAAGCCAGAAATACAGAAAATAAAAATGCAGCAAGAACATTTTTATTGTCTGTATTTCTGGCTTTAAAAAGGCTGAAACGTCTACCTCACTTTTGCCATGTGTTTTTTTTAAATGGAATAAAAGCTAAGTTTTATCCCTACAAGAAATCTCTGGTGGGACCTTGTGGGAGGTGACCACGAAGCTGCACAGAGTGGCCATTGGTGCATGAGTAATATCCACTGGATGCAGAAAGCTGAAGAAGTGTTAGTAATCACAGGTATCTCTGCTGTACCCCTGGCACTTTGTAATCAGAGACAGCTCAGCAGGGAGACAGACTGAGAACCCTGCTCTAAGCCACTGAGGGGCTCGTTCTCCTTTCCCCTGCATGTTGCTACTTGCTTATGATTGGTTAATGTTATACAGGAGGAAGAAGTACACGTCCCTAGAGGCAGACTTTCGGGAAAATCTCTGTCCCGCTCATGGATCTTAACAGCTCATTTAGATATTCCAGAGAAATCCATGTTTTTCTTAAGATTTCAGATTGCAGATATCAAGATATAATTTTATTCAACCTTGTTTGCACGGCAATATAGGCAGCATATGAGGTTTGGGGGAAACCTTGAGTCATATATAGGAAGAGAGTCACTAGCAGAGGGGAGCATAAAAAAGCACAGGAGACAAAGCAACCTATACGGTCATAGCGCTGCCCCAACACAGAAGTCGTTTTCCTACTTTCAACCGATTTTTTTTTTTAGTTGCCTTTCTTTGACATACAGAAAGGCAATGAGGAGTAAAACTAGCATGCTAAGTGAAATCTGGATCAAAATCTGAAATTAAATTACATAAGTTACAAAAATAATCTAACATTCACTGAAATCTTCACAGCTTCTTTCAGTTTATTAAAAAAACATTAATAAAATGCATTGTTCTGTACTTTGCTGCGCATATTCAGAAAGGGTTTCTAAAGCCTAATCAGTGCTATTGCACAATCTCCAGTAGATTGACTGACCGTTTATCTCAGGATATGGAAAGCCTCCACTACCAAGGTTAGAAGGTTTACAATGTGCTGCTCACTTCCACACGAGAGGCGAGTGGTGCCCATGACGTTTTGATCTCACACATCCATTGAGACACATGCACGATTGTCCGGTACGGTGAACACTTCCAATTCTAGTGAACAAAGCACGTAAATAACACCTGCACATCCGTGCACGACACCTGCAGATCCGTGCATAATACCTGCAGATCGGTGCATAATACCTGCACATCCGTGCATAATACCTGCACATCCGTGCATAATACCTGCAGATCCGTACATAATACCTGCAGATCCATGCACGACACCTGCACATCCGTGCACGACACCTCCAGATCCGTGCATAATACCTGCAGATCCGTGCATAATACCTGCAGATCTGTGCATAATACCTGCACATCCGTGCATAATACCTGCACATCCGTGCATAATACCTGCACATCCGTGCATAATACCTGCAGATCCGTGCATAATACCTGCAGATCCGGGCACGACACCTGCACATCCGTGCATAATACCTGCACATCCGTGCATAATACCTGCAGATCCGTACATAATACCTGCAGATCCATGCACGACACCTGCACATCCGTGCACGACACCTCCAGATCCGTGCATAATACCTGCAGATCCGTGCATAATACCTGCAGATCTGTGCATAATACCTGCACATCCGTGCATAATACCTGCACATCCGTGCATAATACCTGCACATCCGTGCATAATACCTGCAGATCCGTGCATAATACCTGCAGATCCGGGCACGACACCTGCACATCCGTGCATATTACCTGCACATCCGTGCACAATACCTGCACATCCGTGCATAACACCTGCAGACCCGTGCACGACACCTGCAGATCCGTGCACGACACCTGCACATCAGTGCATAATACCTGCACATCCGTGCATAATACCTGCACATCACGCAGGCATCTTGGCAGATGTGTGGGGTTGTAACATTCGATACAGATGACTGCAGCACTCCATACTGAAATCCTGCTGCATGCGTTTATTAACTCCCTAACACACATATGGCAGCTTTTCATTATGGAGTCCTGTGGTTATCTCTCTTGCACGAGGTTAGACATCCCAGTAGGCCAAGGAGTTTGATCTGCAGGAACCCAGTTACCTGTTTTTCTACTATGAGGATGTGCTGCTGAATCTCCCTACATGGGGTAGTAACGTCATTAGCACTTCTCACCTTGATGAAGAAGCGAGTGGCGCCACATAACACCTATACACTTGATTACGGCAAAGGATGAATGTACTGTGTCAACGGCCACATCTAGGATATACCCGGAAGTTGCTTGAGTCCCACAATCACATTAATACTTTTTTATGCATGGTAGACATAACACTCATAACTGTAGGTATAAGAATAGGTGCCTTGCAAATTCTGGTAAGGTAGAGTAAGACCTCCATTTCATTTTAAAGCACATTCACATAAATACTACCAATATTCACCTACTATATTACATAAATGTTGCAAAGCTATGTAACACCATATAACTGCTCATAAAAGTCTCTGAACTATCACATTTAACACTGATATGAAGTATTTGCACTCGGCCCAGAATGAGTACGATCACTCATTTTTGCTCACTTTTTTAATGGAGCTCACCTGGCACAGGACTGGAAGTGATGGCAGAGCCTCCCTGCATTGCAGCTACGATGGCGGGGCTGTGAGATGCAGCTGAATTCAGGAAGGATGGCATGTTAAGAGGGGATGGAGACATGGTTACAGTAGGGTTATGTGTAAGTGGAGGTGCCCCTCCAACAAGACATGCTGCTGGGGGAAAAGTGCCATGCATGGAATGATGAACTGAGTAAGGGTTAGTTGAATGGTTGTGATGAAAAGCGTCAACTAAGTCACTACCCATATTAAATGGGGCAGGAAAAGGCATGCTGGGATGCTGATTACCGGGCACCGGTGGCTGGGAAGGAACTGGTACTGCTGTTGGATCAATGGGTTAGGTGTTTGTTGACCTGTGTATGAACCAGAACCTGCAGGAAAGAAATTGAGACAAAGAGAATTGTATTAATATTGATATACAATACTACACATACGTGTAAGTCTTTAACCCCTTCAAATATTTACGCCATCGGCCATTAAGTGACTAAAAGCCATAGGTGGATTAGACATCCACCACCAGCTGTTAACAAGTTAAATTCTGCTGTCAATCACTGACAGCGGCATTTAACATGCAGACAGGAAGTTCATCATTGATCCTGTCCATCGACGGCCCTGTCACATCATCGCATGGTGCAGATGGGCTGTCATGAATGGCGGGGGGCCTGCTGCCTGCTAAAGACCCCCGTGTGTCATCTTGAAACTCCTGTGAACGCCAGTCTGCCATTTTTCCTATACACAACATAATATACATTATATATATATATATATATATATATATATATATATACATACACAGGTCCTTCTCAAAAAATTAGCATATAGTGCTAAATTTCATTATTTTAAATAATGTAATGATTACAATTAAACTTTCATATATTTTAGATTCATTACACACCAACTGAAATTTGTCAGGTCTTTTATTGTTTTAATACTGATGATTTTGGCATACAACTCCTGATAACCCAAAAAACCTGTCTCAAAAAATTAACATATTTCAACCATCCAATAAAATAAAAGTGTTTTTTAAAAACAAACAAAAAAACCATCAAATAATAAAGTTCAGTTATGCACTCAATACTTGGTCAGGAATCCTTTTGCAGAAATGACTGCTTCAATGCGGCGTGGCATGGAGGCAATCAGCCTTTGACACTGCTGAGGTGTTATGGAGGCCCAGGATGCTTCGATAGCGGCCTTAAGCTCATCCAGAGTATTGGGTCTTGCGTCTCTCAACTTTCTCTTCACAATATCCCACAGATTCTCTATGGGGTTCAGGTCAGGAGAGTTGGCAGGCCAATTGAGCACAGTAATACCATGGTCAGCAAACCATTTACCAGTGGTTTTGGCACTGTGAGCAGGTGCCAGGTCGTGCTGAAAAATGAAATCTTCATCTCCATAAAGCATTTCAGCCGATGGAAGCATGAAGTGCTCCAAAATCTCCTGATAGCTAGCTGCATTGACCCTGCCCTTGATGAAACACAGTGGACCAACACCAGCAGCTGACATGGCACCCCACACCATCACTGACTGTGGGTACTTGACACTGGACTTCAGGCATTTTGGCATTTCCTTCTCCCCAGTCTTCCTCCAGACTCTGGCACCTTGATTTCCGAATGACATGCAAAATTTGCTTTCATCAGAAAAAAGTACTTGGGACCACTTAGCAACAGTCCAGTGCTGCTTCTCTGTAGCCCAGGTCAGGCGCTTCTGCCGCTGTTTATGGTTCAAAAGTGGCTTTACCTGGGGAATGCGGCACCTGTAGCCATTTCCTGCACACGCCTGTGTACGGTGGCTCTGGATGTTTCTACACCAGACTCAGTCCACTGCTTCCTCAGGTCCCCCAAGGTCTGGAATCGGTCCTTCTCCACAATCTTCCTCAGGGTCCGGTCACCTCTTCTCGTTGTACAGCGTTTTCTGCCACATTGTTTCCTTCCAACAGACTTCCCATTGAGGTGCCTTGATACAGCACTCTGGGAACAGCCTATTTGTTGAGAAATTTCTTTCTGGGTCTTACCCTCTTGCTTGAGGGTGTCAATGATGGCCTTCTTGACATCAGTCAGGTCGCTAGTCTTACCCATGATGGGGGTTTTGAGTAATGAACCAGGCAGGGAGTTTTTAAAAGCCTCAGGAATCTTTTGCATGTGTTTAGAGTTAATTAGTTGATTCAGAAGATTAGGGTAATAGGTCGTTTAGAGAACCTTTTCTTGATATGCTAATTTTTTGAGACAGGTTTTTTGGGTTATCAGGAGTTGTATGCCAAAATCATCAGTATTAAAACAATAAAAGACCTGACAAATTTCAGTTGGTGTGTAATGAATCTAAAATATATGAAAGTTTAATTGTAATCATTACATTATGTAAAATCATGAAATTTAGCACTATATGCTAATTTTTTGAGAAGGACCTGTATATTGAAAAAAAGACAAAAGTTCAAATCAAGCACCTTTTGCCCCATTAAAAATAAAGCAATTTAAAAAAAATAAATTAAAAATACACATATTTGGTACATTCAGAAATGCTCGATCGAAATATAAAAAAAAATATGAATCAATCAATCTTGTCTCATCGATTGCATTTTTTCTGTGCTGTGTGGTGTATAAATATGTGATTCTTCAGATTTTGTATTAGTTTAGCCTGATGAAGAGACCTGAGTAGTCTCGAAAGCTTGCAGTTTGTTATCATCCTTTCAGTTAGCCATTAAAAAGTATCAACCACTGAGGACTCTCAACTCTAAATATTTTTCTATCTACTGGCTAATACGGTACAAAGATATACATCTATACTGTAATTAACAACTAGAAACTTAAAGCCACCATACAATTTAGACTAACGTTGGCTGAACCTGCAGACATCGACAGGCTTGGACGACAGTCTAATGTGTATATGGTTTCCCAACAGACGATTGTCAGGAAAGGTAAGGGACTGACATGTAGGATTTCGGACTGACGAACCTCTTATCTTCCAAGAGACAATACACCGCCAGAGATATCTGGCAGCGGCTCTCTCATAGAGAACACAAGAGTACTTGCTCGGCCAATAGAGCGCTCCTGTGTATGAGAGAGTTGGGTGAGATAGCTGCTGGACAAACGATCGAAAGACAGCTTTCAAAAATGTTTGAGGGGCTTTAGCTGAAGAAAGTTGTCAGATCCTATAGTAATGGAAGTCATGTCTGATTCAATGACATTGGTAAAAATGGTTATTTGAGCGCCAGAGCGGTGTGTGACAAAGACAGCACTCAATGTCGGGGCGGGGGGGACTCCGAAGGGTTGTTGCATAGAAGTATGCAAAAGATCTCCTGTTTTTAGGAGACAAGTCATTTTAATCTAACTGAATCGTAAAAGTGGGAAAGTCTTCCAGAAATTTAACATGGTGGTGGACAAACATTTTAAGGAAGCTGAAATAAAAAGGTTGATGCTAAACAAGTATAAGATGAATACCGCCGAGCAGACGTGTGGTCACTCACTGTGTGCCGGACTGGGCTGTGCGGCTGCTTGCGGCTGACTGTTTACTGGCGGCTGTGCTGAGGACGCGTTTGGCTGAGCAATTCCGTCTGAACTGCTCGTTGTATTTGCAGCCCCGGGTGTGACAGATGCTTGTGGCACTGGGATGGAGTGAGCCGTGGGCGGCACCGGCTGACCACTCGGCGGGGTCTGGTGTTGCTGCTGGTGTTGGTTCTGAATCTGCTGGAAATGTTGCTGACGAGCCCTCAGTTCTGCATACTTTAACTGCTCCATATGAAATGATTGTCTGTCTGCAAGAAGCTGCTGTCTCTGGTATTCCAGCTACGAAACGAAAAAAATAAGATACAATTATTTCAAAACCGTCTGACCAGATAGTGGGAATGTCACATTCAAATACTAAAAGACAGTGATGAGCCGCATCAGAAGAAAACCTAGACGCCTTTTCTCTGACGAATTGCCCCCACACCTACTAATACAACAGGTAAGAGCTGCCAAGACCCCTCACATGTCAAATATTCATTGACACTTAACACAAGTGTCATAGTCCAATGATGGCAATGTATCGATCGATAAACATGGAGCAAAGCTTTGCCACTGGAATTCTGCAGCAAGACGCCCAGATCATTTCTTTTGGTGATAGCGCTGACATGCTAGTCTTTGAATTACCACATTATCACTACTACTTGGATTTTATCAAAATGCTTTGGTTGGATGTTTTTTTTACATATTAATTACTTGTACATATTAATATCTGTTGCATTAATTTTATAAAGCAAAAATCCAATTAAATGAAGGTCATAATTCTATTTTCAAAGAGATCCTGTTATTAGATTCATGCTGCAGAAAACACGGGCAGCGTGAATCAGCGCCTGGCTGTGCGACTGCAGACCGGTATGATTCACCCTGAAACGCTGCAGTATTTCAGTGAGAAATGGCTTGAAAACCCAAATGGGCACTTCAGCTTCTCCACACTCCTGGTTAATGGGTCTTTCCCAATGGGTGTACTTGTAATCACCTGGAAAGGTGTGGGGAGAAGCCGGCTGGGGGCCACGCTATTAGGTCCCTCCCTATAGTCCCCGGCCAGTTTTCCTCTGCAGCATTTCACAGTAAATCATACTTGGCTGCGATTGCGCAGCAAGTGTCCGATTCATTCTCCCCATGATTCTGGAAGTATGGATCTAGCGACAGGTTCCCTTTAAATACACATAACAGTCAACGGGTCATTCTGAGGGCCCAGCTGCCACATGTAATGGCTGTCCCTGCATATGTCCTGCAGAGGTCGGACATGGGATGAAAATGGATCCCTCCTTCCATTAGTTTGATCACGTAAATACTGCAGATGACAATGACAGCCAATCTCCGGCAGATGATGGCACAAAGACATTTTGCGCTGATGTCATCATATGGTTTAGTGGCTAAAGTTAAACAGTGGGCAACATAAAAGAGAACGTACAGCTTCCCTCTCTCTGTCCATGATGGTTTCAAGCTCCTCAAAGTGCCTCAGTTTAATTTCCAGCTTTTTCATCTGAGTCTCCACTAACAGAGCCACCAGGGACTTGATCTTCCGCTCCTCCACTGCTGCCAGGTGCTAAGAAAGGAGAAACAATTAAATCATTACTGAGATCCTGAGGCTATGCAATATTTACAATGTCATATCACATAACCGCTGATAAAACAGAGCGTGCATCTGAGGTTCCCACAATATCAGAACGCTGCCGACAATAGGACCAGATATCTTGCTCACCTTCGCCTTCACAGCAGCAGCAGCCAAAGCCGCGGCAGCAGCGGTGGACAGGTTGCCTTCTCCAATTTCTCTTTCTACCTTATTCTTTACTTCAGTCTCTTCCTTATCTGTCTCTTCAGATCCATCTTTGCTGTCTGAAACCTTCTCTCCATCTGCTGAAAAAGAAGCAAAGTAAACAATCCTGTTACTGTATATCTGGGAGGATTCTGATCCTCATTTAGATTTTCTTAGCAATTAGTGTGAAATTCTTTCCTCCAAAACAGTGACTCCTCCTCAGCACTATAGGTTTACATGTCAAGATCAGAAAAGTAACAACCATGGACTTTCAAGCCATATTCCCATATCCTAAACTGCAGTGACAAGGAAAAAAGCTTTGAAAAGTTGCACTTTTTTGTGCAATGTAGAGTTGTGCCAAAAAATCTGCAACTTGTTGTGTTTTCACGTAACTTTGGATCAGTTTTGCCAAAATGTGCGGATCACGGTGGGGCAGGGCGTAGTCCACCCATTTGTTTCCTGAAAAGTGGCGTCGTTTTTTATTCAAGAAACGCTACTCCAGTTCCTAAGAGGCGCGCCAGAAATGGTACTCCAGTTCCTAACAAGAGTAGCTTTTCTGGTGCGGCGCACGTAGGCACAAACCACTCAGAAGAGGCGCGCACATCTTCTAATCCATCAAGACTGGCATACAGCGAGTGTGTGAAGTGCCAGTCTTGATGAATTATCCTGTTTTGGATTTTTTTCTGCAGGTGTTAGAACCAAAATGCGCAAAATCTGCTATGATTATTACTGTGTTTTTGCTGCAGATTTGACACCGCTATGTTTAGTGCAGAAACAAGCATGCAATTGTGTTTTTAATGCCGCCTGCCTGATGAATGTGATTTTTTTTTTCAAACTGTACTATATTCAGTATGTAAAATATGGGGCTGGTCTGTGAGGGATCAGTGACCTGCCATAAGATAAATGTGTAATCAGAGCACCACATGAAGACCCCCCACAGGCCACAAAGGGGCATGAGCATATCATTAACTGAAAACTACAAATAAAGATTTAACAACAACCACAAGACGAATTTCATCGACCAAGGTATCACATTAATCAGTATAACGGCGCCGACCTGACACTGTGTGTAGGGTACTGTGCACAATCCTGCTGACAGGTTCCCTTTAAGTGAACAGTGGGCATGAATTTTCATGAAATCACATCCACTTTTTTTTTTGATCTGTTAAACAGATTTTCTGTGCAAAAAATGCAGCATTTAATACATGTGCCCCGGCTATGTACTGTCTAACTTGCTGTGACTGCAATTATTAGGAATTACCGTAAATTATTTACTAAAACAGACATGTCAGGAGAGCAGACAAGTTCTCTTTACATAAGGCACCAACCCTGATATAAAATAATAAAAAGTACCATATTTTTCGGACTATAAGACCCACCAGACTATAAGACACACCCAGGTTTTAGAGGTGGAAAATAGGGATAAAAATATTTGAAGCAAAAAATGTGGTAAAATATTTAATAACATAAACATACTATTGGTGTTATTATATATAATAGTATAGTATGTAGGAAGCTACGGGTAGGAGATGGTGCTGCGGGACCAGTGTGGCGTCTCTGTAAAGTACTATGTGAAGACGCTGGAGGGCACAGGGCTTATATAAAGCACCACTCCAGCACTGAAAAATAACACTGGAGTGCTGCTTTAAGATCCCATGGGAGAACTGTAACTCCCAGCATGTCCTGCAGAGCCTATGGCATGCTTGGAGTTATAGTTCACCACAGGAGTGGCAGAGTGCCTTTTATGTGTTGTAATTACTAAACTTTTAATTAATTCTTCCTTGTACAGGCTGTGCTCACATCAGTGCAGGTCCTGCAGCCGGCCACGTCAGAAAACCGAGAGTCTCTCTCTACAGCTTACAGGACTTGTGGTGAGGTAATGAAGGGCTGGAGCATCACATGAACGCACAGAGCCCTCCCTCTTATTACCTCACCACAGGTCCTGTAAGAGGAAGCTGCATTGTTTCTAGTGCTGTGTCTGCAGGACCTGTGGTGACATAATGAAGAGGGAGGGCTCTGTGCTGTCATGTGATGCTGTAGCCCGCCCTCTTCATTACCTCACTACAGGTCCTATAATGACGGGAGCACTCAGCATCAGCACAGCCCGGGCTGTGCTGTCAGGTATGCGACTGCGGCGATCTCTCCGGTGGCCTCCTGCCGCTGCCTCCACCGGACACACGATCTCCCAGCCGCTGCAGGAATCTGGCGCTGGGGAAACCATGTGGGCCTGCTGTTTAGGAATATTCATTTGCTGCTCCCCGCTCACTGCTCGGCGCTGACAGGTGGGCGGGGAAGCGGCTAATGAATAATCCTTCACTTTAAGCATCAGGACCACATGGTTTCCCCAGCGCCGGATTCCTGCAGAGGCGACATTTTCCTGCCTCCTGCAAGTGTGATCCCACTCCGCCACTGCCCCCTCCCCACGTTACATTCAGGCCATAAGACGCACCCCACACTTTTCTCCCAAATTTGGAGGAAATAGTGCGTCTTATGGCCTGAAAAATATGGTAACCAGTCTACCTATGATCGTTAGATAAAAACGAAGAACGAAATTTTAAGACTATAAATACATTTTCTACCAGGTTATGATGTATTTAAAAACATCATTGAAATGACATTGACAAAATCATATTAAAAGGCTTTTCTGGGCATAAAGAAACCCCACATTCTGAATACCCCTGTAAACATTCCCTAAATTCCCCTATTACCTTTATTTTGTATTTAAGTTCTCACTCACCCCCCTGGAGCAATCCTTGCTCAAAGCACAGACAGGGAATCTCTGCAGTCTGTGCTTTAATGAAGGAAGGTGCTGGAGGTCACATCACCACGTGTGACAGCTCAGGAAGACAATGGATTTTTAACAGCAAGAAAATTCATTTCTGGTAGTTTTTATACAATGCTTTAATAATCTGAAAATACCTTTCACACTTGATAAACATGCTGGAGACCTATGAAAACATGAGTGTGTCTCACTTCAAGGCTGCAAACACCTACCCATATCAACATCGCTCTTCTCAGAGTCCTTGTCTGTGTCAACATCTTTGTTCTTATCGTCTTCTTTCTTGGTGGCATCAATTACACGTTCCTTTGTGTCTTCCTCGGGTGCTGACTCACTGGGAGAATCCTTAGGATTATAGTAGAAATGGGAATGGCCTGATTACCAATTTAATAACATAAAATAACACTTTGAGCCACTGATCATGAGTGATCATTTTTCAAGCAATTTTTTTAATAAAGTTTTTAAATTCTCTTCCGTTGATAGGATAGGGAATCATTTACTGGATGCTGAAGTTTCAGCTGCTTGGACCCACAGCTATTCCAAGAAAGGGGTTTTGCAGCACCCTTTAGAATGGAGAGAAGGTGAAGCATGGGCTTCATTCATTCTCGGTCAGATCTCTGGAGAGTATAACCCTTGGTAACATAACTTATGAGACCTAGTACAATCCCTTTAATTTAGAGGTTGTCCACTATCCTAACTCAGTTACTCACCATGAAATCTTTTTCTCGCAGCCTTCATTGAGGGACATAGGAACTATAGGATAAGTCTGCTGCCAACTGGTGGCTGACTGTCATACTACACCTTAATAAAACACGGATTTTGGTAAGAACTTACCTGTAAAATCCTTTTCAGCGAAGAAGGAAGGGAGACACAGTCATTACTAGTGGGTAGGCGGAGCCCACATAGGATAAACACACCTCAGATTAAAAAAAGTGTTGACCGGCCCCTCCAGCTATATAGGGCTCCTCCTACTCCAGCTCTCCAGTCGTACCCAAGCTTAAGGAAGAGCAAATATCACCAGCGTAGCAACATAACCCCTTCTGAAGGACTTCAGAGAAAAAACAAGAAGACAGGTTATGCATATAGCCGAAACAACCACACAGTCCAGGTACTACTCACTGAACCTGACCACTGCGATGAGCTGGCAATGCTGGAACAGAGCCTTAGCGCGCCGACCTCAGCCCAGATAATCGCTATCAGAGAAGGGTCACGCCGCATCTGAAAACACAACAACACACTTCTGCCATGGGAGGGATGTGTGTCTCCCTTCCTTCTTCGCTGAAAAGGATTTTACAGGTAAGTTCTTACCAAAATCCGTGTTTCAGCTGCAGATGAAGGAAGGGAGACACAGTCATTACTAGTGGGACGTCCCAAAGCAGTCCAAAAATAAGGGTGGGCAGAAAAGCAAAAAAGGCAGATACCCACAACCTAGATAAATGCGCAAATAGCGCTAACTACAAGTTCACAAGAACTTTTAAACTACAGCCGCCTGCAGGACCCTACGTCCTAAGGCCGCATCAGCGGAAGCACTGACGTCCACCTTATAAAATTTCGTAAATGTGTGGACGGAACGCCAGGTCGCCGCTCGGCAGAGCTGAGCTGCCGAGGCTCCTTGATGAAAAGCCCACGATGAACCCACAGCCCTTGTGGAGTGAGCTCGAATCTTAATCGGGCAAGGTTCGCCCTTAAGTCGGTAAGCCTCTAAAATGGCCGACCAAATCCAACGAGCTATAGAATCCTTGGAAGCTCGTTGCCCACGTCGACGACCTGCTGGAATCACAAACAGAGAATCAGACTTCCGAAAACTTTGAGTAATAGACAAATAGAACTTTAAAGCCCGCACCAAATCCAATGTGTGCAAGGCTCGTTCTTTCGCATTCCTTGGCTCCGGACAGAGCGAGGGCAACACAATATCCTGGTTAACATGAAACTGTGACACTACTTTAGGTAGAAAGTCGCCCCGTGTGCGAAGCACTACGCGATCTGGGAGAAACTCCAGAAAAGGAGGCGAGCAAGAGAGAGCCGCCAACTCAGAAACCCTTCTCAAAGAAGTGACCGCCACTAAGAAGGCAACCTTCCAAGAAAGCAAAGAAAGGCTAACAGAATCCATAGGCTCAAAAGGCCCATGTTGAAGGGCCTCCAAGACAAGATTAAGCCGCCAGGGAGACACAGGCGCCTTCCGCGGCGAAAACCGACGGGTTACTCCGCGAAAAAAGGAACGTACGTCCCTACGCGAAGCGATAGCCTTCCGAAATAGCAAGGACAGAGCAGAAACTTGCCCCTTCAGAGTGCTAACTGCCAAACCCCTGTCCAGCCCGTACTGCAAAAAGGCCAACAAATTGGAATGGAAAAACTCCTCGGGTTCCTAGAAGAACTCGAACACCACGAAAAGAAGGCTTCCCAAGTCTTATGATAAATTCTAGTGGTAGCCGGACCTCTGGCAGCTCGCAGAGTGGCAATGACTTCGGCTGAAAAACCTTGACGGGTCAAGATTTCGGTCTCAAGAGCCACGCCGTCAAACGCAGAGACTTCAGGTCCGGGTGACGAACGGGCCCTTGGGTTAACAGGTCCGGGCGAAGAGGGAGTGGAAGTGGAGGCGCTGCCAGAAGTGACACCAGTGTCGAGAACCACGTCCTCCTTGGCCAATCTGGGGCTATCAACATAGCCGGGACTCTCTCCAGTGTGATCCGACGCAAAACCAGAGGAAGTAAGGATATCGGCGGGAACACATAAATTAGCTCGAAATGGTCCCAAGGAGCCACCAGAGCATCCACCGCCACAGCCTTCGAGTCCTTGTACCTGGACATGAATGTCGGTAACTTGGCATTGAACCTGGATGCCATCACATCCACTTGGGGAGTTCCCCAACGGGAGCACAGCAGTGCAAAAATTTCCGGATGAAGACTCCATTCTCCGGGATCCATCTTTTCGCGACTCAGGAAGTCCGCTGTGATATTCTGAACTCCTGGAATGTGAATCGCAGAGATGGCTGGCACCCTGGCCTCGGCCCATACCAGTATTCGAGACACTTCCATCATGAGCCTGAAGCTCCTCGTTCCACCTTGATGGTTGATATACGCGACCGCCGTCGCGTTGTCTGTCTGCAGTCGGACTGGTAGACCGCTTAAAGGGACCGTCCAGTGTTGGAGGCAAAGAAAAATTGCCCTCAATTCCAGGATGTTGATCGGCAGGACAGACTCTTCCAACGACCATACTCCCTGAATCCAGAGACCGTTCCAAACGCCCCCCCAGCCCGTCAGGCTGGCATCGGTGGTTATGATCGACCACCTCGGAGGAAGGAAGGACTTCCCCAGGGATAACGCTTCCGGACGTAACCACCATTCTAGCGACTCTCTCACCCTGTGGGAGATGATGACACTGCAATCCAGTGAAAACTGTGATCGATCCCAACGGTTCAAGATGAGCATTTGGAGAGCCCTGGAATGAAATTGGGCAAACGGAATTGCTTCCATTGACGCCACCATCAAACCCAGAAGGCGCATACACCTTCGAAGGGACATTGCTGTTGCAGACTTCATACCCTGCACATGGTGAAGAAGACTCGCTTGCTTGTCTGAGGGCAGAGACACCACTGCTCGTACCGTGTCGAACTGCATTCCTAAAAACAGGATTGACTGCGACGGTTCCAGGGACGACTTCTCCCAATTGATCAGCCACCCGAAGTCCTCCAGGAGCTGAAGGGATAAATCGTGAGCCGTCACCCGCCTCCTCCTTTGAGGACGCCACAATCAAAGATCCAGAATGGGACGAAATTTGTCCTCCTTTTTGGGGACTACAAAGAGGTTGGAATAAAAACCTCTTCCTTGGTCCTCCGGTGGAACTGGTACCACAACACCTTTCTGTAGAAGGGAATAGACCTCCCGCAGTAGAGCGGCAATTAGCCCGGGCTCTGACGGAATGCGGGATTGGCAAAAACTGTCTGGGGTCGAGAAAGAAACTCTATGAAGTAGCCTGCCGACACAACCCGCGTCACCCAGGTGTCCGACACGCGGGAAGCCCAAGTCGGCTTGAATTGGAGCAGGCGACCTCCCACTCGAGAGCCCTCGAGTGAGACCCTGGCGTCAGTCCGCCTTAGCGGGCTTTTTGTCAGCTTCCCGCTTGTCTTGGCGGAAGCTCTGTTTCCAGGGAGTGCAAGATTTCTGAGCGCCCTTTTTTCCCGAAAAAGAGGGACGACCCGATCCCCAAGAGGGCTGACCAAACCGTCCCCTGGACCGAAAGGACCGCCGACTACCACCGGCACTATGCCTGCCAGACGCAGAGGCCACAGCTCTTCGTTGCGGTAAAGCCGTTTCTTTTGCCTTTGCTTTGGCAATCAGCTCAGTGAGGTCAGATCCAAATAGCTGACCACCTTTGTAAGCTAAAGAAAGCAAACCTTGCTTGGAAACCGCGTCTCCGGTCCACTGTCTAAGCCACAGAGCTCTCCTGACTGTGATCGCCGAGGATTGTGCCCTGGACAGCATGGAGGCAGTATCCAAACCTGCATCACTGCCATATCGAGCTGCATCCTCCAATGACTTGAAAAGCCCCTCTACCTCGGATAGTGGGGATCCATCTTGCCACGCCGTCCGTAGACGGTCTAACCAGCTCAAGGAGGCTTTACAAGCACACATGGATCCTAGCACAGCTCTGAATCCATGACCCGCGGCCTCGTAGATGGATTTTGCCGCCATCTCCGTTTTTCTGTACAGCGGATCCTGCAGACTCGCCTTCCCTTTAACAGGAAGTAATGAGGATTTGCTAAGCTGGGATAAAGGGACATCCACTTCAGGAGAAGGAATCCAATTAGCACTCAACTCCGTAGTACACGGATACAGCGTCTCAAAAAACCGTGTCCCCTGAAAACGTTTATCTGGACACAGGCGTTCCTTCTCCACTGCCTCATTAAGCTCATCCAGAGATGGTAAGGCTGATCGCGACCTATGCGACTCCTGAAACATCCGGGCCGACTTACCAGGACGTCTAGTTACCTCCTCCGGTAACTGTAACGCCTCCCTCATGGCTCCAATAAAAGCCTCTGTACGGCTCAAAAGAGAGGCAGATTGTCCCTGCCGATCCTCCTTATCCGAATCGGATATCTCACCATCCGAGCTTGGAGGGGAGCCCTCCATATCAGAAATCTCTGAGTCGCTACGCGAGAAAGATGGCACCGGCCTGTGTCGCTTCCTACCATGAGAGGATCTAGCTGACACCCAATAACCTAGAAGGTCAGACAGGCCATCAATAGAACGAGCGAGGGCATCCATTTTGGCGTCACTGTAACCTCCGACCGCTGCGCTTGACGCCGTCGAGGTCTGCGTGTCAGATACGCGAGACTGATCCTGTAGCGGATCTGGGAGACGGTCTGCTTCTGGACCCTGATCCGACATGCCCTCACACAGTATATGGCAGGTAAAAACCTGTCAGCAACCAGAACAGTGTGGTTTTCAAAGGCAAAATGAACGCTGAAGGGTTAAAGCTCTTAAATAGAGAGCTACCCCAGCTTTTGTCTCCCAATAAAGGGTTAACCGCCAAAGAAGGGGTTAATGTCGCAGACTCTCCACAACCCTTGTTTAATGAAAAGGGTGTGCGAGCCGCAGGTGCCTCTTATGAGGTAACAGCTGCAGGACAGTGTTCAAAAGTATGCCACATTAAACAAGAACGTCAACGAGATCGCTAACATATTGCGCTGATTTGTATATCGCAATACCAAAGTCGCTAAAGAGATCGCTAACCACTTATGCGTCGTCAATGAGATCGCCCACCGTGGAAGCTACTAGCGACATAAAAAACGATCACAAAAGAAAAACAATCGCAAAATTATGCGTCGCTATTGTGATCGTAGCGGGAGCGTTCCGTGTGACAATACCTTGTCCTGCGCTGAGGGGGTCAAGCTTCTGCCCTGACAGGTAGAGGCGACTCACCCAGCTGGCCGTGGTGTAGTGTCTCCTTTCGGTCGGTCGGGGAGAGCGGAGAGTGAGGAGCCCGAGGAGGCCGTCAGTAATGGCCGCCGCGCTAGAGGAGAGAAGCCGGAAGGAGAAAGGCAGGATAAAGCGCGCGCTCAGAGCGCTTCCTGCCTATGAAAAAATGGGAGAGTGCGAAGCCACGCCCCCCGCCGGTTTAAAAAAAAAAAGCGCGCGATTCACTCCGCTCTCCGCTCCCATGTCCTGCAGGCATCCACCTGCAGACAAAAGTACACAATCACCACACTGATTACATGTAGCAGCGGCTGCCGCAGCGGCCGCTGAAGCACTCAAACACATTAAAATGTGGAGTACTCACCCAGCTGAGCGCCACAGGGACCCCTCAGAGATTTGTGGCGCTGTGCCCGTAGCTTCCCCCCAGGGCGGGGAACGCAGTGACCCCAGAAGCGCGGTTTGCGTCCCCGCCAGGGAAGCAATCCTCATCCCCCAGGGCCGGCAGGGTTCTGCAGGGACCACCTTACAGGGTAATACAGATCCGCCAAGGGAGAGGTGGGAGTCCAGCAGCGCTGAGACCCCTGAGACCTCTAGACCATTGGCGGTCCAAGTCTCTGTCCGACTAAAATAAAAAAATCTTCTGAGGAGCTGCTTCCAGCAGCGACTATCCTCTGTGAACCTCAAATTTTAGACTGGAGAGCTGGAGTAGGAGGAGCCCTATATAGCTGGAGGGACCGGTCAACACTTTTTTTTAATTTGAGGTGTGTTTATCCTATGTGGGCTCCGCCTACCCACTAGTAATGACTATGTCTCCCTTCCTTCATCTGCAGCTGAAAAAAAAAGTTGGCTCCTCCCCAGCAAACTACATCTATCCTACTTGGACCAAGCTACCCAGTTAATGAGAACGTAGTAGGAGAAGCAAAAGAACAGCTGTAGAGCACAACTTCCCCAAAAGGAAAAAAAAAACCTTAGAAACGATGACCAAGTAGCTGTCTTACAAATTTGCAGAACAGATGTTTGTTGTCAGACAGCCCAGAAGGCTCCCAAGACCTGCGCAGAGTGAGCCCTAAGCCTAAATAGGGGAGATCTAGCCTTTGCCTTACATGGTTGCAGAATGGCCAAATCAAGCCAGTAATGGTGGCTTTAGAGACGGCCAGGCCCCTGCACGGGCCTCCCAGAATGACAAACAAGGCATCTGAATGTCTGAACAGAGCAGAGGCTGACAAGTAGCACTGCACAGCTCTGATGACATCCAGCTTAAGCAAAGCTCTCTCAGCAGAAAGGGCGAGAAGGAATGTAGGTCAATGTCCTGGTTAAGGTGGAAAGCTGAAATCACATTAAAGAGAAAAGACAAAAATGAGGGAAGGGGGCAGGGGGGTCAGTACGGTGGCCCCGAGTGAGCCAATCTCTGGAGAAAATCGTGACTTCAAGCTTGGAAGCCAGATGTCTCTAAAACAGAATAACCAAGGTGAAAACCTGGCCCCTGAGAGAGCTAATAGCCAGTCCCGACTCCAGGCTGAACTGCAGAAAGGAGAGAAGCACTGGCGAGAAGGACATTGTGGCAACATCGCTGGCATCACACAAACGAAAATAGGCCTTCCAAGTGCTATCGTAGTGACGTAACGAGGAGGGATTTTGTGCCCTAATCATAGTCTGGATAACTGGATGCAACAGGCCCGATACGCCAAGTATCACAGCTTCAGCAGCCATGCCGTTAAAATGATTGACCATGAACTCTGATGGCAGAGCGGACCCTAGGAAAGAACCTAGGAAAGAAGATGTGGACGGTCTGGGAGAGTCCACTGAATGTTTGCAAGGAGGTTGACAACGTCCGCATACAAGGATTTTGAGAGCCAGTTCGGTGCGATCAGGATAACTGAAATCCTATCTGACTCTCAAGTAGTCTGGGTAGAAGTGGCAGAGGTGCAGAGAGGTACGGGAGAGCAAATTGTGACCAAGGGATTGCCAAAGTGTCGGCCGCAATAGCCTTGCGGTTTAGTCTGGCTGCCATTAGATCGACGTCTGTAGTACACCAATGAAGACAAATCTGGCTGAAAACCTCAGGATGAAGTGACCACTCTCCTGCCGATAACCTTTTGCGGCATAAAAAAAAAATCTTTGGCTTAATTCTGTACTCTGGGTATGTGGATGACTGGGGTCAATGGCACACCGTTCTATGCCCAATCTAAAATTCTTATGACCTCTGCCATGACTGACTCTGAGCTCCAGACTAACTGTTGATATGTCCCACCGCGATGGCATTGTTGGACTGAATCCAGAAGGGTAGACCAAAATCATGTGCCCTGATAAAACAGGGTTGATGGTTAAAGGGGTTATCCAAGACTGTAAAAAGAAAAAAAAAAAAGTGCCTAAGCACTAACAGGCAGGTAGTTGCTACGTAACTGCCTGTTGTGCCCGACACCGTTCTTCATTGCCATTGAGCTACTATAGGCTGCTCCTGCCGGCGATTTGGTTGACTCTGCTGACGTTACGTTGACACAGAGGCGGCTTCTTTTTACGCCTTGCTCGGTCGACAGGATGTGACTGGCGACATCATGAGGATTGACAGCTGGCTCCCCCAGTTAGGCAGCGGGGATCTGGTTATCAATCAGAATGTCGTCAGTCCCGTCCTGTCAACAGAGCAACGCAGAAAAGAAGGCTCCGTTCCATCGACGTGACGTCAGTGGTAGCAGCTGAATCACAGGCAGGAGTGGTCTGTGACCACTCTGTGCCAGTGAACAATGGCGTCAGACATAATAGGAAGGTAGGTAGCAAATACCTACCTGTTAGTGCTTAGGCACTTTTTTTAATTTTTTTTTTACAAAGTCCCAAATATACGGATTTTTGTGTTACTCACCGTAAAATCCTTTTCTCCGAGACGCTCATTGGGGGACACAGGACTGTGGGTGTATGCTACTGCCACTAGGAGGCTGACACTAAGTAAACATAAAAAAAGGTTAGCTCCTCCTCCGCCGTATACACCTCAGCACTGGTCACAGGCAAACCCAGTTTAGTGCAAAAAGCAGTAGGAGGCTAAAATAAATCAGAGTTAACACAGATACAGCATATCCAGAAGAAAAAACTGCTGATACCAACTAATCAGAGAATAGAGTTAACTCAAAACAAAGCCATCCGGCTATTAGGGAGGGAACTGTGTCCCCCAATGAGCGTCTCGGAGAAAAGGATTTTACGGTGAGTAACACAAAAATCCGTATTTCTCCTTCGTCTCATTGGGGGACACAGGACTGTGGGACGTCCCAAAGCAGTCCACTTGGGTGGGAAACTGACTCCACAGTGCAAATATACATAGGCATTGCTCATAGGTGCGCTACCGCGCCCTGAAGAATCCTTCTACCCAGACTGGCATCCGCAGAAGCCTGGGTATGGACATTATAATGCTTGGAAAAGGTATGCAGACTGGACCAGGTTGCTGCCTTACAAACCTGTTCCACCGAAGCCTGATGTCGAAGGGCCCAGGAGGCACCCACCGCTCTGGTGGAGTGAGCCTTGATCCCTGCGGGAACCACCGCGCCTCTAATGCGGTAAGCCTCCTGAATGGCTAACCGAATCCACCTAGCCAGGGTTGATTTAGAGGCAGCAAGTCCCTTCCTGCGACCTTCAGGAAGGACAAACAGCGTATCCGTCTGTCGAAAGGACGCCGTCCGAGATACATATTTCCTGAGTGCTCTCACCAGATCCAGCGTATGGAGAGCCTTCTCCACTCGGTGCGTCGGAGCTGGGCAAAATGAGGGCAAAACAATGTCCTCATTAATATGAAATGAGGACACGACCTTAGGCAGAAAAGGTGGTGTTGGTCTGAGCACTACCTTATCCTGATGGAAAAGTAAGTATGGAGCTCGACAAGACAGTGCAGCCAGCTCCGAAACCCGCCTTATGGATGTTATGGCTACCAAAAACACCACCTTCCAGGAAAGAAATGACAGAGAAACCTCCTGCAAAGGTTCAAAAGGAGACTCCTGCAGGACTCCCAGGACTAGATTGAGATCCCAAACATCTAAGGGAGCCTTGTAGGGGGGAACTATATGGACAACCCCTGAATAAAGGTCCTAACTTGAAAATTAGACGCGATCCTTCGCTGAAAAAGCACTGATAAGGCTGATATCTGGCGTCTAAGCGTACTTGGTGCTAGACCTGAATCTAGGCCTGCCTGGAGAAATGACAGAATGTTTGGAATTGAAAACCGAAGCGGGGAACAATCATGTTCCCTGCACCAAGTAAAAAAGACCTTCCAAGTCCCGTGGTAGATGCGAGCCGAAACAGGCTTTCGGGCGCTAGCCATCGTCGCGGCGACCTTTTTAGAGAATCCAGCCCTAGTCAGGATCCAAGATTCAACGGCCAAGCCGTCAAACACAGGACCGCTGAGTTCTGGTGGTAAACTGGGCCTTGAGAGAGAAGGTCCGCGCGCTCTGGCAGTCGCCAGGGTGCGTCGGCGAGCAATTGTACCAGCTCCGCGTACCATGGGCGACGTGGCCAATCTGGAGCGATTAATATCGCTGGGACTCCTTCTAACCTGATCTTTCTGATCACCCTTGGGAGCAGAGCTATTGGTGGAAACAAGTATGGAAGATGAAACTGATTCCATGGTAGAACCAGGGCATCTACTGCAATTGCCTGAGGATCCCGGTACCGGGAAACAAAGTTGGGCACTTTGGCATTTATCTTGGAAGCCATCAGGTCCACATCTGGGGTTCCCCAGCGTCGGCATATCTGCTGAAAAATCTCGGGATGTAGAGACCATTCCCCTGATGCTATGCCGTGACGGCTGAGAAAATCTGCTGCCCAGTTTTCCTCGCCCGGTATGTGGACTGCTGAAATCACAGAGCGATTTTCCTCTGCCCAGGTCAGAATCTGTTTTACCTCGTGCATGGCCGCCCTGCTGCGGGTACCTCCCTGATGGTTTATGTATGCCACCGCCGTGGCATTGTCCGATTGTATTCGGACTGGGCGGCCCGCCAGATGCTGGTGAAAATGCCTCAAAGCCAGCCGAACCGCTCGGATCTCTAAAATATTGATTGGGAGGGTCGATTCTTGCTGAGACCAAATTCCCTGAGCTGTGTGGTGACGAAACACTGCTCCCCATCCGAGAAGGCTGGCGTCCGTTGTGACTACCAACCAAAAATTTGGAGGAAACAAACGACCCTGTCGAAGAGTGGTGTCCCTCGTCCACCACGTAAGAGTCTGTCTGATCTGCAGGGACAGACGACACCGCAGATTGAGGGAGTAAGGGCTCCCGTCCCATACTGCCAAGAGTGCATGCTGAAGGGGGCGAAGATGAAACTGGGCAAACGGAATAGCCTCGATTGCCGCCACCATCCTTCCTAGGACCCTCATGCAAAACCGGATGGTGTGAGGAATTGGTTGGCGAAGTATCCGTACCTCCTGGCGGAGAACTAAGGCCTTGTCCTGAGGAAGAATTACCAACCCCTGAGTGGTGTCGAAATTCATCCCTAAAAAGGTGATCTTCCGAGATGGCACGGGAGATGACTTCTTCATATTCACCAGCCACCCCAAACGAGCAAGGGTGTCTAACGTAATGTTGACACTTTCCTCGCAGGTCTGAAAAGACGGCCCCTTGATGAGGAGATCGTCTAAGTAAGGCAGAATGACTATCCCCCTGGAGTGCAAAATGGACACAACAGCAGCCATGACCTTTGTGAATACCCTGGGGGCTGTGGCTAGCCCGAATGGCAGGGCTGCGAACTGAAAATGAAGCTTGTCGATGGCAAACCGAAGAAACTTTTGATGAGGGGGAAATATGGGAATATGAAGATAGGCATCCTGGATGTCTATCGATGCTAGAAATTCCCCTCTTTCCATGGCTGCAATGACCGAACGGAGAGATTCCATTCGGAAATGCCGAATTTTGACAAATCGGTTTAATCTCTTTAGATCCAGAATGGGCCTTATGGTCCCATCCTTTTGGGTACAATGAACAGGTTGGAATAAAAACCCTGACCTCTTTCGACCTCTGGTACAGGTACAACAACCCCGCTGTGCCGAAGAGACTCGACCGCCTTGAATAAGGCATGACCTCGAGACTCCTCCTTGGGAAGGCGCGAGGGGAAAAAGCGATTTGGGGGAAGGCTGGTAAATTCTATTTTGTACCCTGTGGAGACTAACTCCTTGACCCACTCGTCGTGAGTCACTGATAGCCAAGTGGGACGAAACCAGAGTAAGCGGCCGCCTACCCTGGAAAAATTGACCGGATTTTGCCTCCAGTCATTTGTCCGAAAATCTTTGGGGTTTGGACCCTCTGGATCTTGACTGATAAGATCTCCCTCTTCCCAGAGGATTGGTCCTGTAGGTGACCTGGCGATCTTTGGCCTGATTAGGCCGACCTGAGCCTCTGGAGGTGGCTGGCATGGCCCATCCTGGGTTACGAAAGGCTCTAAAACGAGGCTGAGGTTGTCGACGAAAAGGTTGTTTAATCCTTTGCTGAGGAAGGAAATTGCTCTTCCCTCCTGTTGCATCAGATATGAGCTGATCCAATCTCTCGCCAAATAACCGACCACTGTGATATGGTAAAGAAGTAAGCGACTTTTTTGAAGTTGAATCCGCTCGCCAGGTTCTTAGCCACAAGGATCTTCTAATGGCAATTGCATTAGCAGCGGCTAATGCTGCGCAATTTGCCGCATCCATGGATGCATTAATTAAGAAGTCTCCAGCAAGAGCTATTTGATTAGAAATCTGGGTTACCTCAGACGGCACCTCTATGCCGTGAAGAGCTCTATTTAGAGACTCCGACCAGGATATCATGGCCTTGGCAACCCAAGTCGCTGCAAAAGAAGGAGAGAGAGCAGAACCTGATGCCTCAAATACCGAACGGGCCAAACTCTCAATTAGACGATCCGTTGGCTCCTTAATAGAGGAGCCGCTGGGAATGGAGAGGAGCGTTTTAGATGCCAAACGCGAAACAGGAGGATCAACCGAAGGAGATTCTGTCCACTTCTTAAGGAGCTCAGGAGCAAAAGGATATCTAGTATTGAGAGCCTTTTGTCCAGCAAAGCGCTTGTCCGGTTTCTCCCGGTGGCGCTGCACTAATTCCTCAAACTCAGGATGAGCACCAAAAACTTTATGGGCTTGCCTGGCTCGTTTAAAGGTCACCTTGTGACTAGAGGTCAAGGTGGACTCATCGTCTATCCCCAGAGTTTGATTGATAGCTTCGATCAAACTGTCAATTGTTTCTTGACTATACTGCGCCTCTATATTAAGTGACCCCTCCAAATCGGAATCCGAATATTGATCACTTGCCAAGGGAGAGGGAGAGCGGGAGACGGAACTAAAAGATGCCGAGGCTCCAGACGGCATGGGCGACACAGTGTGGGTTCGTTTCCCCTGTGTCTGCCTGGTGCGAGCGCGGCCCCTGCAGGCCTGAGGTTCCTGAGATGTAGCCAAGACAGGTGAACCACTGTCCCTGCTCCTATCGGGAGCCTGAAGGGACTCGACTGCTCTGGTTAATGACGCCACAGATTGCGCCAGGGAAAGGGCCCATTCAGGAGGGCTTGGCGCATTAGGCTCGGCTATAGGAGAGGGTTCCTGAGCCCGTTCAGAGTCACAGGCCTCGCAGATCCGAGAAGTCTGGGCATGCGGAAAAGGGGACCTACAAGCAATGCATGCGGTATAAAGTATCGTATGCGTCTTGGTTCTTTTGGACATTCTGAATCCGTCACAGTACACAATAAACTGGATGTGTCAGTCAGCGGAAGGGGCGCAAAAGTGCACAACAATCAGGCTGGTGGTAGTAGCACTCACCCCAGTCCTGTATCCCAGCGTCACTTAGTGAGTTTCTCCAGGTGGAATTGCCTGTGGCTCCAATCTTTTAAAAAAGAGCGCTTCTCTATCAAAGAGGAAGTGCTCATGTAGCCGAGCTTCAGAAGGGAGGGTCAGGAGGCGCGGCCTAGACGTCAGGGCTCTCATCCCCCCAACTTCCGGCCGCGGCCTATCCCCGGCAAAAGCCGGGGACTAAATTTGAAACCGCGGCCTAGCGGCCACCGAAGCCGCGATCTAAATTTCCGGCGGAGGCGGCCCCAAAGTCGGAGGGCGGTCCCGCCGGAAGGAGACGCCGCCGGGGGCGGAGCCCACCTCCGCGACCGCGCCCTCTCAAGCTGACGCCGGCAAAAAAAAACTCCGGCCAGCGGCCCAGTCCCCGGAAAAAGCCGGGGACTAGATTTGAAGCCGCGGCCTAGCGCCACTAGAAGCCGCGGTCTAAATTTTTCTCCCCCCGGCGGCCCAAAGTCGGAGCGCTCGCTAGGAGTTGCCGCTCCCGACTTAAGGTGTCCATGGCACGCCGGGACCACTTGCCTGCTTCAACTCCCCGGGACTTGGGGGGAGGCTGTCTGGAGAGACTGCTGCAGAGAGGAGAGGAACGCCGCCGGAAGCGGGCCCATACTCACGACTCCGCTACCATATTTCTTCAGCCCGTGGCCTAGTCCAGGAAGCCGGGGACTCGGAGCACTGCTGTATCTTTCTCCATTTAGGATTTGAAGGTGAGATTCTTCTTCCAATCTTCTTCACATGCAGCGCATTAAAGGGGGACTCTCCGTGAAAAAGTAAAAAGGACGGTGCAGGAACCCTAACTCCATCACCCCTTCAGGGGATGAGGAGAGGGACCGTCCGCCACCTTGCAGCACCGCAGTCTAGCATTGGTGGTGCAGTGGGGGCCGCACGGACTAACTCCCGCCTCTGTACAGCCTAGGGCTTCAATACCTTAGGGTGGTCAGGGCTGAGTCCGGCATTTATGTCCCACGTTGCGGGAGAGGATACGATGGAGGCTTTACTCCACGTGCTCGCCCGTTGATGGTTTGGGGAGATCGGACCCTTTCAATAGGATCCGTCGCCCCTATCTCATCTTCGTGGGAAGAAAAAAAAAAAAAAAAAAAAATAAAAAATGGTCTGGAAACAGAACCAGACGTGTGCCTCCATCAGACACTAAGCAATAACTGGGTTTGCCTGTGACCAGTGCTGAGGTGTATACGGCGGAGGAGGAGCTAACCTTTTTTTATGTTTACTTAGTGTCAGCCTCCTAGTGGCAGTAGCATACACCCACAGTCCTGTGTCCCCCAATGAGACGAAGGAGAAATTTCCTTTAACCGCCATCCGAGAGACTAATGGACGTAGACTGTAGATGGACCAGTCAATTCAGGGAGAGATCAGACCTGTCACAACAAGACAGAAGAGTGCAAGGGTCTGGAATGAAACTGAAAGAAGGGAACCGTCTTGAAAGCCACCACCATTTGCCTAGGTTGCTCATGCTGAGACAGAGGGAGTTTCTCGCTGGTCGTCTCAAGTACCGGATGCAGGACTGAAGAGCTAATCTCTTCTCATCAGGGAGAAACAACGTCCACAGAAAACGCAAGCTTTACTCTGGAATCAGAGAGGTCTTTGCCCTGTTTAGAATCCTCCTAATGCAAAAGAAGACAATCTGTTCACGACAATCTGTAGACTATCCAGATTTTCCGAGTAAGCAGGAGCCTTGATGAGAATGTTGTCCCGATAACGGGTATCCCCAATCCCTTTGGTTTGAAGCAGCACCATGACTGCGGCCAAGATCTTTGTGAAAACCCTTGGTGCTGCGGCCAGGCAGAAGGGAAGAGCTACAAACTGAAAATGATCCTGGTTGAATGCAAATAGGAGAAACCTATGGTGAGCTGGCTGAAAGGAAAAGTGGAGGTATGCATCCTGAATGTCCACAGAAGACAAAAACTCCCCGGGTTCCATAGAGGAAATGACGGAGAGCAGAGACTCCATCCTGATGTGGCACACTCGGTCCTTCTTGTTCCGTAGTATTAGGACCAGGATAGGCCGCAGTGAGCCGTCCTTCTTTGATATGATGAACGGAATGGAGCAGAAACCCTTGAAAGGTTTTGGAAGCGGGAACTGGAGAAGAGAAGTGATGCCTGGCTAAAAATGGATCTTATGGCGGGGTCATAGGGCAACAAGATCCAAAAAAATGTGTCGTGGGAAAGTGGTAAACTATCTTGTAAACAGAGGAGATGACTTCTTTGACTCAGACATTGTCAACCACCCCTAAGTGTGCATCTTGGAAAAGAAGATGACGAACACCCACCCAAGAGAAGTCCCCAAGTGGGGGTAATCCTTCAAGCATTGGACTCTTTGTTGCCTTTGGTCCTAGAGGCACTGTCTCCTTGACAGCACGCAACCCAAGATGGCAAAGGCTTGAAAAATGTCTACTTTCCTGGAGAGCCTGAGATCTGTCTGATGGAGCTGATCAGTCCCACGTCTCTAAAATGCTGGTGATGTCTGTAATAATCTTCTTCAATGTGGTCCCGAACGGGTGAAAATCTTGAAAAGGAAGGCCTTTACAGAATCTCTTGGAAGAGAGATCCACTTTTCATGCTCTGAGCCATAGAGTGCGGCAGATAGCCACAATATTGCTCACTGCTTGAGCCGAACAGCTGGAAGCAACAAGGAGGCTGAACAAAGATAATTGACAGCCTCAGTGATCTGGTTGGCAACATCCAAAACCCCATCCTAGGAGAACCGGAAAGAACACCCTTCTAAATGTGTTTTGGCTGTGTGGTAACCACCTTAAAAACCCAGGTGGTATCAAAGGCTGGGCACAGGACAGAGCCTGCAGCTTCAAACGCTGACCTGACCATGGACTCAATACGTCTATCTGTAGGGTTTTTTAGAGCTCTAACTCTGCAAATATCAGGGGCGGCAGAGGCCTTGGGCAATCGTTCCACAACCATAACCAAAGTCTGGGATTCCTTGGTTAACTCAGCTACTGAATGAGCTAAAACCAAGTCCCACACAGGGCTGCATGGATCCCTGAGTGCACATCAAGAGAAGAAGAGATGGGAGTAAACAAGAAAATTTGGAATTTTGTATATATATAAAAAAAATAAAAATAAAATGTAGCTTGTGTCGCCATTTTCCCAGACCCGTAACGCTTTAAATTTTCAGAATATGGGGCTGTGTAAGGAATAATTTTTTGCGCATTGAGCGGACGATTTTACTGATACAATTTCGACGTAGACACCATGCCTTGATCGCCTCTTATTGCAATATTTTGGCAGCCAAAAACCCATAATTCTGAAGTTTTGTTTTTTTCTCGCTAATTTTATATTTTGATAGATTGGACTGTTACGAATGTAGCAATACCAAATATTATATATATATATATATATATATATATATATATATAAATATATGCAATTTTTAATGTATTAATTGTTTAATTTTTAATGGGGGAAAAAAGGTTAAATTTTTTTTTTACATATTTTTTAAAAATATGCTTTTTTTTTACTGTAATTGGGACTCAAAGCTGTAATCATCTAATCGCTTGTGCTGTGCTATACATAGCAGTACATCATAACTGCACTATTATGTATAGCTAAAATTACAATCTCCTATCAATGACAGCTAAATGTAGTGACAGGCATGGGGGTCATAAGCAGACCTCCCGACTGTTATGGCAACCCATCTGCGCCCCACGATCACGTCATGGGCGCGCTGATAGGCAGGTGGAATCACACGACCCCCTGCTGGCATGTAAAATGTCTCTGCCAGAGATTGACAAAGGCATTTAACAGATTAAATCAGCTATAATCTGCAGGGAAAGTCATGGGCACGGCATGCGAGCCCGTATCACATTCAGGGACACCGTCCTTAAAGTACATGTACGTCAAAGGTCGTGAAGGGCTTAAGGGGAATTCCAGACAGAAGTATTTATCACCCACCCACTACAAAGCCGATACGTGAGATAGTGGGGGTCTTAACTCTGGGCTTTTTTTTTGTCAGACTTTAAATAGAGAAGCAGGTCATGACCACCAGCCAAACTACTTTTTTGGGCATCCAGTTGGCAGGTGCCAACCAATCATGCATGTAAACTCTTGTGACTGGAATACCCCTTTAAGTATGCTAGAAAGCTCAAATGACAATTGTCCAAGAAAATGAAAGCTATGCTCCATACTCATTTATAAGTGTCTCTACAATACTCAAGATTTGTCTATCCTCAGCTCAGATGAGCAGCGATCATTAGTGTACAGAGCTATAGAGCAGAACAAGCTGACAATTTACCAACAGTAGATTCCTATTATATAGGGGTTCATATACCCGGTCTTCACATCAGAAGTTCAACCACTAAAGCACAATGATATTTTTTGTACCTTACACCCATTAAACTATTTAAATGGATAATTAATACAAATCTTTGAAACTAAAGTACAATGATATTGTCTGCGATTTGTGGGATTTTACCTTTGGCTCTTTTTTTTCTTCTGTAGGCTGTGGGTCAGGAGGGGGCTCTTCTGTACTGTTCTCCTCTAGGGAAGAAACATTGCTGTCAGTGCTGGAAATTAAAGAACATTTATAAAAGGTACCATGGAATAAAATACTTTGTCCTTTTACCCTATTCTTAGTTTAGTCATCAGTCAGGGTGGAGCAACACAATGCAGAGAATTGTACATCCCACCCTTTATGCAGGTGCCATGGTCAGGATATAGCCTGGGATCTGACAATGCCCTGCAGGCACAGGCTGCAATTATGCAGCGACAGCGAAAGAGGAGCAGGTCTGCTTCTAAATGCCTTGTGTTAAGTCTCCCCTTGAAATATAGAATACATTTTTCTGTAATGTCATCTGTATTACTGGGGTTCCTCATCAATATAAGGCTGTCTATATGTTCGCTTCTAGACCAGCAATAGTGCAGCTGTTGCGTTAAATGGATATACCCCATGTGTAACTTGTACAGCTGCTGTAGGAAGAGGGATGTTCGGGGGCACCGTCAACTTCAAAGTAACTTATAATCACTCCTAAGGGTATCAGGAATAGCACCTGTGCTGCGTCCAAAACGCTGCATTCTATATTAGGAGCACAGTGGATGGGTTTTATAGAAATCCCATGCCCACTGCGCTTCTATTTAATGCTGTGTGAACTCAGCCGTGGTGCGGGTGTAAGAGCCGAAGCATGTCAGTTACCTACAGCGGAGACGCTGTGTAACCTCATCCATTCAGTAGATGTGGTAAATCTGCACGGTTCACTGAACATGTGCAAATTTAACTGCGTGACTAAAGCGCAGCATTTTGCAAGCAGCCAAAATATGCTGTGTCCAAAACGCTGCTATTTCCTGATCGTGGGCACATAGCCTTACAGATTATGAGGATACATGCAAGATTTTAAGTCAATAGTTACACGGCCATCAATTGTGACTGCTAAATATCACACAGCTACGGGATCTCCTACAACAGTGTTTCTCAACTCCAGTCCTCAAGACCCATCAACAGGTCACATTTTCAGGATATCATTAGTATTGCACAAGGGATAATTTCATCACCTGATCAAGCATTAATTCCATCACCTATACAGTTCTAAGGGAATCCTGAAAACATGACCTGTTGGTGGGTCTTGAGGACTGGAGTTCAGAAACACTGTCATGAAGGAGTACTATGACTTGCACCCCATTGTAATAAAATCAACAGTTGGAAAACAAGGGGTCCACATACTGTTTTTGCACAGAGGCCCTCTGCTTTCTGTGTCCGCTCCTGAGTGAGAGAGTACATGGGTCAGTGTTGTTTGCTCTTGGCACATAACAGTATCTTTTTCAGCAAGGACAAGAAAACTCACCTGTCCGGTCATTTTCTTCATAGTTCGTGCCAGCAATACCGCTGCTCTCAAGTCCATAACTAGGATCAGGTTTACCCGTTATTTTGGCTGCATCTTCAACTTTGCGAACGTGAGCTTCCACCAATGCTGTAGGAACTTCTTCCTTCATCTTGGAAAACTCATCTGTTAGGAGAGAGCATAAACCTTAGTAATATTTCTACTGAATCTAACGTCACATTACAAAGAACTTACCAAGAGCCGATTTGGCAGCAGCAGATGCCACACGAGGGTCCACCACAGATGCTAGGAAAGCCACTGTGCTCATCACTGGGTTACCAGACTGGCTGAACGGTATAGGCTGATAGGCCAGGGGCCCAAGAGACGCTTCAGAGTCCTCCAAATAGGGGTCCTCAATTGGCAGCCGCAGGAAGTGTAAGATACATTCATCTTGAGTCCGGCTGCCAACATGTTCAGACACTTTGTTCCAGTCGTCTTTGTACATTTCTAGAGCCTAGAATGTAATTTAAAAGCTCAGGCTTATAAACATCACAAAGACGTATTGGCCTTGTATTTCGAGTGACTCAGTCATATATCACCTCCAGAAGTAGAAGAGTCTCTTGTTCTGTCCACTCTCTCGTTGCACTTGCAGCAGATTTACTCTAAAAAAAAAAACACAATGAAAGCCATTACCTCAGAATGTCCTGTAAGTAATGAGCACTTCATACATTTACACAAACAAGACTGTGTACTAATGTACAATGTATACAGCTTCCATTGTACGCGGCAGGTGACTGACAGAAAATGCTTTGTTTTGTATAGGACCAAGCTAAATTAAAGCGATATATAAAATAAAACTTCTATTTTATTTTTTTTCCTTAAATGTGTTTACTAAACTTTTCAAAATTAGGTATAACAATTCAGAAAGATGATATACATATGAATACAAAAAAAAGAAAAACAGGGATTTTTGTGTACTCACCGTAAAATCCTTTTCTCCAAGACGCTCATTGGGAGACACAGACCATGTTCCATGGGTGTTATGCTGCTGCCACTATGGAGGACACTAAGCTAATACACAAAGAGATTGGCTCCTCCTCCGCAGCATACACCCTCTGCTGGCTCTAGCCTGAACCAGTTCGGTGCAAAAGCAGTAGGAGAAGGTTAACATCATACCAAGGTACGATCATTCACATAATATTAGTGATCACCACATCGGCTGAAAGAGACAAGCAGAAGTCGTTAGACTAAAAAGGTTGGTTGCTGTGTCTCCCAATGAGCGTTTCGGAGAAAAGGATTTTACGGTGAGTACACAAAAATCCCTGTTTCTCCATCGCCTCATTGGGAGACACAGACCATGGGACGTCCTAAAGCAGTCCATGGGTGGGAAACAGCACGACAGCCGAAACCTTAATATACGCAGCGAATAATCTGATCTACAGATGCGCTGCTGTCGATTGCAGAATTTATCTGCTAAGGGTAGCCTCTGAAAAGGCTTAAGTGTAATAGTTAACTAACGTGACAAGACTGGACCAAGTTGCAGCCCTGCAACCTTGCTGTATCGACGTCCGGGGCCGAATGACCCAGGACGCCTGTACTGACGTAGTGGAGTTTACTCTGAGGTTCGCAGGGATAGGAGACCTCAGACTCGGAAAGCTTCTTAAATTGGAGAGCAGATATATCTGGCCACTGCAAGTTTTTTTTTTTTTTTAAAAGGCAGGTAGGCCTTTTCTGTGTCGCTCTGGAAACAATCCTATTTGGTGAAAGGTGCTGTTCTGGAAGTGTTTGTTACAGCCACCAGAAAGGGAGCTTTCCAAGAAGGAAAAGTGATAGATACATCTTACAAGAGTTTGAAGACCACTTGTACAGCACCTGAGATCAGATGAAAACAGGGTGGATAGCATTGAGAGAAAACAGTGCCAGGCTTGAATGGAAACCTTTTGGAGGAACTCCAATATGGACGAAATGGCAAATACAAGTGGGAAACAAACGTGGTTGTTAAAACCACCAAGGGAACAAAGCTTTCTCGAATACGATGGTAAATACGCCTGAGAGTAAATTTCTGGACATTGACGATAACGGTGAACGCTACGTGTGGCGGTCAATGCTCAGGTCGTTAAGCCCAGTCCACTCGAGTCCTGGCACTCTGGAAAAGGAAGATCTGGACGGTTTGGTAACCGCAGAGGTAGGGGTCTAGATGCACTAGAATCACGTACCACGCTCGTCGTATTCAGACTGGTGCGACGAAAAAACAGTGGGATTCCCTCCGCCTTGAACTTCTGGAAGACACTTGAAATTAGCAGAAGAGGCGGAGAAAAAGTATTGGAAGCGAAAAACTGATGCCATGGAAGCACGAGGTCCTCTGACCCGAGGACAATTGGGTCACAGAACGGATCTAGAAATGCCGGGACTTTGGCGCTTAGCATAGAGGCCATTGAGGTCTATATGCAGCATTACCCAGCATTGCCAACCGTGCTAAAAGGCTTCCAAGGAAATGAATAAGTGTCCTGGGATCAGGCCCTGGCGGCTGAGAAAAAAAACGTGCGCCAATTTCCTACCCCTAGAACGTGAGCTGCCGACAAAAAATGTAAATGGTTTGTATCGGCCTTTTGCAGACTGCGAGCTACGTCAAGACTAGCTCCTGTGGTTCGTGAGCCCTCCTGACCACAGATGTATGCCACAGCCGTGGCGTGGACTGATTGGATCCGGGGGGAATGACCATAGGGAAGCAGGCAGAAATTGGATGACTAGTCTGATTGCCCGTATCTCAAGAAAATTGATCAGGAGACCTGATTCCCAAAGGGCAAGCGTCCCTGGATCGTGTGGAGGCGGGGGAGCACTCTCCAACCTAGGAGACTGGCGTCAGTGGTCAACACCAGCGCGGGAACAGGAAGAAAGTACTTTATCTGAATCATTAAGGACAACAACGTCCACTACCTCAGAGACCGTCTGATCCGGAGGGACTGGCGAAAATAGCGGTCCAGAGAGGATGGATATCAGTCCCACGCTGGTAGCAATGTCTGCTACAGACGACGGAGATGCAGTCGAGGGAATGTACTGATGGATTGTCGGCACCATTTTTTTTTTTTTTTTTTTTTAGACCTGCGTTCCAGACTGCAGGAGAAGGGGACGGCCGAGAGGAAACTTCTGAGCTTCCTGGATCAGTGAAAATCTTTCCTGAAGGGGGAATTATCAACACTCGGGAAGTGTCCAGGCCTGAAACGAGGATCCTCTGAGATGGGATGAAAAGGAATTGCACAAGTTCTCTAACCGACCTAGACGAGTGAGAGTGTCCACGGTGATGCTGACCCTGTCTGCACAGGCTTGAACGTGCGATCTCTTGAAAAGGAGGTCGTCTGGGTAGAGTGGAATCACTATGCCCCGAGAGCACGGGATAGAAATAACGACTGCCATGACCTTGGAGAACAGCCTAGGAGCAGAGGCGAGACAGAAGGTTAAAGCCGTGAACTGAAAATGGTTGTCTGCGATGGCGAAGCGGAGAAATCCTTGTCGGGCTGGGAAGGATTGGAATGAGAGGTGACAACATAGGAAAAATTCCATCTTGAAGAGACGCACCCTGACAAACTTGTCCGTCAGTTTTACTTCTAAGATGGGACGCACGGTTCCGTCCTTCTTTGGAACGACGAACAGGTTTGGGTAAGACTGTTTGAACCTGTCTGTGTGTGGGAGCGTGAGAATGGTTCCATAGATGCGGAGTACATGAAATGGCCTAATAAGGTGGGGCCGCTTGTTCCTTTTGTCCTTAAAAGACGGGACCGGAGGAAACGAGTTGGCGAGGGGAACAGGAATTCTATGTCCGTATCTGGAAACCACTAGATTTCAGACCCATGGTCGTGAATACCCGCCAGCCAGACCTGGTAAAGCAGGAGTAGATGGATGCCTACCCTGTCCGAGTCTTTCAGATACTGCAATGAGTCATTGAGCAGAGAAACTTGTGGGAAGGGGTACCCTTGAGTTTGGACCATGAGGGTCTGCGTTCCCAGGAATGGAAGAGCTAAAGGAAGTTAGAGATTTCTTCGAAGGGGAATCTGCTCGCCACTCTCGGAGCCATAGGGCTCTGCTGATGGTAATGGCGTTGGAGCTATAAGAGTGTCGCCGTCCGCTGTATCTAGGGATGCATTTACCCATAATCCCTGGCCGGCTTTTGGTATCCAAAACCATTTAGGGGGCAAACTATTTCTGGCTGATCTTGGCTGGGCCCAGCCCGAACCATCATCTGGGGGCCACCTAGTGACGGCGAGAAAAGGGAAAGAAGTTCCCCAGAAACCTCTAAAGACGCCCGTGGGCCAATTGGTTTCAGTGGGGATTTTAATAGACAACCGTCATCAAAGACGAAAGGGGTTTGTAAGCGAGCCGAAATATGGATCATTTTTTGGGAGACTCCGTCCACCTCTTTTTAGAGCGGGGAAAAAAGGGCCCCGGTTTAAAAGGGCTTTACTCGGGAAAATATTTGCCGGCAACTATACTCTACCTATGTCGCAACTCGGGGAGATTAAAAAAGAACCCGTGAGGATGTTGGCCCCCTTTGAAGGTCTCGTGAGATAAAGCTAATTTTATTATTAATCTAAAAAAGGGAAATGGGGGTTTAAAAATTTTAAAAAATATATAAATAAATAATTTTTTGGTTTGCTAAACCCCCGGGGCGGGGGGGCTGGAAAAAAAAGCGTCACCCAAAACAGCAAATGCCGGGGGGGTTTTTAAAAAATTGGGGGCTTTTCTTTTTCCCCCCGTTAAAAAACAAGGGCCCCCTTTTGGGGAAGTTAAAGACGGGGGCCCTTCTTGGGTTGTGAAAAAATGAAGAAGGGTCCTTTGGGGGGGCTAATAGAAACCCGGGAACTTTTTTTCATGTGTCCCCGGTATTTGCCAAAAAAACTTAACTGGTAGCTGGGGGGAAAACAACAAAGGGCCAGCAAAACCCGCCCCGAAAAAACGCTCAAATTAAACCCGAAGGGAGAGGAAAATTTTTTATACAATCCCCCTTGGGCATGGTATTTTTTTCCCCCGCCGCTTCCCCCTATTTTTAAAACAAAACCCTTTTAAGGCGGGGGAAGGTGTTTTAGCACCCCGGGGCCTTTTCCCCTTTTGGGGCTGGGAAGGGGGGGCCCCCCCCAGGGGGGGCTTTTAAGGGGGAAAATGGGCGGGGGGGGGGTTTGTTTTAGAAAAGCCCAAAAAGGTGGGGGCGCGGGGGGGGCAGGGGAAGGAAAAAAATTTTTCCTTTTTTTTTTTTTCCCCCCCCCCTTTTTTTTTTTTTTTTTTTTTTTTTTTTTTTTTCCCCCCCCCTTTTTTTTTTTTTTTTTTTTTTTTTTTTTTTTTCCCTTTTTTTTTTTTTTTTTTTTTTTTTTTTTTTTTTTTTTTTTTTTTTTTTTTTTTTTTTTTTTTTTTTTTTTTTTTTTTTTTTTTTTTTTTTTTTTTTTTTTAAAACCTTTTAAGGGGGGGGTTTAAGGGGAAAGCCCCGGGTCCTTTTGCCTTTCTCTCTTAACAAAACCCCCACCAGGGGGGGGGGGGGAAAGGGGGGGGAGAGGGGGCCGCCCCCCCGGAGAAAAGCGCCAAAAGGGGGGAAACCGGGGGGCCGAAACAAAAAACCCCCAAAAAAAACCCCCGGAATAGGACGCGAAACTGAGGCCCTACCCGCCAAAAAGCCGGGACTAAATTAAAGGCGCCTCCATTTGGGAAACCCCCCGCTGGACGCTGGGGCGGAGACCCCGGAAAGCCAGGAGGGAGGCGCAGGGGGGACTTTCCCGGGATTAAGACAGCGGGGCCTTTTAGGAAGCCGCGGCGGTCCTATGAGGGGGCCGCGGCAGTTGAGAGGGCGGCGGCTCCAGAGGGGGCCGCGGCTGCGGCCGAAGAGGGCCGCGGGTGCGACCCAATGGAAAGGCCCCCAGCGCGTTTTGAGCACAGCGGGGGCGGTTTGGGGGCCGACTGCGGGGTGGTGAGGTGCAGGGCCGGGCGGCAGTCGGGCCCACTGCCTTTATGACAGGCCTCGCAGCTGTGGAAACATCCACGCCCATGGAAAAAAAACGCGGCACGTTTGGGGACCACCGGTGGGAGCCAGTGGCTATCGGGCATACTACCTCAATCTGCCTTTTCTTTGATAGGGGGGCGGAGAGGTTTAAATTTCTCATGCACCCTACTTTTTATGGCGGTAATGTGCCAACCATTTGGGGTGCCCCCCCCCGCCGGGGTTAGCAGATCGGGAGCCTGCGCCCGTCCATCCTCATCCACCACCCTTGATAGGGGGGCGGGGAAAGGGGTTTAAATCTCATTACCGGCGCTTTTCATGGGGGTTTGTGCCCCCAGTGGCTGTACTCACATCGCCGGGGATGTAGCAATCCCCGGGGGCCTGCACGCCATCCATCCTCAAATCCCAAACTCCCTTTGTGGAGGGGGAGAGGTCCTTTTGCCCCATCACATCCCCTTTCTGGGAGTGGTGGTCAGTGGGGCCGCACGGGGCCGCAAGGAGCCTCTGCATGTTACCTGAGGGAAATTTTCTTGTCAGAATTGGGAGGGCGGGCTTGGGATGTCCCTGAAGAACCTGCTCCAAAGGGTACTTGGGGGGGGACACCCCCATGTTCCCCTGTTGGGGAGTGGGGGGAAACAGACCCATTTTAAGGAATCCGGCCCCCCAAGACACTCAGGCCGCATTGATTTTGCAGAGGGGATACGGGGGGACGACACTTCCGCGTGCCCCCGTTTTTGGGGTTTTTTGGAAGATGGAAAAAAAACCTTAAAAGGCCCCTCGCCCCTTGAATCCTAGAAAAAAGAAAAAAAAGAAAAAATTTTAAAATATAAACTGGGGTCTGAAGCCAACCCTAGTGCCCTACAGACACTAACAAGAACGGGTTTCGGGCTAGAGCCGCAGAGAGGTAACTGGGGAGGGGGAGGAGCTAATTTTTTTCTTTGTGTTTTATTTAAAGTGTCCTCCAGTGCAGCAGCATAACACCCATGGAAAAAAGGGCCCTTTTCTCCCCCCAATGAGCGATGGGGAAAAAAAAATATTACAACAAATAGAAAACCCACTGTGAGGGACAAAACAAGCTTGTAATCCTAATATCTCAATCAGACGGTCAGTCCAAACACATTTTTGTAACCTTTGAAAAATCAATCGAGAATTGTAGGAAAAAGGTAATTTAGAAAAAAAAAGACAAAAAAGGAAAGAAAGAAAAAAGAGAAGTAAAAAAAAAAAGGGGGGGAAGGGGGGGGAGAACTAAACCAAAACCCTTGGGCCCCCGCTACTCTACAAAATTTATGAAAAAATTCCCCCTAACCAACCCCAAAAAAATCCGAAATCCCTTGAATTTCTCCCCCTAGGGAAACCCTATCGCCCCATCGTCACAGATTGGGCATCCGGGCCATCACCCCCCTCCTTCGATTCACTTTCTATTTCCCCCGGGACCCCTTCCACCGCAGACGAACCCTTTTGTCGCTCTCCAGTACCGGGGGAAAAATTGTTCTAAACCGCTAACCAACAGAACCCCAAAATTCCTTTTCTTTTAGGGGGGGTGTTAAGGACCCCCGGGGTCAGGAAAGGAGGCTATTTGAGGGGTGGCTCCACAGCGAACACCCTCATCAAACAAAAAGCCCAAAAACACTAAAACCCTTTTATTTTTGGATTTAAAACGGTCTAATGTGACAATACCAATAGGGTCACCAATCAAACACATGCT
>JARQOD010000002.1:129269079-129361080 GCA_033576555.1 Oophaga sylvatica | reverse complement strand
GAGGACCTGGTGCCGGCGCTGCTGCTAGGAGTCAGAGCCAGCCCGGACTGCCAGACTGCCCGTCCGGAGGGTCCTGGTGCCCGGCGCTGCTGCTAGGAGAGCCTGCCCGGACTGCCAGACTGCCTGTCCGGAGGGACCTGGTGCCCAGCGCTGCTGCTAGGAGAGCCTGCCCGGACTGCCAGACTGCCCGTCCGGAGGGTCCTGGTGCCCAGCGCTGTTGCTAGGAGAGCCAGCCCGGACTGCCAGAGTGCCCGTCCGGATGGTCCTGGTGCCCGGCGCTGCTGCTAGGAGAGCCTGCCCGGACTGCCAGACTGCCTGTCCGGAGGGACCTGGTGCCCAGCGCTGCTGCTAGGAGAGCCTGCCCGGACTGCCAGACTGCCCGTCCGGAGGGTCCTGGTGCCCAGCGCTGCTGCTAGGAGAGCCAGCCCGGACTGCCAGAGTGCCCGTCCGGATGGTCCTGGTGCCCGGCGCTGCTGCTAGGAGAGCCTGCCCGGACTGCCAGACTGCCCGTCCGGAGGGTCCTGGTGCACAGCGCTGCTGCTAGGAGAGCCAGCCCGGACTGCCAGAGTGCCCGTCCGGAGGGACCTGGTGCCGGCGCTGCTGCTAGGAGTCAGAGCCAGCCCGGACTGCCAGACTGCCCGTCCGGAGGGACCTGGTGCCCGGCGCTGCTGCTCGGAGAGCCTACCCGGACTGCCAGACTGCCCGTCCGGAGGGACCTGCTGGCTGCAGCAGTGATGACTCTGCTGTGCTGCAGCCTCGCTGCCCCGGGGGTCAGCAGATGGTATGTGACGGCTGCCCCTCTTTAGCACAGTGGACTTTCTGGGCACATGTGGCTGGCAGATGTGTATGGGGCAGGGCCCCCCGTCTTCAGTGTGGTGGATGACATTGTATCACTATAAGCCCAAGATCCAGTGTTCTGTCGCCCCGCAAGGCAAAGAATTGCACAAACGGCTAAAGGAGGGGGCATCTGACAGCCCCTTCTGAAATTAGGAAAGTCCTTGACCTTTTTCTAACCCCTTTCAGCTCAGAAGGTCCATTAAGGGTCAGGGACAAATGTTCCGCCTTGGGAAAGCTCCGGAGGTTATTCTTTATCCTTTTCATTGTGTTTTACCAGTCTACACAGCTTTTGGTTACAGGGGCTATCCCATATGGATGTGATGTGGGATACAGAAATTGGGAATGTGGCTCCGTCTTGCACCTCCACTAATCTCCACTTCCTTCATGGTTTATGGGACTGGCAGACAAGTAAAGCGCTCGAATATCTCTGCTAGGATTTTATAGGATATTATCAATGAGGAGAGTTCTAAAGCCCCCCGTCACACTAAGCGAGATCGCTGAAGCGTCACTGATTTTGTGACGTAGCAGCGACCTAGCCAGCGATCTCGCTTAGTGTGACACGCATCAACGATCAGCCCCCCTGCTGGGTATCACTGATCGTCGCTGAATGTCCTGGACCATTTTTGATCGTTGGTCTCCCGCTGGCCAGCGCGCATCGCTGCGTGTGACAGCGGGAGACCAACAATCAGCGAGCTGGTATCCAATGTACATATTGGGTAACTAAGCACCGCGCGGCACCTAGTTACCCGATAGGTACCCTAGTTACCGGCTCCCAGATTCTGCTGTAGGGCGCTGAGAGCCGGTATCTAGGGTACATATCGGGTAACTAAGCGCCGCGCAGTGCTTAGTTACCCGATATGTACATTGGATACCGGCTCTCAGCGCTCTACAGCAGAAGCTGAGAGGCGGTATCTAGGGTACATATCGGGTAACTAGGTGCCGCGCGGTGCTTAGTTACCCGATGTATACACTGGATACCAGCGTGCTCGCTGGTCCTGATCGCTGGTGAGTCTGCCTATGTGACAGCGCACCAGTGATCAGCTAACGATGTCCCAGCGATCCACGTCATATCGTTGGTGGGATCGCTGGGACATTGAAGAGTGTGACGATACCCTAAATCTCCCAACCTGATGTCATTATTATGTTTATGGCATCATTAATTCCACAGTTCTGTGCAGATTATCTACAGTAGATTCCCTATCAGTATGTCTCGGAGGAACCGGGGAGAACATACAAACTCCTTGCAGATGTTGTCCTTGGTGGGATTTGAATCCAGGACTTCAGTGCTGCAGAGCAGCTGTGCTAACCACTGAGCCACCGAGCTGCCCACAGTTATCTTACTGGGTTTCTGATTCAAGTACAAGACTGACCACAATAGGATTTTTTCAGGGTAACTGATCAAATGCCAAAATCAAAAATATATAAGGCGATTTATTAAGGTGCTTAGAAGACTGATAGAAACTCCTTAATAAGACTTATAATTTTTGTGCAACTTGGCAGCTGCACAATTATATTGTTACGTTTGACTTTTACACGCCAGCCCCATCCAGCTACTCTGATATGGGTGGGACAGGACTTGGTCACATTCACCTGTCAGATTCATTATAACTATAGTGGCGTTACTGCTCAAGTGTACTCCGCCCGGTTGGCATGTATCTCTGGCAGCGGCGCATGCTTGGTATCTGGCAGCGGCGCATGCTTGGTATCTGCAGCGGCGCATGCTGGTATCTGACGCGCATGCTTGGTATCTGGCAGCGGCGCATGCTTGGTATCTGGCAGCGGCGCATGCTTGGTATCTGGCAGCGGCGCATGCTTGTATCTGACAGCGGCGCATGCTTGGTATCTGGCAGCGGCGCATGCTTGGTATCTGACAGCGCGCATGCTTGTATCTGGCAGCGGCGCATGCTTGGTATCTGACAGCGGCGCATGCTTGGTATCTGACAGCGGCGCATGCTTGGTTTGCAGCGCGCATGCTTGTATCTGGCAGCGGCGCATGCTTGGTATCTGGCAGCGCGCATGCTTGGTATCTGACAGCGCGCATGCTTGGTATCTGACAGCGCGCATGCTTGGCATTGCAGCGCTCATGCTTGGTTCAGGCGCCCCTGACTTATTAAGCAGTATACCGCTTAATGAATCATGTCAGTGTTCTCCAGCGAGCGCTTCGTAGACTGGTGTGCGCTACACCAATCTTAATGAATCGTCCCCACAATATTCAATGGGCAGCTCATCAGAAATGGGACTTTGTGGGCTACACAGGCCCCAATACGACTGCCATAAAGCAAGCACAGCTTTGCTCAATAGATACAAAATGTCTGTGATGGTAGCGGAAGTGTGCAGGGATCGCATGTCTGCCTGCGAATGTGGGCAAAAGACTCAGGGCTAATGTAGACCTGCCTGTGGATCTCTGTCCAATCATGGACCACAATGCACTGACTGGCCGACCATGGCGTGTCCTCTTCGTATATTTCTATGAGGCTGTCACTCTTGGGTCAGTCCAAGCATTGTGGTTTAAGACGAAACAGAAATCCATTACCCTTTTTAATGTTTTTTTGATGGGACCATAAAGGGTTGCTCACTAGTTGTGGATTTGCTGCAGATTTTTTGTCAGGATTTATCACAGTGGCTCAGTGGTTAGCACTGTTTATTTGTAGCACTGGGGTCTTGGGTTCAAATCCCACCAAGGAAACATCTGTCCATGCAGACGGCCACTATCGTGTATGGTGATTTGCCAGGGAACTGTGAAGAGGACCTGGTGCTCAATCCAGGTGAATGACCGGGGTGGTGGTAGTCAGCCCCCCACCAATCTGATAGTCAGCGCCCCCCACCAATCTGATAGTCAGCCCCCCCCACCAATCTGTTAGTTAGCCCCCCCACCAATCTGTAGTCAGCCCCCCCACCAATCTGATAGTCAGCCCCCCCACCAATCTGTAGTCAGCCCCCCACCAATCTGGTAGTCAGGCCCCCCACCAATCTGTAGTCAGCCCCCCCACCAATCTGAGTCAGCCCCCCCCCCCTGATAGTCAGCCCCCCCACCAATCTGTAGTAGCCCCCACAATCTTGTAGTCAGCCCCCCCACCAATCTGTAGTCAGCCCCCCACCAATCGATGAGTTGATAGTCAGCCCCCCCACCAATCTGATAGTCAGCCCCACCCCCCCCCCCACCAATCTGGTAGTCGCCCCCACCAATGTAACCCCCACCGATCAGCCCCCACCAGTAGTCACCCCCCCCCCACCAATCTGTAGTCGCCCCCCACCAACATTCAACCCCCCCCCACCAATCTGGTAGTCAGCCCCCCACCAATCTGATAGTCTTGTCCCAATGTGCATGATGCCTATAACTTGGAAGGAACAGTGTCAGCTTATTTTAGCCTCCGACTCTCCCACAGACTACAATGATGCTAATTTCAGTGCCATGTCAAAAGCCGTTAAAGGGAACCTGTCAAGTGAAAAAGCGCTATTAACCTGCAGATATGGGGTTAAACTGCAGGTTAATACCATTCTGAACCTATCCGGGACCGGCACTTAGAGCCTGCTGGCAGGAGGAAATTAACTTTATTCTCTCCGGCAACATTCGTTTCTCAATCATGGGGTGGCGCTGTTGCGGTTTCAGTCACTGCTCTGTGCATACAGTCATGGCCAAAAGTTTTGAGAATGACACAAATATTAATTTTTACAAAGTCTACTGCTTCACTTTTTCTAATGGCAATTTGCATATACTCCAGAATGTTATAAAGAGTGATCAGCTTAACAGCAATTACTTGCAAAGTCAATATTTGGCTAGAAAATGAACTTTATCCCCCAAAACACATTTCAACATCATTTCAGCCGTGCCTTAAAAGGACCAGCTAACCTCTTTTCAGTGATTGCTCCATGTGGGTGTTGATGAGGACATGGCTGGAGACAGGGTGGATTTGATTTAAATCAAACTGATTTAAATCACGATTTAAATCACTAGTCAGTAAGGCTTGATTTAAATCAGTGATTTAAATCAAAGTTTCAACCTAAACTAGTTCTTGCTACTTTAACATGCAAGTAGATGAAGATTTTTAGAATCACTTTTTATATTACTTTTTTCTCCCCAGTTTAATGGGTTAATCATTCATATTTGGACACCACTGTTCTGTTGTACTTAGGAAGGAGAAAAATAATCCTGACCTGACTTGTCTGTCTGTGGCTATGCTGCAGTATTGTGCTCAAAGTTTCACTTTCATTTTCTTGTCTGCTTGCCCTTCCTCCTCCTCACACTTAAGGGCCCGTCTCACATAGCGATATCGCTACCGAGATCGCTGCTGAGTCACTAGTTTTGTGACGCAGCAGCGATCTCACCATCGATATCGCTGTGTGTGACATTCAGCGACGATCAGCCCCCCTGCTGGGTATCGCTGATCGTCGCTGAAATGTCAGGACATTTTTTTGATCGCTGCTCTCCCGCTGACAGGCACGCATCGCTGCGTGTGACAGGCGGTATCCAAGGTACACAGCGGGTTTCCAGGCGCAGGGCTGTGCCTAGAAACCCGCTGTGTACCTTGGATACCAGCGCCCTGATGCAGGGGAGCTGGTATCCAAGGTACACAGCGGGTTTCCAGGCACCGCGCAGCGCTTGGAAACCCGCTGTGTACCTTGGATACCAGCTCCCTGCATCAGGGCGCTGGTATCCAATGTACACTGCGGGTAACTAAGCGATGTTACCCGCAGTGTCGCTGTCCCAGATCGCTGCCTGAGCTGCCTGTTTGGCAGCTCAGCAGCGATCATGTAGCGATACACCAGCGATCCTGACAGGTGCATATCGTTGTCGGGATCGCTGGTCAGGGTGGATTGATTTAAATCACGCCGATTTAAATCAACGATTTAAATCATGATTTAAATCAAATGATTTTTTTCTATTTAAATCAGATCGATTTAAATCGTGATTTTAATCATGATTTAAATCACTGATTTAAATCAAAAGATTTTTTTAATATAAATCACGATTAAAATCTAAAACTTTCAATCATTGTTCAATTAACTCCACACTTCTAGCTTGGTTTCACTTTCTGTAGCTTGGTTTCAGTTTCTTTTTCCATTCAGTTGACATGCCCAAACTTGTTGGATAATCAGTCAGCAGTACTTGGCTGTAGTAACAATCAAACTTCAGAAGTGATCTGCGTGAGCCATGGCAGGTCGTAAGAGAGACCCTATTTGGGTTCATTTTGTTGAGATGCCAGCAGAGCTTGGAAAGAAAGGTGGGAGAGCAAAGTGCAAATACTGTCAAAAGGATATCCAAGGACTTGTTTGCCGTTTGAAATCACATTATGAAAACTGCAACCAGAAGGGAAATGAAGATGTTGATAGTGATACAACTAATGTCAATGAACCCCCACAGCTTCTTATGCACCAGGACCCTAGCACTAGTGGTAAGTCTGGCAATTACAACCTATTTTAACAGACGTTTTACTGGGATGGTTAAAGTCTATGAAAAGAAAAATTTCTAGCACTAGTTCTGGAGTATAGAATTTTAATTTATGTTAAGGCAATATTTCACAGAAGATTAACGTTAAGTAAAAATAAAAGAGTGTGTATACGCCTATTTTTTTTTTTTTATTGTAGGCTACAATTCACTTTTGAAGTCTGCCAAATTGACCATTTTTTTAAAAAAACATTTTTAAAACTTTTGTGACATAATTTTTTTCAGTTGCTCTGATATTACTAGTATTACAGCAACTTCACCGGAAACTTGAGTAGCATAACTTTTGAGACAGCCCTTATAGGACGAGGACCATTACATTGTTCAAAAAGTTTGTTTCAAAATATTTTCGTTATATTTCTTCAAATACGCAGTCGAATTATATTTTTAATTCAAGAAATTAGGACTATCCACAATTTGCATGGTTTCAGGAGCTCCCTCAAAACACATTTGTTCAGAGTGGCCTATCACATTCACTAACCAAAGTCGTTCTATGTTTAAGTGTGTATGTGTAGCCCATTCACTATCTCCATCCATCCCTCCCTCCCTCAAGATGGCTGGACCATCATTGTAAATGCACCATTGTATATACACACCTGTACTTTGTATCTCCCCCACCTCATTGTAGATTGTAAGCTCTCACGAGCAGGGTCGGCTTATTTTGCTTAAATTTTTGTATTGTTAACGTTGTTACCTATGACTTGTGTTTTGAAACTGTTAAACTGTAAAGCGCTGCGGAATATGTTGGCGCTATATAAATAAAGATTATTATTATTATTATTTATTATTAATTACTGTGCTTTCAGGGTCAAATATGGCTTGTGCTGCACGTGACAATCAATATCTGGGTACAACTTCAACAAAGCAGCCAACAAAAAACTTTGCGTGCAAAGTGTAGAAAAATTCCTCTTAAAGACTACGACGAGCCAGAAAGAACATTTTGATGAATTAATTGCTAAATTCATATTTGCAACCAATTCTTCTTTCCGACTAGTTGAACATCCATTGTTTGTACAAATGATCGAAGGAATAAGACCAGGCTACAAACCACCAAGTAGATTTGATATCTCAGGAAAACATCTTCAGGCTGTATACGACAAAGAAAGAGCGGCTTGTACAAAATATTTGAAAGACAAAGTTGTTAACATGAGCTTGGATGGTTGGAGCAACATCCACAACGACCCATAATTTGCACTTGTGTCACAACAGAAGATGGTGAAACTTACCTTACAGACACAATCGACACATCTGGAAATTCACATACTGCTGAATATTTACTTGAAATTGCTAAGAACTCAATTCACTAATGCCAAGAACAGTTTGGATGTAAAGTAAGGAGCTTAGTTACTGATAACGCAAGCAATGTGGCAAAAATGCGAGCGGAACTGGCACATGAGGATGACACAAATGTCATTACATACGGTTGTTCTGCCCATTTGTTGCATCTTTTGGCAAAAGACCTGCATATTTCGGGTGTCAAGGAACATGTTGTAGAAATTGTTAAATATTTCCGCAATAATCATTTTGCACATGCAACCTACAAGGAAATGGGAGGACTGAAGTTGGTTCTACCACAAGATGTTACATGGAATACCTTGGCTGAATGCTTGGAACTGTTTATTAACAACTGGTCAAAATTAGTGTCCATTTGCGAAACACATCAGGATAAAATTGATGCTAATAAACGAAGCAAAGTATTAAATCTTGGTGTGAAGAGAAATGCCGAGGACCTTTTGGAAAGGTTAAAGCCAATATCTATTGCGTTGGATAAAATGCAGAAAGATACTGCAACCATAGCTGATGCCACAGAAGTTTGGAAAGATTTAGAAGGTTCGCTAGATCGCTTGAACCTCTCAAACAATGTAAAGGTTGCAATACACCACCGCAAGGACCAAGCATTAAAAGAACACTATTTAGCCAATATCTTGCATCCCATCTACAGAGGGAAAAAACTATCTGAGGCGGAAATCAACTCTGCAATGGAGTGGCTCGCCAATACTAACCATGACATTGTGGCAACTGTGCTGAAATTGAAGTGTGAATCTGCACCATTTCAAAAATACATGTTTGCAGATAACGTCGTTAATGAACTAAAACCACTGGACTGGTGGAAGTCGCAATCACTTGTTCTTCCAGCGAAGATAATAAATGTAGCTACTCAGCTACTGACTGCATCGGCTTCATCGGCAGGAGTAGAGAGATTGTTTTCTTCATTTGGTTTTGTGCACACAACAGTCCGAAACCGCTTAGGAACTGCTAAAGCAGGACAGCTAGTTTTCCTATTAAAAGTCCTAAATAAACAGTAGGCTTAAAGGACTGATGTATTCACTGAAGATGTTTGCTTACTTCAAACGTTAGAGATAGGCTATTGTTAAAAAGTACTTACTCTCTGTAGTTCAATTCTGATTGTTTAATAGTGCAAATAAAAATTATTAGGTTTCATAATCATCAACTGTTTTAATATTTTTATTTGTGTAAAATAATTTGATTTGCAAAAAGACAAAGTTTTGCTTGTGTACAACTTGATTAAAAAATCCTATTTAAATCAAAAAAATCCGATTTAAATCAAAAAAATCAGATTTTTTTGATTTTTTTAAAAAAAATCATGATTTTTATCCACCCTGTCGCTGGTGTATCGCTATGTGAGACCCAGCCTTTAGATTCACATTCTTCTTGTGTTGTGCAGATCTATTCCACTCCAAACAATCAGAAACATATTGTCTAACTTCTTGGACTTGGCACTGAAGGGGTTGATTCTATATTCATATAGGTTTGTAGAACAATAGGATTAAGGTCTTTTTCTCAACTCTGTTCATGTTGTAACATTTTTGCCGTGAAGAAGAGGCTGGGACCTCTGCGGAGTCAAATTCAGTTTTGAGAACTGCGTAAGTAAAGCGAGCGTCTGTGATAATATAGGAGAGAAACTGCCCACTAATCCTACAGAAACCTCTGGAAGAGCATGGCATTGTGAATGTTACACATATACAGCCTTTATTCTACTGAGTTAAACAACTCAGCTTTATCTCATGATGGAAGAACCTTTGGATGGTAAAATATTTTCCTCAAAAAGCAGTTTATTGAAAAAAATCCGATTTAAATAAAAAAAATCCGATTTAAATCAAAAAAATCTGATTTAAATAAAAAAAAATCCGATTTTTTTGATTTTTTTAAAAAAATCATTGATTTTTATCCACCTTGGCTGGAGATCAATCTGTCATGATTAAGTAAGAATGACACCACTGGACACTCTAAAAGGAGGCTGGTGCTTGGCATAATTGTTTCTCTTCTGTTAACCATGGTTATCTCTAAAGAAACACGTGCAGTCGTCATTGCAATGCACAAAAATGGCCTAACAGGGAAGAGTATCGCAGCTAGAAAGATTGCACCTCAGTCAACAATCTATTGCATCATCAAGAACTTCAAGGAGAGAGGTTCCATTGTTGCCAAAAAGACTTCAGGGCACCCAAGAAAGACCAGCAAGCACCAGGACCATCTCTTAACAGTGTTTCAGCTGCGGGATCGGGCTACCAGCAGTGCAGAGCTTGCTCAGGAATGGCAGCAGGCAGGTGTGAGTGCATCTGCACACACTGTGAGGCGGAGACTCTTGGAGCAAGGCCTGCTCTCAAGGAGGGCAGCAAAGAAGCCACTTCTCTCCAGAAAAAACATCATGGACAGACTGATATTCTGCAAAAGGTACAGGCAGTGGACTACTGAGGACTGAGGTAAAGTTATTTTCTCTGATGAATCCCCTTTTCGATTGTTTGGGACATCAGGAAAACGCCTCATTCGGAGAAGACAAGGTGAGCGCTACCACCAGTCTTGTCTCATGCCAACTGTTAAGCATCCTGAAACCATTCATGTGTGGGGTTGCTTCTCAGCCAAGGGAATCGGCTCTCTCTCAGTCTTGCCTAAAAACACAGCCATGAATAAAGAATGGTACCAGAATGTCCTCCAAGAGCAACTTCTCCCAACCCTCCAAGAGCAGTTTGGCGATCAACAATGCCTTTTCCAGCATGATGGAGCACCTTGCCATAAAGCAAAGGTGATAACTAAATGGCTCAGGGAACAAAACATAGAGATTTTCGGTCCATGGCCTGGAAACTCCCCAGATTTAATCCCATTGAGAACTTGTGGTCAATCATCAAGAGACGGGTGGACAAACAAAAACCTAAAAATTCAGACAAAATGAAAGCATTGATTGTGCAAGAATGGACTGCTATCAGTCAGGATTTGGTCCAGAAGTTGATTGAGAGCATGCCAGGGAGAATTGCAGAGGTCCTGAAGAAGGGTCAACACTAGTGTTGAGCATTCCGATACTGCAAATATCGGGTATCGGCCGATATTGGCTGTATCGGAATTCCGATTCCGAGTTCCGATATTTTCGTCTTATCGGATACCGGAATCGGGATTGTCACTGTCACTGTCAGTGTCCGTCGGTCGGGTCTGTCAGGAGTCAGCGGCACTTACCTGGCAGAAGATCTCCGGCGGTCACGTCCTGGACTGCTTCATGGCCGCCATCCTCTTCTCCCCGGCGGTCACATGCAGTTTCTCGCGATAACTGCAGTGACTGCTGGGTAATCCCGGCCGTAAAGCAGTCAGTCCGATGACGTCACCGCCGGGGAAGCAGGTAATCAGCTGTGCTGCGCCGGGATGACAGGCTCTGCCTGTCATTCCGATGTAGCAGAGCTGGATCGTCGTGGGACTATCGTTATGGACTGCGTCGGACAGGTGGTATACTGTTGGTTTGTTTTTTTTCTTTTTTTACAGGAGATCGATGGCGTCGCAGGAATGAGAGAGTAATAAAAGAAATGAAAACTGTGTTGTCTCTTTTATTTCATTAAAATACTTTTTTCTTGCTGTGTCTTTTTTTTATACATTTAATAACTTTGGGATTAATAATGGATCGGTGTCTTATTGACGCCTCTCCATTATTAACCGGGCTTATTGTCACCGTGCAATCAACGGTGACATTAACCCCTTATTACCCCGCTTGCCACCGCTACAGGGCAAGTGGGAAGAGCCGGGTAAAGTGCCACAATTGGCACATCTTTTGATGCGCCAAATGTGGGGCTGCTGTAGCCTGGTATTATCAGGCTGTTGAGGGCCAAAATCCATGGGCCTTGACAGTCTTTTAATACCAGGCCGCAGCAGTCTGCATTTTACTTGGCTGGTTAACAAAAATAGGGGGATCCCACGCTGTTTTTTTTTTCGAGGGGATCCCCTATTTTTGTTAACCAGCCAAGCTAAGCAGACTGCTGTGGCCTGGTATTATCAGGCTTGCAAGGTCCATGGATATTGGATCCTTACCAGCCTGAAAAAACCAGGCCTCAGCGGTCTGCTTCATCTGGCTGGTTAACAAAAATAGGGGGGACCCCACGCCAATTTTTTTCGAGGGGATCCCCTATTTTTGTTAATCAGCCAAGATATGCAGACTGCTGTGGCCTGGTATTATCAGGCTGGCAAGGTCCATGGATCTTGGCTCCTTAACAGCCTGAAAATCCAGGCCTCAGCGGTCTGCTTCATCTGGCTGGTTAACAAAAATAGGGGGGACCCCACGCCAATTTTTTTCGAGGGGATCCCCTATTTTTGTTAATCAGCCAAGATATGCAGACTGCTGTGGCCTGGTATTATCAGGCTGGCAAGGTCCATGGATCTTGGCTCCTTAACAGCCTGAAAATCCAGGCCTCAGCGGTCTGCTTCATCTGGCTGGTTAACAAAAATAGGGGGACCCCACGCCATTTTTTTTTCGAAGGGAACCCCTATTTTTGTTAATCAGTTCCCTCTGACGTCACTGATTGTGTCCCTGGCTGACCTGAAGTGAAAGTGGAAAGCAATCAATTAAGCTTTCCACTTAAGGGCCCGTCTCACATAGCGATATCGCTACCGAGATCGCTGCTGAGTCACTAGTTTTGTGACGCAGCAGCGAGCTCACCAGCGATATCGCTGTGTGTGACATTCAGCGACGATCAGCCCCCCTGCCGGGTATCGCTGATCGTCGCTGAAATGTCAGGACCTTTGATCGCTGGTTTCCCGCTGACAGGCACACATCGCTGCGTGTGACAGGCGGGAGACCAGCGATCCGCTGGTAACCAAGGTACACAGCGGGTTTCCAGGCGCGGGGCTGTGCCTAGAAACCCGCTGTGTACCTTGGATACCAGCGCCCTGATGCAGGGAGCTGGTATCCAAGGTACACAGCGGGTTTCCAAGCGCTGCGCGGTCCCTGGAAACCCGCTGTGTACCTTGGTTACCAGCGGATCGCTGGTCTCCCGCCTGTCACACGCAGCGATGCGTGCCTGTCAGAGGGAAACCAGCGATCAAAAAAAGGTCCTGACATTTCTGCGACGATCAGCGATACCCGGCAGGGGGCTGATCGTCGCTGAATGTCACACACAGCGATATCGCTGGTGAGCTCGCTGCTGCGTCACAAAACTAGTGACTCAGCAGCGATCTCGGTAGCGATATCGCTATGTGAGACGGGCCCTTAAGCGATGTTACCCGCAGTGTCGCTGTCCCAGATCGCTGCCTGAGCTGCCTGTTTGGCAGCTCAGCAGCGATCATGTAGCGATACACCAGCGATCCTGACAAGTGCATATCGTTGTCGGGATCGCTGGTGTATCGTTATGTGACACCCAGCCTTTACTCTCCTGTCAGGCAGGAGAGGAACTCATTCATTTGGGGTTTACTGTGAGGCTGCAGCATTAGCTGCGGTCCCTGCAGTAAACATTAACCCTTTCTGAAGGATTACACCGTGGGACCTGACTGTGCATGGGATAGGTAAGAATAATTTTGCTTTTTTATTTTATTTTTATTACAGGAAATGGTTTTTGCAGTAAAATAAAAGATGGTCAAAAACATGTGTCTTTATTTCATTAAAATGATTTTTAATTAAAGTGTGTGTGTTTTATTTTTATTTCATGCAATAGGATTAATAATTGATAGTTGTCTAATTGACAGCTCTCAATTATTAACCTGGCTTAAGGTCACCTTTCAATAGCAAGGTGGCTTTAACCCCATATTAACCCATTCGCCACCGCTACAGGGCAATGGGAATAGACGGGCAAAGTGCCAGAAAGGGCGAATCTAATTATAGATTTGTCTTTCCTGGGGTGTCTGGGGGCAGATGTTAGTAGCCGGGGGGGGGCAAAAATAATGGTCCCTCTCTGGGCTATTATTATCTGCCCCCACTCACTGGCTTTGTCTGTCTGGTTGCGAAAATAGGGCGGGAGCCCACGCATTTTTTTTCAGCAATTTTACACCTCATATATATATATACATGTCATTGAATTTGTGACACATATATATATATTTATATTTGTAGTTCATACACTTCTACATAGTATAATAGCCGCTAATTCAATTGCCGGCTTTTGTGAAAATGCAGAACCCGACATGAAATGACACTTGGTGTACATAGGGTTAACCATGTCTTTTCATGTCCTTTGCTATCTAATTTGCACAAACAATTAAATCAGACTGTGTGCAAAATTTCACACCTGTAGGGGTTAATTAAAGGTGTAAATTCGTAGCAAAAAAGTCCGTTTTTTTTACAACGAATTTACACCTTTAATTAACCCCTACAGGTGTGAAATTTTGCACACATAGTCTGATTTAATTGTTTGTGCAAATTAGATAGCAAAGGACATGAAAAGACATGGTTAACCCTATGTACACCAAGTGTCATTTCATGTCGGGTGACCCGACATGAAATGACACTTGGTGTACATAGGGTTAACCATGTCTTTTCATGTCCTTTGCTATCTAAGGCCGGAGTCACACTGGCGACAAAATCGGACGACTGCAATGCGATGAAATATCGCATTGCAGTCGGACATATGTTAATCTATGGAGCAGCTCCCAGTATCAGATTTTTTGTGGTCCGTTTTAAACGTCCGTGTACAATCGCAGCATGCTGCGATTGTCACCGATTGTGGGTCGACTATCGCCAATGCAAGTCTATGGGAGCGATGAAAAATCTGATTACAAACGGACCACACTGTGTGACTTGCGATGAAATCGCATCGGTGTCCTTTAGAAAAGCCTGCAATTCATCCCCGGCTATACTGTAAAATCACACTGACAGCTTTAATAAAGACTAGAAAGAATAGATATATACACATAGAACACATATATATATATATATACATGTCATTGTGACATGTGTATATATATATATATATATATATATTATATATATATTTATATTTCCTAGACTTCTACATACTGTAATAGCCGCTAATTCAATTGCCGGGTTTTGTGAAATCACAGAAGCCGACATGAAATGATACATTGTTTCCACACATTTAACCATGTAATTTCATGTATTTTTATATATGTTTGAAACTTACAATTACATGAGTGTATTTGTGCAAAATTTCAGACATGTAGGGGTTAATTAAAGGTGTAAATTCGTTGAAAAAAAAATGCGTGGGCTCCCGCTGTATTTTCTCCACCAGACAGACAAAGCAAAGCGAGTGGGGGCAGATAATAATAGCCCAGGGAGGGTGCATTTTTTTTGTGCCCCCCTGGCTACTAACATCTGCCCCCAGACACCCCAGAAAGGGCAAATCTATAATTAGATTCGCCCTTTCTGGCACTTTGCCCGTCTATTCCCATTGCCCTGTAGCGGTGGCGAATGGGTTAATCTCACCTTACTGTCACCTTGCTATTGAAAGGTGACCTTAAGGCAGGTTAATAATTGATAGCTGTCAATTAGACAACTATCAATTATTAATCCTATTGAAGTAAATAAAAAAACACACACACTTTAAGAATAAATAATTTTAATGAAATAAAAACACATTTTTTTGACCATATTTTATTTTACACTTAATCCGTGCGAAGCCATTGATCTCCTAAAATAAAGAAAAAGAAATAAAACAACATTATTCTTACCTATTCCGCAGATCTGTCACGTCCCACGCTGTAATCCTTCACAAAGGGTTAACTAGCTTTGAGCCAAGCAGTGCAAGTAATCCTGCATGCTCAGCTCAAAGCTCATGAATGAATAAGTTCCTCTCCTGGCGACAGGAGAGGATGTGTTTCATGAATGAAGCTTAATTGATTGTGTCCACTTTCCCTTTAGGTCAGGTCACTAAAGTTAAATTGGCAATAAATCAATTAAGCTCCATTCATGAATCTATTCCTCTACTTTCGCTGGGAGAGGAAGTTATTCATTCAGGGGAATACAGGTCTGAGACAGCATTATTAGCTCTCTGCGACCTGTAACCTGTTAACCCTTTCTGATGGATTACACCGTGGGACCTGACTGTACATCGGATTGGTAAGTATAATTTTGCTTTTTTATTTTATTTTTATTACAGGAAATGGTTTTAGCAGGAAAATAAAATATGGTCAAAAACTGTGTGATTATTTAATTAAACTTATTTTTTATTAAACTGTGTGTGTTTGATTTTTCTTTCATACAATAGGATTAATAATTGATAGTTGTCTAATTGACAGCTATCAATTATTAACCTGGCTTAAAGTGACCTTTCAATTGCAAGGTCATTTTAACCCCTTATTAACCCATTCGCCACCGCTACAGGGCAATGGGAATAGACGGGCAAAGTGCCAGAAAGGGCGAATCTAATTATAGATTTGCCCTTTCTGGGGTGTCTGGGGGCAGATGTTAGTAGCCAGGGGGGGCACAAAAAAAATGTACCCTCCCTAGGCTATTATTATCTGCCCCCACTCGCTTGCTTTGTCTGTCTGGTGGAGAAAATACAGCGGGAGCCCACGCATTTTTTTTCAACGAATTTACACCTTTAATTAACCCCTACATGTCTGAAATTTAGCACACATATACTCATGTAATTGTATGTTTCAAACATATATAAAAATACATGAAATTACATGGTTAAATGTGTGGAAACAATGTATCATTTCATGTCGGCTTCTGTGATTTCACTGAAGCCGGCAATTGAATTAGCGGCTATAACAGTATGTAGAAGTGTAAGAATTATAAATATATGTAATATATATGTCACAATGACATGTGTTATATATATATATATATATATATATATATATATATGTGCTCTATGTGTATATATCTATTCTTTCTTTTGGCATTTAAATACTATTCTTTTGGATCCATTATATGTCAGTTTTGCAAGCCTGCGAGAAAATCTCGCAAGTCGGATGAAAATCGGATGTTACAAGGTACACACACATGCGATTAAATCGCATCTTTGAAGGAAAATCGGATGCCAGAAGGATGTGTGATGTTTTTATTTTGATCCGATTGTCGACCGTCTAAAACGGACCGATTTTTTGTGGTTGTGTGTGACTCCAGCCTAATTTGCACAAACAATTAAATCAGACTATGTGTGCAAAATTTCACACCTGTAGGGGTTAATTAAAGGTGTAAATTCGTAGCAAAAAAGTCCGTTTTTTTTACAACGAATTTACACCTTTAATTAACCCCTACAGGTGTGAAATTTTGCACACATAGTCTGATTTAATTGTTTGTGCAAATCAGATAGCAAACGACATGAAAAGACATGGTTAACCCTATGTACACCAAGTGTCATTTCATGTCGGGTGCTTCTGTCTTTTCACTGAAGCCGGCTTTACCCGGCAATTGAATGAGAGGATATTTTACTATGTAGAAGTGTATAAACTATACATATATGTATATATATGTCACAATGACATGTATATATATATATATGTATTCTATGTGTGTATATTTAGTGTTTACAAGGAAAGAATGGGTTTTTTTTAGTTGCGATATTTTGTTCCCATAGACTTACATGGGACTTCCGGTATCGGTATCGGGTATCGCCGATATTTTAGTGATATCGGCGATACCATTCCGATTCCGATACTTTAGGATATCGGAAAGTATCGCTCAACTCTAGTCAACACTGCAAATATTGACTTGCTGCATTAACTCATTCTAACTGTTAATATAAGCTTTTGTTACTCATATGTTTGCAATTATTATATTTCTGTCTGTGATAAAAACATCTGTCAAACACACATAAAAACCAGAGGGCAGCAGATCATGTGAAAATATAATATTTGTGTCATTCTCAAAACTTTTGGCCATGACTGTAGAGTGGCGCCTGTAACTGCGCCGCCGGCACTGACGGACAGCCGGTCCTACTGCTGATTCGCTGTCAGTCAGGGCCTGGGCGAGTGGTTTAAACCCGCCACTCTACGCACAGAGCAGTGACTGAACCCATGCTGGCACCAGCTCTATGACTGAAACCTGAATGGTGGGGTGGGGGGGTTTATTTCCTCCCAGAAGCGGGGAGGGGGTTTAAGTGCCGGCATCAGGCAGATTCAGATTGCTATTACCCTTGAGATTAACCCCGCATCTGCAGGTTAATAGCGTCTTTTCACGTGACCGGTTCCCTTTAAGCATGGAGATCCATTGTTTGGGGAGTTTCTTTAGGCTATGGTTCCACGGTCCGGAACCATAGCGCTTTTGACGGAGCGGAAATTCCGCTCCGTCTAAGCCCCGCCCCCTTTCTGACGCGCGATCTTTCCGGAGGTGTTCAGGACACCTCCGGAACACCTCCGGAAAGAGCGCAGGGCTACATAGCCCTGTGTTAATTATGTTGCGGCGACGCACCGTCGCCGCAATACGCGAGGACATGCTGCGGTCTGAAAAGACGCGCCGCATGTCCGTTTACACAGGTTTGCCACCTGCGTATTGTTACGCATAGTGGAGACGGGATTTCTTGAAATCCCCTCCACTATGCTGTAACATCTGGACGCTGCGTGTTTGGCGCTGCGCCAGCGCACAGCGCCAAACACGCAGCGTTTCCTGACCGTGGAAACTCACCCTTAGTGTGATGGTCACACAGTAAACAATATATCAACTTGTAACAAATCTTCAATAACAGAAAAGAATGTTGTAAATACTTTGTCATCATTACTCCACTTTCTCCATTTCTGTAATCATATGGCACTTTGCACAATGGAGTCCTGTGATAGCGGTGGAATGCGGAGTACTTTCTGGCACCACAGAAGGTTTCTGCCTTGTGACAACCTAAAAGCCCTACTTAGACTCTCACATGCCTTATTATTTTGTTTCAACTTACATTTTTTTCATACAGTGTATCCATAGTCCCAAACAGCAGAATTTTCAAATGTGACAATTGCATCAACTTTCTGCAGCATGTGAACTAACCCTGATAAATAATATATATTTTTTCATCTACCTTCCTTTGCTACTCTGATGGTTGGTTTCCAGGGGTCCATATAGTCAGAGCCTTACTTGGACCCTCCTTTGGGGATGTGTAAGGAGTGGATTCAGGCTGAGTTCACATGTGCATCATAGGCTACAGCTCAGGATTTGTCATGTCTTCTGGAAATGTTACCAGAAAAGTCATACTGAGTACAGCGCTTTTTTATTTATTTGTTTTAAATGTCAGCCACCTTGATGGAACGCAGTGGACCCCATTTCAGGTCAGTGCGGTCTGTTTGGCTCTGGTGGTTGTGCAGAATTGCCCCCCAATCTCCGTGTTTGAGTCCAGAATCCTACGAAGTATATACACTAGATTTAAGACCGCTGTGCTGATGTCACGTGGCTGGAGGAAATTTTTTTTCAAAAGATGACTCTGCCAGTATACTGTTCTACCACTCCGCCCTGATAATTTGGGGTGACTGCTCTACACAGGCACTAAGGAAAGTTGTTGTTTGTTTTTTTTAATTTATAACCATAGCAAAACCACAAAACACTTAGGCCCCGATTCATCAAGATCACTGTCCAGACCAAAGAGAAAAAAATAGGTGGCATTCCATGATGCAGTTAAACAATCCTTTCTCTATTCAAAACAAGTAGTACATGGATGCTGAGGAGCAGGTGCAGCCGAGGACGACGGCCGTTTCGCGTCAATCAGACTCGTCAACGGGTCCAGGTCAAGATCAACGCCGGTCTTCATGTTGGAGTCCGATGCTCCTGATTCAATTGGAGCTACATTTGTGGCAACAAGTGACTTGTATCTCGCCACAAATATTACTCCAGATGACATGGGACATCCCAGCCCATTTTAGTGGAGCTGGGCAAGACTGGCATGAAAACTGCAAGTAAAAAAGATAATTACTTACCGGTAATTTGATTTTCCAGAACCGTGACCGCAATGTACAAAGAGAGAGCATCTGTCTCCAGGAATAGGAAACCTACACGATGAAAAAGCGGCACCTCTCTATACACCTCAGTGTGTTTACAGAGCATAAGACGTAGCCACATTGTTAAAGACACCAACATACATTAATACAACTAAAATGCGAGCATCTCTCCTTACCCCATTTATTTTCATATATACACACAATACACAGGTGCTTCTCACAAAATTAGAATATCATCAAAAAGTTAATTTATTCCAGTTCTTCAATGCAAAAAGTGAAACTCGTATATCAGATAGTCATTACAAACAGTGATCTATTTCAAGTGTTTATTTCTGTTAATGTTTATTATTATGGTTTGCATTCAATGAAAACCCAAAAGTTGTTATCTTAGAATACTTTATAACACCAGCTTGAAAAATTATTGTAAAATCCAAAATGTTGGGCTATTGAAATGTATGTTCAGTAAATGCACTCAACACTTGGTCAGGGCTCCTTTTGCATCAATTACTGCATCAATGTGGCGTGTCATGGAGGTGATCAGCCTGTGGCACTGCTGAGGGTTATGGAAGCCCAGGTTACTTTGATAGCAACCTTCAGCTCATCTGCATTGTTGTGTCTGGTGTCTCATTTTCCTCTTGACAATACCCCATATATTCTCTATGGGGTTAAGGTCAGGTGAGTTTGCTGGTCAATCAAGCACAGTGATACTGTTGTTTGTAAACCAGGTATTGGTACTTTTGGCAATGTGGACAGGTGCCAAGTCCTGCTGGAGAATGAAATTTCTATTTACAAAAAGTTTGTTGGCAGAGGGAAGCATGAAGTTCTCTAAAAATTTCCTGGTAGACGGCTGCGCTGACTTTGGTCTCATAAAACACAGTGCACCTAAACCAGCAGATGGCATGGCTCCCCATCCATCACTGATTGTGGAAACTTCACACTAGACCTCAATGAGCAGCTTGGATTGTGTGCCTCTCCACTCTTCCTCCAGACTCTGGGACCTTGATTTCCAAATGAATTGCAAAATTTACTTTTATCTGAAAACACCTTGGACCACAGAGCAACAGTCCAGTTCTTTTTCTCCTTGGCCGAGGTAAGACGCTTCTGGTGTCTGTTGGTCATGAGTGGCTTGACCCAAGGAATGCGACACCTGTAGCCCATAACCTGGATTCGTCTGTGTGTGGTGGCTCTTAAAGCAATGACTCCAGCAGCAGTCCACTCCTTATGAATCTCCCTCAAATTTTTGAATGGCCATTTTTAACAATCCTTTCAAAGCTGCGGTTATCCCGGTTGCTTGTGCACCATTTTCTACCACACTTTTTCCTTCCACTCAACTTGGATACAGCACTCTGTGAACCGCCAGCTTCTTTAGCAATGACCTTTTGTGGCTTACCCTCCTGGTGGAGTGTCAGTGACTGCCTTCTGGACATCTTTCAAATCATCAGTCTTCCCCATGATTGTGAAGCCTACTGAAACAGACCTTTTTAAACGCTTAGGAATCCTTTGCAGGTGTTTTTTTTTTGTTATTTATTTTAATTTACTGAGATAATGACTTGTGTTTTCATTGGCTGTAAGCCATAATCATCAACATTAACAGAAATAAACACTTGAAATAGATCACTCTATTTGTAATGACTCTAAATAATGAGTTTCACTTTTAGTATTTAGTATTTTTGATATTCTAACTTTGTGAGAATAATAATCTTTATTTTTAATAATAAGCATCTATATGTATATTTCTGGAGGTGGAATATATATAAGGGAGTGAACTAGGACAGTACTGTCATGGTTTGGGAAAATCAAATTACTGGTGAATAATTATCATATTTTCCCTTTACCCTGATTGCACCTTAAGGGAGATTAAAATAGAAGAAACCCCTAGGCAGGGATCAACACTGAAAGACCTTTCTTCCAAAGGAGAGGTCATAGTGCCTCAGATCCAACTCGTAGTGCTTAAAGAAGGTAGAGGGGAATGACCATACTGCAGCACTGCAGATTTGATTAAAGTAGTTGTTCACTACTAGAACAATCCCTTCTTGATCAAAATTTTTAGCCCCCATAAAATAAAGCTTATACTCACTGTGAAGGACAGCACCCGTCCTTCCACGTCACCAATGTGACGTAACTCCACAGGCACAGCTCTCCGGCACCCCCTTTGTCTCTCAGGTCAGTAAGGGAACTGCACCTAGAGCAAATGGCCGCCGGGGAGGGTGTCCGGTTACCCACTGGGTATTCTAAGATTCGTGATCAGAGTAAAAGCATCAGCCCAAGATTAATTTTATGGTTTAATTGCCTTAAGGGCGCACTAGATAATTACAGAAATATACAGTAAGCTATACAACGGAATTACAATGGATTTGCAGTCAGACTAAAATACAACAATAATGGTACAAGGCTTAGAGGTATTAGCTAGGGGTCAATATTACCAGGTTGTAGGGGCATGTGGAGGCAGGGAGCTCTGCGATCCACAGGTGAAAGTCTTAGTTACTGGACAGTCCCCCAAAACGTGTACCGCTGCTCCCTTGGCAGATCTGTCCCTTGGTCCTTAGTTCTTCATTGTCTTGCTGCTGTGAGAATGGATCTGGTCTGCCCATAGCTCACTGTTCTTAAACCTGCTAGGCCCCTCCCCTCGGTGTCCGAGGGTGGGATGATAATCTCCACCCTTAGCCCCCTGCAGAATTTATTCCCAATACCTAATAAAGGGGTTAACTTTCTCCAGGACGATCGGATCAGGACACGAGAGGTACCAGCTGATGTAGTATGTTTTGCCTGTCTCATGGAGATCAAACCTGGCCCGATTGGGTCTCTTTGGAGTGCCAATCTCTATATCTCAGAACCCCGAGCCATTACCAACTCGCGAGTTGCACCATCAGATGCCCGAGGTCCGCAGGATCACGCAGATATTTTTTATGAGTTTGTACCTAGAAAGATGTGCTCATAATTCATAATCCTAGAACGGAGCCGTCATGGCTGGGAGACACAATAGATGTTTTTCTGTGTCTAGCTGGCAGGTATAATCTAATTGAAGCCCCCAGCTTTGAAGTATTGTTTGGCCTGGCCTACTTAGCATACTAACAGGCCTGCCTATTCACATTGAGCAGTAAATCCTGTCTTGAGTCGAATCTACTCAGCATACAAATAGACCTTTTCAAAGACCAAACCCTATTGTATCGAATATGCCCAGAGGCCATAGGGAATTACAGCAGTTAGCTGCTGTGAATGTGAATTCAGACAACATGGCGACTGGAGCAGGCCATATCCAAGATGGTTGCTGTTCCTTCCTCACACCTCCCTGCTTTAGAGAGCGCTAGGGGTATCACATTCCTGTGTTCCCCCAGGCGCCCTTCCGCACCCTCTCCTTGCCAGGACAACCCATCAGCGTTACCATGGTCCCTGCTTCTATTGTGGCGAATGGTGAAGTGGTACTGCTGGAGAGCAAGGCTCCAGCGTAGCAACCTCCCATTCGTCCCAGAGACTGTGTGTAACCAACTGAGGGGGTTGTGGTCTGTTTCCACGGTGAATTGGCGTCCGTACAAGTATGGCTACAGACGCTGCAGGGCCCACACAATTGCCAGACATTCCTTCTCCATCGTGGAATAGGCCACTTCCCTCGGCAGGAGCTCCGGCTCAGGTACAAAACGTGGTGTTCATGGCCCATAGTGTCAACCTGGCTGAGCACAGCACCGAGGCCGAAGTCGCTTGTGTCGGTCTGCACTAAGAACGGCCGCGTGAATTCGGCTGCCTGTAGTACAGGAGAGCTTGAAAGGGCGGTCTTGAGCGCTTGGAAAGCTGTCTCGCAGGCGACTGTCCAGTCGACTGCGACGGGCAGCTTTTTCTCGGTGAGGTCCGTCAGGGGCGTGGCCAGGGCACTATAGTGTGGAACAAACCTCCTATAGTACCCAGCAGTCCAGAAGAAGGACATCACCTGCTTCTTGGTCCTGGGGGTGGGCCGGGATGCGATGGCATCCACCTTCCCGGGCTCTGGCTTCAGAGTTCCCCCACCTACCCGGTGTCCCAGGTAGTGGACCTCACTCATACCCAGCTGGCATTTTTCCGGCTTAATGGTTAAGCCTGCTCGCTGGATCTGCCTGAGCACCTGCGCCAGGTGCTCTAGGTGATCCTCCCAGGTGGGACTGAAGATGGCAATGTCATCCAGATACGCGGTCGCATACCCTTCCAGTCCCTCGAACAGCGTGTTGACCATCCGCTGAAAAGTGGCAGGGGCATTCTTCATGCCGAAGGGCATCACCGTGGATTCGTACAGTCCAAATGAGGTGATAAAGGCAGAGCGTTCCTGTGCCCCAGTGGTCAAGGGAATCTGCCAATACCCCCTGCTCAAATCCATGATGGTCAGGTACTTAGCCCCGGCCAGCTGGTAGAGCAGGTCATCGATGCGCGGCATTGGGTACGCATCGGTGACCGTCACAGCGTTGAGTCCCCGGTGGTCCACGCAGAACCGCGTAGTTCGGTCATTTTTAGGGACGAGGACTACAGGCGAAGCCAACGCACTGTTGGACGCTTGGATCACCCCCAGCTTCAGCATCTCGTCTATCTCTTGGCGCATTTGCTGCTGCACCTCAAGAGAGACCTGATATGCTGAACGCCGGATCGGGGGTGATTGCCGGTGTCCATGTCATGAACTGCTGTCTCAGTCCTTCCGGGCAGGCTCCCGAAAGGTGTGTAGGGTGACCCCCAGCTGGTATCGTTGGTCCTCCAAGAGCTGGTGGCAAACCCCCACATCCTCCATGGATCCACCCGTCTTGGCTTGGGTGAGCAGATCCGGGAGGGTTTCTGCCTCTCCTTCCTCGGGAAGGTTGCACACTGGGAGGGCACAAGCCTCCCGCTCATGATGGGCCTTCATCATGTTCACGTGGAAGGCCTTCCTCCTTCCACGGACGTGGTCCAGGGTGACCAGATAGGTTACGGCGTTGAGCTGCTCGTGCACGATGTATGGACCCTCCCAGGCTGCCTGAAGCTTGTTTTGAGGTACGGGGACCAGTACTTACACCTTTTGACCCACCTGGTAGGTCCGCTCACAAGCATTCTGGTCGTACCACCACTTCTGGTCAGCCTGGGCTTGGGCCATATTGTCATACACCAGCCGTGTCAAGGCCATCATTCGGTCCCGGAAGCGCACGACATACTCAATGACCGACACTCCAGGGGTGGCTAAATCCCCTTCCCATGCTTCCTTCACCAGAGCAAGGGGCCCCGTACACGTCACCCGTACAGGAGCTCAAAGGGGGAGAACCCCGTTGAGGCCTGTGGGACCTCCCTGTAGGCAAACAGCAAGTGTGGGAGATACCGCTCCCAGTCTCTCCCGTGGGAGTCGACCAACATCTTCAGCATCTGCTTTAAGGTGCCATTGAACCGCTCACACAGGCCATTGGTCTATGGGTGATACGGGCTGGCTACCAGATGTTGCACCTGTACCTACTTACAGAGAGACTCCATCAGCTGCGACATGAACTGGGTCCCTCGGTCGGTGAGCATTTCCTGGGGAAACCCCACTCTGGAGAAAATCTCCAGTAAGGCAGTGGCCACTTTGTCGGCCCGAATGGACGACAAAGCTACCGCCTCTGGATACCGGGTGGCATAGTCCACTACCGTTAGTATGAAGCATTTCCCGGAGCGGCTGGGAGTGGACAGAGGTCCAATGAGATCCACAGCCACCCTCGAGAAAGGCTCTTCGATGATGGGCAGAGTTACCAAGTGGGGCTTTGGGGCGCCGCCCCGCCTTCCCCACCCTGACAGGTGTCACACGAACGGCAGTAGGCTATCACCTCGGTCCTCATTCCAAGCCAGTAGAAATGCTGAGCTAGCCTGGCCTTGGTTTTAGCGATCCCTAGGTGTCCGGCCATGGGAATCTCGTGTGCGATCCGCAACAATTCCGCCCTGAACGGATAGGGTACCACTAACTGTCAGTCCCTGGGCCACGCCTCTGGTGAACCCTGCTGGACCGTTACCCGGTACAGCCGTCCCTGGTCCCAGACCACTCGTTCGCGGTCGGACCCCAGGGGAGGCTGTGCCGCCTGCTTCTTGAGAGTTTTCAGGCTAGCGTCAGCTTCCAACGCTGCCTGAAATCCCTGACTTGATGTGGCAAGAATTGATGAAACTGCCACATCCTCTGTCAGTTCCCCGGGATCTGTCTCCTGGCCACTGTCTGACTCGGCAGCCACTTGGTCGGAGAGGTGGAAACTGTTGGACCTCCGCGAGGCTCCTTGGGCTTCGGCGCTCCCACTCCTGGTAACAGCGGCCACGACCGCTGATACCACGGGTAGCACCTGCTTCCCTTCGTCCCCTGACCAAGTCGCCGGGTCAGGCAGACTTCCCTGGCCTCCTGACATCCCGGATGTGGGGAACTCCTGCCCTGGGGTCTTACCTGGTGGCTCCTCTCCCGGGACGCCCCCTCCCCCCCATGGCCTGTTCCTCCTTCTGCAGAGGCCCTAGACTCAGCAGGCTGGATTCAGTTAGGGGCCCTATACTGCCCATAGCAGCCCCTCCCTCCACATCTGAGCTCTCCCTTGCAGCCTCCTCACCTGTCCTCACTGTGAGCCCTGTGTGTGTAGTGTCAGTGCATGGCTTACCATCAGGTTTCACTCTCTCCTCCACTGTTGGAGGCACATTTAATATATTAACATTAGCATTCACAGTAGAGTCATGACATTCTTGGGGAGCCGAACTTGGGGGTTCAGTGGCCACATACTGGGACACTAGCCTCCCCAAATCGGTCCCAAGCAACACATTGGCAGGAATATTTGGCTTTACTCCCACCTCCCGCATCCCCCTCCCGGTGCCCCATTCCAAATACACCTTGGCGACGGGCAGCGCCTTTTCAACGCCTCCAATCCAGGAGACGGAAAGAGTTTTCTCAGGCACCAAGTCTTGAGGGGACACCACCTCAGGACGTACCAGGGTTCGTTCAGCGCCTGTGTCCTGCAGTCCCATGACCGCTGAGCGGCCGATGGTGACGGGTTGGTAATTGTCCAGGGACCTCCCACCACCCCCTCCCACACACAAAACAGTGGACGGTTTCTGGGACAGGGATGGGGCCTTATGGCGCTGGGGATACGCAGCCTTAAAGTGTCCCGGCTGGTTGCAATGATGACAACGCCTGGGTTCTGTTCCTGGCCTGGAGAGGGCAGCAGGGGGGTACACCCCTTGCACTCTGGGGCTGGATATGTGGCCGGGGCAGGATTGGTCTTACCCCCTCTCCAGGTGCTGCTGGCAGGCTTCTTCGGCTCAGGCGCCCTGTTGTTGGCATATTCGTCTGCCAGGGCGGCTGTAGCAGAAGCCCCCTTTGGTTTCCGGTCACTGAGGAACTGCTGGAGGTCCTCTGGGCAGTTCCACAAGAACTGCTCCGTGACGAACAGTTCTTGGACCTCCTGGTGGGTGGTGAGCTCTAGACCCGAGGTCCAGTGCTCCGCAGCTCTCAGCAGGGCCCGCATGTGGTCGGTCCAGGTGTCCTTTGAACCCCGCTGCAGGCTCCTGAACTTCCTGTGGTACGACTCCGGGGTGAGGTTGTAGTGCTGGATCAGGGCCCGTTTGATGCTGTTGTAGTCCTGCTCCTCTCCGGCAGGTAAGTCCCTCAAAACTTCCAGGGACTTACCCCTCAAACCGGGGGGTCAGGTGCCTTGCCCATTGATCCAGGGCCAGATGATGTTGGAGGCAGGTCCTCTCAAAGACCAGCAGAAAGGAATCCAGGTCTCCATCCTTTTCAAGCAAGGGAAAGTCCTCCACCCGGACCTTGGAAGCCTTGGTCTCCGGTGGGTTGGAGCATCCAGCGGGAGCCCGTGCTGAGCCATCTCCAGTCTGTGCCGGTGCTTCAGCTTCACGGCGCTCCACAGTCTGCAGCACATGTTCTGCATGCGCACGCTCTGCCGCTTTCTCTGCTGCCACCAGGAGTCTGTCATGGGCGGCGTCATTACCAGCCTCGAGCTGTGCCATAGCCGCTTGGAAAAGGGCCTCCGATCTGGACAGGCTGGGATGGACAGGGGGTGGACAGTCCACTGCGGGACTGAGCACGGGGGTCTGGCTCTTTGGGGAGCCCTGGATGAGCTCCCCCTCGCCTTCATCGGTATCGAACCCCTCATAGACCATAGCATTGGCCTCCCCCTTTGCCTTACTCCTGGTGCCTTCCGCTATCTTGGGAACCTTTGGTTACTGACACAGCTGCAACCCTGACGTTGCACACAACTTATATTTCCACTTTGACAGTCTAGTGCTGGGCTGACCTTAAGACCCCAGCAGTGAAAGTTACCGCTGGTAGTCTTTAGTGTCTGGGAGTAGGGGTCCCACGCACACTATTACTCTGATCCCACCGCTGCCACCAAATGTGAAGGACAGCCCCCGTCCTTCCACGTCACCAATGTGACGTAACTTCACAGGCACAGCTCTCCGGCGCCCCCTTTGTCTCTCAGGTCAGTAAGGGAACTGCACCTAGAGCAAATTGCCGCCGGGGAGGGTGTCCGGTTGCCCACTGGGTATTCTAAGATTCGTGATCAGAGTAAAAGCATCAGCCCAAGATTAATTTTATGGTTTAATTGCCTTAAGGGCGCACTAGATAATTACAGAAATATACAGTAAGCTATACAACAGAATTACAATGGATTTGCAGTCAGAGTAAAATACAACAATAATGGTACAAGGCTTAGAGGTATTAGCTAGGGGTCAATATTACCAGGTTGTAGGGGCATGTGGAGGCAGGGAGCTCTGCGATCCACAGGTGAAAGTCTTAGTTGCTGGACAGTCCCCCAAAACGTGTACCGCTGCTCCCTTGGCAGATCTGTCCCTTGGTCCATAGTTCTTCATTGTCTTGCTGCTGTGAGAATGGATCTGGTCTGCCCATAGCTCACTGTTCTTAAACCTGCTAGGCCCCTCCCCTCGGTGTCCGAGGGTGGATGATAATCTCCACCCTTAGCCCCCTGCAGAATTTATTCCCAATACCTAATAAAGGGGTTAACTTTCTCCAGGACGATCGGATCAGGACACGAGAGGTACCAGCTGATGTAGTATGTTTTGCCTGTCTCATGGAGATCAAACCTGGCCCGATTGGGTCTCTTTGGAGTGCCAATCTCTATATCTCAGAACCCTGAGCCATTACCAACTCGCGAGTTGCACCATCAGATGCCCGAGGTCCGCAGGATCACGCAGATATTTTTTATGAGTTTGTACCTAGAAAGATGTGCTCATAATTCATAATCCTAGAACGGAGCCGTCATGGCTGGGAGACACAATAGATGTTTTTCTGTGTCTAGCTGGCAGGTATAATCTAATTGAAGCCCCCAGCTTTGAAGTATTGTTTGGCCTGGCCTACTTAGCATACTAACAGGCCTGGCTATTCACATTGAGCAGTAAATCCTGTCTTGAGTCGAATCTACTCAGCATACTAATAGACCTTTTCAAAGACCAAACCCCATTGTATCGAATATGCCCAGAGAGGCCAAAGGGAATTACAGCAGTTAGCTGCTGTGAATGTGAATTCAGACAACGTGGCGCCTGGAGCAGGCCATATCCAAAATGGTGGCTGTACCTTCCTCACACTCACCTTCTGTGCTGGCACCGATCTTGCGGTCCAAGGGCTCTCGTGCGTTTGACACGTAACGCCAGCGCTCAATCAGCACTGGCGTTACTGTGTCCACCTTCGGACAAATGAAACATGAAGAAGAATTTCGGGCTACAGCTGTTCTCAGACTTCCTCTTCCTGCTCAATTCAACAGGAGGTGGGGCCAGTGACACCAATGTTGATTGGGCCCCAGCATCACATGTCACAACAGCACGGGAGCCCCGGGAGAGGCTAAAGACGCACGGTAGGTGAGTATAAGCTTTATTATTTTATCGGGGTCAAACGAGGGGAAAGAGAATATGTACAAGTAGTGGACAACTTTTTTAATGAAAGTATTAGCTCTTTGTGTACCAGGAAGTAGCCATGGCCCTTGTAGTGTGAGCTTTAATATTCTAAGGAGGAACTAGGCCCAAGTAAGCCAAGGTTATGGCGTTTCTAACCCACCTAGGTATATAGGACTTATACCCCCTTACCTTTATTGGCACCTTGAAACAAAACAAACATGAAATAATACTTCCATCAGGGCCCTGTGACTTAAAGGTATCTATGGAGGCACCTCCTGACATCTAAGGAATGAAAGACTATCTCGCTCTGAGATGTTGGATTGTCACAAAAGGAAGGGAGGACTATTTCTTGAGATGCAATCTTGAGACTACCTGTGGCAGATAAGCTGAGTCAGGGTTTAATATTACCCTGTCCTCAGCATAGTTGTAAAGAGTGGGTTGATCAAAATGGCCTGTTATTCGTCTGCATAGAAGAGTTTAGGGCCACTAATGAGGCAGTTTCCAAAGTGAGGACCCTAATAGTGGTAGATGAAATGGGCTCAAAGGGGCCTCGTGTAAGAGCATTAAGAAGTCGATTCGGATGCCAGGGAGCTATTCTAGGGCCACTTACCGGCCTAGAAGAGAAGTAAGCCTTGATGAACCTCTGCTCGCCCACAGGTAGTCAGCAATCTTTTGATCAAACAGAACCCCCAGGGCAGATACATGAACTTTTAGCATACTAGTGGAAAGGTCCATTTTAAAGACCTTTCTGTAGAAACTCAAACACTTCTGTAAGGGGGCCTGTTGTTGTGTTGATAGATTTCGCCGCCTGAAGAATTTCAGAAATTTATTCCACACTTTTTCCTACTTCGTTTTCACTCTCCTAAGTGCTGTGAAAATCCCTTGGCCAATCAATCCCCTTTCAAGTTCCAAGCAGTCATGTGTAAGTTGTGAAAATGAGAGTATATAACTCGACCTTGAAACAGAAGACTGGGAACATCTGGTAGTATCCAAGGGTCTGAGGCGGACATAATTCTCAGTCAAGTAAACCAAGCTCTTTTGGGCCAAAAGGTGACAATTAGTATGACTCTGGCTCCTTCCCCATGTATTTTCTTCAATACAACAGAGATTAGATGAAAAGGTGGAAAGGCGTGAGCTAGGCAAAAATCCCACTTCTTTAGAAGGGCATCCACCCCACATGGTATTTTCCCTTTAATTATATAAGATTCCTTTTATGACTCTGCTTTTGTGAAAAAGGGTAGCCATTGGTACTGTAGATGAAGTAGGTCGCTTTTGATCTCCACAGCTATTCTGAGATATTTCTGATGACCTGGTTGGATCGGAATGTGGTTTCCACAGTGGAGTAGGGGACTACTCCAATCGGAGGCTGAACTCGCCTCCAAGTACTTAAATCGTCGATCATGCTTTCCAAACTCTGAAACTGCCGGCAGAATGTCTGCATGCGCCTCCATGCTTGAAAGCGCTGTCCTCTCCTGCAAAGCACGAGCACGTCAGGATGCTGTGTCATCTGGCCCTGACTTCTAAGCTTTGTTGAGGCTCTGCCGCTCCCTGCTTTCTGCAACCACATTGAAAGACAGAGAGGAAGCCGTCACTGGAGTCGATATGACCAAGAAATCAATGTTGGCCGCTCACCCTGTGAATGCCTCCTGCAATCCCTGAAGAATTTTCCCCAGGTACATCTATTTTCACCCCGCAGGGCTGTAGGTCTCTTCACAGGAACAGGAAACTACACTGAAGTGTACGGAGAGGTACCGCCTTTTTATTCTGTAGGTTTCCTGTCCTGGAGGCGGATACTCGATGTCTATGTGGTGCTGTCAGGATGAAGGGGAAAAAAATTGCACAACCCAGTGTTGCTCAAAAATGTTCAAAGTGATTTACACCAGAATTCTGCCATAATCTCTTTGATGAATCGGCCATAGTTTAGGTACAAACACCATTGTAATTATCCTGTATTTGCTAGCAGGTAAATGGGCGATTTTCTGATGTCTGGTTCCCCTTCTCTTCTGTGACCTTGTACAGCTTGTCTGCTAATTCTGGCTATCTTCAATAAGAAATTATACTGCTATTAAATGGCTAGTGATGTTTATAATGTGTTAATAAATGTGTATAAAGTTAATTGTTCACGCTTTTAGAACTAAGCACAGAGGAAGCTGAGGAAACCATCCTGTCCTTGTCCTGTAAGGGTTGGAGGACATTGAGATCTCATTTTAGACCTCCCTTATATTTTGTGCAGGTCCAGAGGCCAAGCTTTGCTGTAATCCGTCTTGCCTATGAATTTTCGTTGGGGCTGTAAAACCTTTTGCACATGGACATTTATGGACTTCTGTGTCTGCTGGCAGTTTTTCAGATATTTTTTCCCCATCTTCTGAGTCACATTCCTGTCATACATGAATAGCTGAGGGAAAGCAAACAAAGCTGCCCGCTCCTCCATTACTGGCCGTAACATTCAATGAAAAGACTTATTCCAATGCGGTGTGTTCATCTATAGAGCTTCTTTCCCTTAAGACACGAACATGACTCGCCGTGGAGCTGTTATCACTAAATGCAGTCACATCCTTCATCGGAGCTAAAATTAGAAGCTCTTCAATATACACATTTGTGTCGTAAACATAATTTTCTTTTTTTGTGAATTAAGCATGCAGTTATAATCGGTCAGTAATGCAGCATATGTGGCCGCATTCTCTGGAGGCCTCCAGGAATAGCACGTTGGTCATTACATGTGAATATCTTTCATAATACCATTTTCCTTGCCATAAATTTTCTGTCAGTAACCAGGCAGCGGAAAATCTATAAAGAGAACCTGTCCCTTATTTACTTCAAATTAACTAGACATATATGAAGAACACTAGATGGTGGCCCGATTCTGACGCATTGGGTATTTAGAATATGTATGTAGTTTATTTTGAAGATTTAAGAATAATGCAATGAATACACAGGATTTTTCGGGTAAAATATATACATTATCATTAAATGTTATTGCTCATAGAACTTAATACAGCTGAACAAAATTATTAATCAGATCATCAAAATATCTAAATATATAAATTTATGTAACTATTTAAATAAATCATCGGACAAAAGAAGTACATCGACACTATAATATATTTGTTAACAATATGAACCCAAAATCCCGACATTGTCTATGGGATTCCGCATAGTGTTCCTGCCTAGCGGCAGTGTGTTGCGGTGTCTCCCTTTCCCGACATCTGTGAGATTCGGCATCCTGGGCTTGTGTGGCGGCAGTGTGTTGTGGTGTCTCCTGTTCCCGACGTTTGCTGTGAGATTCGGTATCCTGGGCTTGTCTGGTGGCAGTGTGTTGTGGTGTCTCCAGTTCCCGACGTTTTCTGTGAGATTCCGCATCCTGGGCTTGTCTGGCGGCAGTGTGTTGTGGTGTCTCCTGTTCCCGACGTTTTCTGTGAGATTCGGTATCCTGGGCTTGTCTGGTGGCAGTGTGTTGTGGTGTCTCCAGTTCCCGACGTTTTCTGTGAGATTCCGCATCCTGGGCTTGTCTGGTGGCAGTGTGTTGTGGTGTCTCCTGTTCCCGACGTTTTCTGTGAGATTCGGTATCCTGGGCTTGTCTGGCGGCAGTGTGTTGTGGTGTCTCCTGTTCCCGACGTTTTCTGTGAGATTCCGCATCCTGGGCTTGTCTGGTGGCAGTGTGTTGTGGTGTCTCCAGTTCCCGACGTTTTCTGTGAGATTCCGCATCCTGGGCTTATCTGGTGGCAGTGTGTTGTGGTGTCTCCAGTTCCCGACGTTTTCTGTGAGATTCCGCATCCTGGGCTTGTCTGGTGGCAGTGTGTTGTGGTGTCTCCAGTTCCCGACGTTTTCTGTGAGATTCGACATCCTGGGCTTGTCTGGCGGCAGTTTGTTGTGGTGTCTCCTGTTCCCGACGTATGCTGTGAGATTCGGTATCCTGGGCTTGTCTGGTGGCAGTGTGTTGTGGTGTCTCCTGTTCCCGACGTTTTCTGTGAGATTCCGCATCCTGGGCTTGTCTGGCGGCAGTGTGTTGTGGTGTCTCCTGTTCCCGACGTTTTCTGTGAGATTCCGCATCCTGGGCTTGTCTGGCGGCAGTGTGTTGTGGTGTCTCCTGTTCCCGACGTATGCTGTGAGATTCCGCATCCTGGGCTTGTCTGGCGGCAGTGTGTTGTGGTGTCTCCTGTTCCCGACGTTTTCTGTGAGATTCCGCATCCTGGGCTTGTCTGGCGGCAGTGTGTTGTGGTGTCTCCTGTTCCCGACGTTTTCTGTGAGATTCCGCATCCTGGGCTTATCTGGTGGCAGTGTGTTGTGGTGTCTCCAGTTCCCGACGTTTTCTGTGAGATTCCACATCCTGGGCTTGTCTGGTGGCAGTGTGTTGTGGTGCCTCCTGTTCCCGACGTTTTCTGTGAGATTCCGCATCCTGGGCTTGTCTGGCGGCAGTGTGTTGTGGTGTCTCCTGTTCCCGACGTTTTCTGTGAGATTCGGCATCCTGGGCTTGTCTGGCGGCAGTGTGTTGTGGTGTCTCCTGTTCCCGACGTTTTCTGTGAGATTCCGCATCCTGGGCTTGTCTGGGGCAGTGTGTTGTGGTGTCTCCTGTTCCCGACGTTTTCTGTGAGATTCCGCATCCTGGGCTTGTCTGGCGGCAGTGTGTTGTGGTGTCTCCTGTTCCCGACGTTTTCTGTGAGATTCCGCATCCTGGGCTTGTCTGGCGGCAGTGTGTTGTGGTGTCTCCTGTTCCCGACGTTTTCTGTGAGATTCGCATCCTGGGCTTGTCTGGCGGCAGTGTGTTGTGGTGTCTCCTGTTCCCGACGTTTTCTGTGAGATTCCGCATCCTGGGCTTGTCTGGCGGCAGTGTGTTGTGGTGTCTCCTGTTCCCGACGTTTTCTGTGAGATTCCGCATCCTGGGCTTGTCTGGCGGCAGTGTGTTGTGGTGTCTCCTGTTCCCGACGTTTTCTGTGAGATTCCGCATCCTGGGCTTGTCTGGCGGCAGTGTGTTGTGGTGTCTGTTGCTCTCGACGTTGTCTTTTTCTTGCTACTTCTGCTTTTCTGTCATCGTCAGTGGCGTATTTTCGCTTACGACCATTTGGAGGACAGGAAGCGTAAATAAGTATCTGTTCAGCGCGCTGTGACTGGCAGAATGTGTTCAGTAAACGTGACAGAAGTACATCAGACACTGTGAATCACAAAATATGTTCAGTACATCATGGGCAGTTGGTGAGTCACATGACAGAGGGTATCCGTGAGTCCTGCGAGCTTCAACGAAATAGCCATTTCATTATTATTATTATTTATTTATATAGCGCCATTAATTCCATGGTGCTGTACATGAGAAGGGGTTACATTCAAAGTTATAGATATCGTTTACAGTAAACAAATTTACAATGACAGACTGGTACAGAGGGAGAGGACCCTGTCCTTGCGGACTTACATTCTACGGGATAATGGGGAAGAAACAGAAGGTCGGGGGTGCGGCAGCTCTGGTGGTGGCGGAGATGTGGCAGCTCTGGTGGTGGCGGCAGCTAGGGTGGTGACGGTGAGGCGGAATGGTTATTGCAGGCTGTAGGCTTTCCTGAAGAGATGGGTTTTCAGGTTCCGTCTGAAGGATCCAAGGGTGGTGGATAATCGTACATGTTGAGGCGTGGAATTCCAGAGGATGGGGGATATTCGGGAGAAATCTTGGAGGCGGTTGTGTGAGAAACGAATAAGTGTGGAGGACAGTAGGAGGTCTTGGGAGGATCGAAGATTACGTGAAGGAAGATATTGGGAGATTAGTTCAGAGATATAGGGAGGAGACAGGTTGTGGACGGCTTTTTAGGTCAGTGTTAGTAGTTTGAACTGGATTCGTTGGGGAATTGGGAGCCAGTGGAGGGATTTGCAGAGGGGAGAAGCAGGGGAGTAGCGAGGGGAGAGGTGGATTAGTCGGGCAGCAGAATTGAGGACAGATTGGAGTGGTGCAAGAGAGTTGACGGGGAGGCCACAGAGGAGGGTGTTGCAGTAATCAAGGCGAGAGATGAGGCATGCACAAGAGTTTTAGTAGATTGAGGGCTGAGGAAGGGACGGATTCTGGAAATAACTAACCATTCCCCATTTTATACTACTCCCCAACCTCCACATACATACTCAGCCCCAAAGAAAGATATAGCCAAAACTTGGATTAAATGGCCACAGCAGTCGTTTTATTAACATAAAATTACATACAAATTCTTAAACATTTATACCCAAGAGGGGGAAGGTCCTCGAAGCCCCAAAATTTCCGTAACTGTAGGTGACCACATATTTCAACTCCATTTTGGCCCCCTAGGCTAAGTCTTACCCCCAGCCGCTATGCACCAGCTCGGGGATAGTTAATGAATAGCCTGGCCAAAAACCAAAACCCCTTAAAGGGGCCCGCCAAAATAACCCCTACCCAGGGTTATCAGTACACCGTCCACCATAAGTTCACCGAGGGGAGTCCAGAACCTCTTCAGATCCCCCCCCCACCAATCTGCCATTTACCACTTCCACCAGCTTCGAGGATCTCCTCCCCCCGCCACCCACACAAATGCCCTGACCCCTCAAGCATTTGTGTCCCTCCACACACTCAAAGCTGTTTCGACACCCTCCTGAATGGCCAAATACCACAGATCCGTACCGACCTCGTTCAGGTGAACCCCATCTTTCCTCCAAAAACCGCCTTCCCCAGACTCGAAATCCTTGTGCCTGACGACCAGCGCCCCGTTCCTCGAAACAGCTTTATTCAGATTTATTCTGCCTTTATTGACCCCTGACAAAGACCGAGCTCCCCTCCAAACTTTCCTGAAAACAACATCAGACCATACTACCGTCACCCCAGGGAATGAGCGCCATAAATGCAGCATATCAAACTTTGTCGTTTATTAATTCCCTGCACGGTCTCCTAAACAGGTCATTTCCCCCTAAATGTATCACCACTATATCCGGAACTCGATCCAAACGTGCAAAACGATGAAAATCCGGTAAAAATTGACCCCAGGTCATCCCTCTTTTTCCGATTCACCGTAAAACAACTGACTCTCGTGGGAAACCTAGCTGCCGTCCCTCCGGACGCACCGCTGCCCTCTGGGATGCCCAGAACATAAACGAATGCCCCATAATTCACACCAGCCGCTGCCCGAATTCTGCAATAGAAAAAGAAAAAAAAAAACAACCACATTGCAAGATTAGACAGCGCTGCAAATCCTTAAACTTTAAACTAAATTTGGGCGGACATACGATCGAAACCTTACAGATTCCCACCGCCCTATCCTTCTTACCAACTCTTCGCCCAAACCCAACCTAGCTGCCTCTGTTGCTGCACCAATTCTAAACGAATGCCCATTAAAAATTTTTGAGGAAATATTACCCGCCTCCAAGCAACGCCGAAAAACCGTAATAAATTGAAATCTCGATAGGAATGAACCATCCGCGTGTCTCAAAAATGGATTGCCTAAAACTCCCCCTTTACTCAAAAAATTTCCTATGGAAACAACCGGATATATCGCCGAACCATAAACCCTATAGTGCACTACTTTACAGCCCCTACCTGTCATGTCCGACTTGGAGGAACGTAAAAATACCACCGCCCTATCTTCAGAGACATCGACTTCCTCCCTTAACAATCCGCCTTTTTTAAACCTTGAAGGGCTGACTCTCCCCTAAATGGAAAGCCCCAAAGAACGCCAAAGCGAAAGCTGCCTGAAATAAATCAACCTCCCAGTGTCATGATCCCAGTGCAGGGTTGACCTGCACGCTAGGGGTTAAGGTTTTGATCCCAGTGCAAGCTCTTGCCTGCACACCTGGGGCTTATTATTGTGGCCTCTCCTTGGTTCGGGGAGAGCTTTTTATAGCCCTAGGAAGCTCCAATCCCTGTCAGTTATACTTTCGCCCTTGGCAGAGTGTGTTGACCCCTGAGTGTGTTTGTGCTGTGTTCTGGTTTGCCTGATACTTTTGTTTTGACTCGGTCTGTTCTCTGGATACTGCTTGTTGGATTCTGTTTCTGTACCTTCGCTGTCTGTTTGGTTTTGATCTCTGCCTGTCCCCGACTATCCGTTCTGTCTCATCCTTGGTACTATACTGTCTTCTCGTGCTTTGACCTTGGCTTGTTCAGATTTACGTCTCTGTCTGTGCCCCTGGGTAACTTTGTCCCGTAGTTACCTTTCTAGGAGTTTTCCCTCAGCTTCTAGCTCCCTGGAGCTGAAGCCACGCCCCTCAACTGTCAGGTGATTCAGGCCCTGAAACCATCTCTCTCCTGCCTTGCTCACCCTGCGTTCCTAGGAGCCTGAAGCTTTCTTCTGCACTCGTCTTCCGGGAGATTGCACTGGTGAGTTCTCTTGCAATCCTCACCGTGATATTATAACTGACCACTAAGTTTTTTGTTTTTTTTTGCTTCACGGCTGTGTTTAGGGCGCAGGTTGTGCAGAGAGTTATGGATCCCATACAGTCACTGTCCGAACAGATGAAAAATCTGAGTCAGATGTTTCAGGATTTATCTCTGGAACAGCAAGCGCTGTCGTGTTCACAGCGGCAGGTTTCTGAGACTGTGCAGGGGGCTTTATCTGCTGGTTCTCTGAGGGCTATGGCGAGTGATGTTGCGCTCGTGTCCTCAGAACCACCTGTTAAACTGCCTGACTTCTTTTCTGGGAACAAAAAGGAGTTTAGGATCTTCATGGAGGGTTGCAAACTTTTCTTTAGTTTGAGACCACGGTCCTCTGGGAATGAAAGTCAGAGGGTAGGGGTCATCATGTCTTTATTAAGAGGGTCCCCACAAGCATGGGCATTTTCCCTTCCTCCCACTGCCCCTGAGAGAGTGTCGGTGAATGCATTCTTTGAGGCCCTCGGGCACATATATGATGAGCCTGACCGAGTGCGATTGGCAGAGGACATGGTGATGAGTGTCTGTCAGGGGAAGCACTCGGCCGAGTGGTTTTGTACTGAGTTCCGCCGCTGGGCCGCAGAGATTTCTTGGGAGGACACCGCCCTCCGAGGACTATTTCGCAGAGGCTTGTCTGAGCGGTTGCAGGATGCTTTGGCGTTACACCCCCCACCTAACTCTCTCGAGGACGCCATGACCCAGGCCGTCCGGATGGACCGCAGGTTGCGGGCCAGAGGGGTGATGCAGGTGGAGACTACATTGTTCCCCAGTGGAAAAGAGACTGTCTCTGAGCCCATGGATGTGGGCGCTATCACTCTGAAGGAAAAGGAGAGAAAACGCCGTCGGGAAGAACAGTTGTGCTTCTACTGCGGTAAAACTGGACATTGGAAAAAGGAGTGTCCTGTCTGCCCGTCCTCAACCCGGTCGGCGGGAAACGACTAGGTCTGGGTAGTCAGCGAGGAGACTACTCAGACCCTCAGGTACACTTTTCCTCGTTCTCTAAGGTGTTGCTTCATGTGGAACTGTTAGTGGATGGTTGTTCTTTTTCCTCTACAGCCTTTGTGGACTGCGGGTCATCCATCAATCTGATTGACTCTCAATTGGTCACACGCTGCAAGATAGGGACAGCTAGGCTTAAGACTCCGATCAAGGTGGTGGCCATTGACTCCTCCGCCCTCACAAAAGAGGGAATTCTCTTTATGTCTGACTTGTTTTCGCTCAGAGTGGGCGCTGCTCACGAGGAAAAATTAAGTTGTTTTGTTCTGGACAATCTACCAGCAGGTTGGTGTTGGGCATGCCCTGGTTACAACGCCATAACCCAGTTATTAACTGGAAAACGGGGGAGATTGTTCAGTGGGGGTTTAATGATTCTAAGTTATGTTATGAATCTGCACTGCTGGTTAAACCTGTTAAATCTGTGTCTGTGTCATCTGTCGAGCTGGAAGGTATTCCGGAGTACCTGAAAGACTTCGAAGATGTGTTCTCAGAAAGCGAGGCCGAGACGTTGCCGCCACATAGACCCTTTGACTGCCCAATCGAGCTAGTCCCGGGGGCTAAACTACCTAAAGCCCGCCTGTTTAATTTGTCTGGACCTGAGCGCTTAGCTATGAAGGTTTATATTGCTGAAAGTCTTCGCGAGGGACACATACGTCCCTCAGTTTCACCTGTGGCGGCGGGGTTCTTTTTTGTGAAGAAAAAAGATGGCGGTCTACGTCCCTGTCTCGACTTTCGTGAATTAAATAAGATTACTGTACGAAATACGTATCCCCTTCCGTTGATTCCTGATTTATGTAACCAACTATCAGGGCAAAATGGTTCTCTAAACTGGATCTTCGGGGAGCATATAATTTGATAAGGGTCAGGAAGGGGGATGAATGGAAAACTGCGTTCCTCACGTCCGAGGGGCTTTTGAAAATTTAGTCATGCCGTTTGGTCTTACCAATGCTCCCGCCATATTTCAGAATTTCATCAACGTGGTGTTTTCTGATCTCATTGGTCGTTTTGTTGTTATCTACTTAGATGATATTCTGATATATTCCCCCGACAGTCATTCTCATATGAATCATGTTCCAACTGTTCTCCAAAGACTTAGGGAAAATCATCTGTTTGCTAAATTGGAGAAGTGTGTGTTTTTTGTTCAAGAATTATCTTTTTTGGGATTGATTGTGTCCTGTGAGGGTTTTCGTATGGACCCCAAGAAGGTGCAGGCCATTGCGGATTGGGTACAACCCCGAGATCTTAAAGGGCTCCAGCGCTTCTTGGGGTTCGCCAATTACTACCGAAAATTTATTCAGGTGTTTTCGCAGGTGGTCAAACCACTCATTGATTTAACATGCAAAGGTTCGGATGTCAAAAATTGGTACTCGCTCGCAAAAGAGGCCTTTGCTTGTCTGAAAAAATGCTTTATGACTGCTCCGGTGTTGGTACAGCCAGATCCGTCCAAACCATTTATTGTGGAAGTGGACGCCTCTGAGGTGGGGGTGGGTGCTGTGTTGTCCCAAGGTCCTGCCACTCTGACCAACCTCAGGCCATGTGCTTTTTTTTCCAGGAAATTCTCTGCTGCTGAGAGAATTACGTTGTTGGCAATAGAGAGCTTCTTGTGGTCAAGTTAGCGTTTGAAGAATGGAGGCACTTTTTGGAGGGGGCCAGTCACTCGGTTACTGTGATTACCGACCACAAAAATGTATCATATATTGAGTCTGCTAAGAGACTAACACCCAGACAGGCCCGTTGGTCACTTTTTTTTTTCACGTTTTCAGTTTACTATTACGTTTCGTCCGGGGTCAAAGAATATCAAGGCTGATGCCTTATCTCGCAGTTTTCATCCGGTGTCTCTCCCTGAGCCACCTTCCTCCATTCTTCACCCTGGGGTTGTGTTGGCAGTGGTCTCGTCTGAGTTGGAACAGGAGATTGAGAGGGCCCAGTCTCTGGCCCCTGCTGCCAAGCCAGGGGGTAAGTTGTTTGTCCCAGAGCAGCTTCGGCTTAAACTCCTCCAGGAGTTCCATGAATCCAAGCTCAGTGCTCACCCTGGTATATCTGCCACACGTCGGGCGGTGGCTAGGATCTTTTGGTGGCCTACTCTTAGCTCTGACATAAAAAAATTTGTTTCTGGTTGTGGGGTCTGCGCTCGTTCTAAAAACTCACATAGCCGGCCGGCTGGGGAACTGATGCCCTTGGCAGTTCCCGAAAGGCCATGGACTCACTTGTCCATGGATTTTATTACTAATCTTCCTCCATCCAAGGGCAATACGGTGGTATGGGTAGTGGTGGACAGGTTTTCGAAGCAGGCTCATTTTGTACCCTTATCCGCACTACCCTCAGCTGAGACTTTGTCCATATTGTTTGTACAGCATGTTATCCGGTTGCATGGGGTACCCCTGAATGTGGTGTCTGATCGTGGAGTGCAGTTTGTGGCAAAGTTTTGGCGTGCTTTTTGCAAGAAATTGGGGATGTCTCTGTCTTTTTCATCTGCATACCATCCTGAGAGCAATGGTCAGACGGAACGCACTAATCAGTCTGGAACAGATCCTCAGATGTCTGACTTCTGCAAGACAGAATGACTGGTGTGATGTACTGCCTTTGGCCGAATTCGCCTTCAATAGTCGGGTGAGCCAATCTACTGGTATGTCTCCTTTCCTGATCAATTATGGTTTTAGTCCTCATTTTGGTGAGTTTTCTCGTTTGGATTCTGGGTGTCCAGGGGCAGAGGGGTCTGTTCAGCGATTAAAGAATACATGGGCGGAGGTCCAGCGGAATATATCCAGGTCTCAAGGCAGGTACAAGTTTTTCGCTGACAGGAAAAGAACACCAGGTCCTATGTTTCAGGTTGGAGAGAAAGTTTGGCTCTCCACGCGAAACATTAAGTTGAAGGTTCCATCAGCCAAGTTGGGCCCCAAGTTCATTGGCCCATACAAGATTGTGGAAAAGATCAATCCAGTGGCTTACAGGTTGTGTCTTCCAGTCTCATTCAAGATCCCTAACGTCTTCCATAAATCCCTACTGAAACCTTTTGAGGCAGTCCGGGGGAGTCCGAGTCCGCTGCTCCTCCTGTTTTGGTTGAGGGACACATGGAATATGAGATTGAGCATATCATTGACTCCAGGTTGGTGCAGCGGTCGGTACAGTACCTGGTTCATTGGAAGGGGTATGGACCGGAGGACAGATCCTGGGTGCCGGCCTGTTTGATGCATGCGGATCGCCTGGTTCGGGCTTTCCATGCCAGGTTCCCGGGCAAGCCTGGGGGTCCAGAGGCCCCCCGTTGAGAGAGGGGTACTGTCATGATCCCAGTGCAGGGTTGACCTGCACGCTAGGGGTTAAGGTTTTGATCCCAGTGCAAGCTCTTGCCTGCACACCTGGGGCTTATTATTATGGCCTCTCCTTGGTTCGGGGAGAGCTTCTTATAGCCCTAGGAAACTCCAATCCCTGTCAGTTATACTTTCGCCCTTGGCAGAGTGTGTTGACCCCTGAGTGTGTTTGTGCTGTGTTCTGGTTTGCCTGATACTTTGGTTTTGACTCGGTCTGATCTCTGGATACTGCTTGTTGGATTCTGTTTCTGTACCTTCGCTGTCTGTTTGGTTTTGATCTCTGCCTGTCCCCGACTATCTGTTCTGTCTCATCCTTGGTACTATACTGTCTTCTCGTGCTTTGACCTTGGCTTGTTCAGATTTACGTCTGTCTGTGCCCCTGGGTAACTTTGTCCCGTAGTTACCTTTCTAGGAGTTTTCCCTCAGCTTCTAGCTCCCTGGAGCTGAAGCCACGCCCCTCAACTGTCAGGTGATTCAGGCCCTGAAACCATCTCTCTCCTGCCTTGCTCACCCTGCGTTCCTAGGAGCCTGAAGCTTTCTTCTGCACTCGTCTTCCGGGAGATTGCACTGGTGAGTTCTCTTGCAATCCTCACCGTGATATTCAGCTGGAAGAACAAACCATCGATAATTGCTTCTCGACAACCAACAGTACCTCATAAGAAACAGGCCTCCTGCCATCCCTCGACTTTCAACCTTTTTTCCAACCCCTGACTGCTTGCTTTACAAGGAATGATTTTGTAATGTCGAAAAGCCCCCTGGCCTTAAAGCCGAAGGCTAAACCCGCCAAAAATTTATCAATTTTTTGCAACTGACCAACCCGCCTCCCAATAATGGCCTAGGAACAACAGTAACCCGTCCTCATCTCCCAACTCGTGCCCGCACAATGCCTTCCAGTCTTGCCACACTGTCCAAGCCTGATCATACTGCCTCCAAGACCTATATGACAACGACCGGTCAAATAGATCCTTTTCCGCCCGAAGGGCAGGTTCCATAATGTCGCTGGCAACTCCGGGCCCGTTGAAGTTGAGGGATGATCCGACTCGCAGAAGTGGTCCCACTGCGAAAGAAAAATAGCGTCAGTGACAGGATCAATGTAACCAGAGCCAAGCTCAGCGACTATCCTTAAGTTAAATGTCAGACACAACAAAACCAAGTGCTGCAAAACTTTTACTATTTCCGTCGTACCCGCGGAAAGAGTGTTGATGGCCGCTACCACACCGGCATGATCACAATGAAAGCAGATCTTCCTATTCCGCACCACTCCACCCCATACTGACAACGCCGCGACCCTTGTGAAAAGCTGAGTCAGAACCTCATTTGCCAACAAACCTTTTTCTAACCACAACGCAGGCCATTTTGCCAGCAACCACTGGCCCTGAAAACATGCGCCAAAACCTTGGTGACCAACCTCGAAAAATGAAAAACACAACGTTACCGCGCTTTCTTCTGGCATAATCCAAATTGATCTGCAATTGTAATTTTCCAAAAACAAAGCCCAGACTTTCAAGTCCTGTTTCAATTCACTTTTCAGCCTAACAAAATGCGCCTGGGATTTTACACCCACAGTCGCCAAAGACAAACGCCGACAGAAAGCCCGCCCCATTGGCATGATCCTGCATGCAAAGTTCAATTTTCCTAGCAATGACTGCAGGTCATGCAGCGTGATCTTCTTTGAACTACATGCCCTACAAACCTCATCGCGTAGATTAGACACCTTGTCTACAGGCAATCTACACTCTTTAGCCATGGAATCTATTTCTATGCCCAGGAAAGTTAACGTCGTCATGGGACCAACCGTCTTATCCGGCGCAAGCGGAACTCCAAATCTCCTAGCCATTCTCTCCATTGTCCTCAACAAAATAGAGCAATCTGAGGAAAGAGCAGGACCAATAAACAAAAAATCATCTAAATAGTGTATGCAAGAACTCAAACCCGCAACGTCCTTAACAACCCATTCCAAAAAATGTACTAAACGTCTCAAAGTACGCGCACGACAGCGAACAGCCCATCGGTAGACAACGGTCAACATAGAACCCCCCATCCCAGAAACAACCAAGCAGATGCAAACTGTCAGGGTGAACTGGCAACAAGCGAAACGCCGCCTCTATATCAGTCTTGGCCAGTAATGCACCCTTACCACATAACCGAACCCAGTCCATTGCCGCATCAAAGGAAGTGTAAGACACCGAACATAACTCCGGATCAATCCCGTCATTGACAGACTACCCCCTAGGGAAGGATAGATGATGAATCAACCTATATTTATTGGGTTCTTTTTTGGGGACTACCCCTAACAGTGGAACCCTCATTGACCTAAATGGGATTTCCAAAAAAGGACCCGACATCCTACCCAACTCAACTTTCTTTCGCAACTTTTCTGCCACAACATCTGGGAACTGAAGTGCTGATTTTAAATTCTTTTTTGAACACCTTACATCCTGAACAACACATGGGATTTTAAAACCGTCTTGAAAACCATCCTTCAAATTTTTTGCCGCAGCCTTATCAGGATACCTATTTAGGAAGTCCTCCATCTCTACCAGACGCACTGGCGTCGCCCCTTTTTTCAACTGCTTCTCCACCTTTTTGCCGACCCCCCCCCTTGAAGCATTTTGAAGCCCCGTGAGAGCCCCCACAAGATGAGCATTCATGCTTAAATTTGCACTTGTTCCCGAATTTGCAATTACCCTCGTTGAAAGCGAAGCACAGTCCATTCTGAAATGACAGAGTGTCCTGACTGTCCCGAACTCCCGGTGCCACTGTGAAAAGACTGACCAGCTTGACCACGACGCTGCGGAACCATTACCCTCATCCAGAGAGCAATGTCTTTATGTTCCCACCGAATACTAGGCCTGACCGCCTTACGCTGTCTGAACTGCTCATCATACCTAAGCCAACCCAAGCCCCCGTAAACTCGATATGCCTCACTAACCGCATCCATGTAACAAAAAAGACCCGAACAGTTTTCGGGCACCTTCTCGCCAATCACACTTGCCAAAATAGTAAATGCTTCAAGCCAATTAGAGAAGGTCCTCGGGATTAAGCGATACCTACGCCTTTCCTTGTCTTCCTTCCGTGAATCATCTTTCTTAAGCCTGTCAAGATTGAAACGCTCCAATGGCAATAACGAAAATATGTCCACGTATTCCCCTTTCCAAATCCTATCCCTAACTTCTTGTTTTAGATGCGCCCCCAACGGCTTTTCAAAACACACATATACCTCACCCCTGGCCGTATCATCTAAACGAATCGCCTTATCCGTCTCCGCTCCACCCTTCTTGGTTTGAGCTGCCCGAGTCGACCCGACTGCCGCTATATTCCCCTCGACCATCGCCACGCCACTCACGGAAGCCGAAGTCCCGCCCGTCCCCTGACTAAAATTTGAAACCGCCCCGACGCCACTCCCAGGAATTGATTGATTCGTTAACGCCCCATAGCCATTACCTAACCAAGCGGTCGATGGTGACGCCCCACCTTGAAGTCCCCACACCCTGACTAAATCGTTTATGGCATGCACAATCATCCCGACCCCCCCCCCATGTAAACTCCCAGGTACTGACTCCCTATCCCTACCCTGGGGGGAAGATAAACGGGGTCAAATAGAAAATTAGGTTCACTCTCACCTGGCTGCCTGGGCGCTGTGAACCCAGCAGCCGAAGATCCGGAATCCTGCTGGGACATCCTCGATCTGCCGCCAAGATGGTCATCTGCCTGAAACGCGGCTCCCGGGTCTCCCTGTGTTGCAGGCCGCCAGCCTCCGGCGCGGACTGCACTGGCTACCTGAACAGGGACCCATGGAGCCGGTGACGACTCCCTGCTCGCAGCATCCTCCTGCTGCCAGCCTCCGGTTCCCCTGGACGCCGACTGCGTCTCTCCAGCTCGCGCGACAACTGAGGCAGCCGACTACTGCCCGCTCCCATCTACCGAAAGCCCACCAGGCCCAAACCCGGAGCCGATCACGCTGTGCCCAGCTTGGACCTTTGCCACTACTGGTGACACGTTGCTGTCAGGGCCAGCCGACTGCTGCCCGCCTCTCTCCACACGCTGAGGGGGCGCACGGCACGACCCCGCCTCCTCGATTCTCTTTCTCCCTGTGGCTGAGCAGGCGCCATTGGAACAACAGCGCCCGCCGCTCCTGGTCCCGGCGCCCTCCGTTGTGGTCTCACTGACGAAAGGGAGGAGGATCCCTCCCCCTGCTGCAGGCCCTGCCGCCTTTGAGGATTCCTCCCGGCTCCATGGCGGGATGCCGCCGGCATGCAGTCACCGCTGGGAGCCGGAGGGTCCCTAGAGAGGCTCCTCACTCGGCTTCGGGCCCGGCAGGTGACGTCAGGGCTAAGGCGCTCTGGAGGCCTAGACCTCCTCGCCCGTCGCCCTGCTACAGGAGCGAGAGGAGCACCGGTCGCCGCCCCTTGAAGCAGGGCCTCCACCGAAGCCTGCAACCAGCCAGCACCTTGCACGCCGGCCGCATCTCTCAAGCGCTGCAGAAGATTATCGATGTCCATAACGGCACCAGGTATGCAGCAGCTTCTGATAAGTGGCAATTCTCCAAAATGGGTGCCCTCTAACATGGCCGCACCCCTTTTATATGGCCCTGCTGCATCACTCTCGCGCTCTCAGCGCTCCCCCCCTTTTAACCCCTTCCCTCCCTATCATTCACTTTGCTCGTGCCTCCAAAGCATTGCTATGTCTCTCCCGCCCCCACCTTTTTTCTTAACCCACTGTCCACCACCGCTTAACCCCTGCCGGCTCCCTAAGTCCCACGTCGCCCTGTCATGGCGGCCTCCCTTGAGGGGCCAGGGGCCCAGTACGGCCTTACTTGACCACATGAGCGGAGTTAGCCCTGCTATCTCTCGACGGTGGCATACTTATTTTAAATCCGGCGCCAATTTGCCGGAGAGCGTGTTTAAATTTGGGTGGCGGCTGCGACCAATCAGCGATATTGGCGTCAAATTTAAACACGCTCTCTGAGAGATGATACACTCTCTCCGGGAGATGACCGGCTGCTCGCACCAGAAGTATCCTGACCGGCGGCACCACTCCCCTGTCCTCCGTTCACTAGCCGCTGATCTGCCGACGGTAGCCGCATGGAGGTCAGCGGCGCCGCCGGGCAGGGTACTTCTGCTGCGAGTCATCTCCCGGCTGCATCGCCGCTGACCTCCGTGCGGCAGATAAGCCGCTAACAGCCGCCATCTTTTTTCTGAAATCCCGCATCGCTGATTTGCCGTGGCCGGACCAATCAGCGACACGGGATTTCCTGGACAGAAACACAGACAGATGGGAAAAGACAATTATATATATTAGATAGATGTTACTGTGTATTACCTCATATTACTGTGTATTACCTCATGTTACCGTATATTACCTCATGTTACCTGTATATTACGTCATATTACTGTGTATTACCTCATGTTACTGTATATTACCACATGTTACTGTATATTACCACATGTTACTGTATATTACCACATGTTACTGTATATTACCACATGTTAACTGTATATTACCTCATGTTACCTGTGTATTACCTCATGTCACTGTGTATTACCTCATATTGCTGTGTATTACCTCATCACTATTACCTCATGTTACCGTATATTACTGTATATTACCACATGTTACTGTATATTACCTCATGTTACCTGTGTATTACCTCATGTCACTGTGTATTACCTCATGTCACTGTGTATTACCTCATGTCACTGTGTATTACCTCATGTTACTGTTTATTACCTCATATTACTGTGTATTACCTCATGTTACTGTATATTACCTCATTTTACTGTATATTACTTTGTTACTTATGTATTACCTCATGTCACCTGTGTATTACCTCATGTCACTGTGTATTACCCGTGTTCAGTAAAGGTGACAGAAGTACATCAGACACTGTGACTGACAAAACATGTTCAGTACATCATGGGCATCTGGTGAGTCACATGACCACATGGGCGGAGTTAGCCCTGCATCGCTGATGTTACTGTGTATTACCTCATGTTACTGTGTATTACCTCATGTCACTGTGTATTACCTCATATTACTGTGTATTACCTCATGTTACCGTATATTACCTCATATTACCTCATGTTACCTGTGTATTACCTCATATTACTGTGTATTACCTTATGTATTACCTGTGTTCAGTAAACATGACAGAAGTACATCAGACACTGTAACTGACAAAACATGTTCAGTACATCATGGGCAGTTGGTGAGTCACATGACCACATGGGCAGAGTTAGCCCTGTGTCGCTGATTGGCCGCGGCCGGACCAATCAGCGACGCAGGATTTCCTGGACAGACAGAGACGGACAGGATAAGATGATTATATATATATATATATATATATATATATATATATATATATATATATATATAGAGAAATTCCTATTTATGGCATCTCCTAAAGATGAAAAAAATCAAAACAAATGAATTTAATAAGAATATGACGTACCGTAGTTGTATGCTGGGTGTCCTGATTCTCTACTGGTCCGATCCCGTGTCCTGACAACTTCCACTACTCTACTCTGCACAAAATACCATAGTTGGCTCATGACCAAAATGGTGTGTGATGGAGGCTGGCTAACTGCGCATTTCAGTAGCCATGCCAGCCCTCATCTATTAATCCAGTGTGAAAAAAGCAGGGGCTGGCTGAGCCGCATGAAAAAGGTGACCACGACCAGCTCTCTTAAAATTGAAAACAAAAAACGTGTTACTGGTTACATTTTAATCCCTTATTGGCCAGAGGTATTTTTGGTTTTGCATTTTCACTTTTTGCTCCCCTTCTTCCCAGAGGCATAATTTTTTTTTTTTTTTTTTGGTCAAAATGGCTATGTGAGGGCTTGTTTTCTGTGGGACGAGTTGTACTTCTGAACAACACCATTGGTTTTCCCATATACTGTAATGGAAAATGGGGAAAAAAATTTAAAGTGCAGTGAAATTGCAAAAAAGTGCAATCCCACACTTTTTTTGTTCTCACCATGTTCACTAAGTGCTAAAACTAACCAGACATTGATTCTCCTGGTCATTACGAGTTCATAAACACCATGGGTGAGGGCTTATTTTTTGCGCGCCGAGCTGATGTTTTTATTGATACCATTTTGGTGCAGATACGATCTTTTGATCGCCCGTTATTGCATTTTAACGCAATGTTGTGGCAACCAAAAAAAACAAAAATGTACTTCTGGCTTTTTTTTCTGGCTTTTTGCAAAAAAATTTTTTTTCTCGTTACACCATTTAGCGATCGGGTTAATTCTTTTTTTATATTGATAGGTCGGGTGATTCTGAACGCGGTAATAACAAATATGAGTATGTTTGACTTTTATTGTTTGATTTTGAATGCCACGAAAGGGGGGTGATTTCAACTTTTATGCTTGTAATGTTTTTATTTTTTTTTTATTTATTTTTTTTTACTTTTTGCATGCTTCAATAGAAGCTGCACTTGTCCGATCGGCTCTGCTACATACAGGTGGTAATCAGATCTCCTGTATATAGCAGAATTGCTGACTTGCTATGAGCACCGACCACCAGGCGGCACTCATAGCAATCCAGCAGTGACAACCATAGAGGTCTAAATTTACCCCTGATGTCGGAAAGGGGTTAAAGACCTTTCACCAAATTTTCATGTTGAGCTGGACATGCGATTTAATATTAGCTGTAGAGTGAAATAAAATGTGTTGTTTTTTTTTTGTATAATTTCACCTCTCAAAGCAGATTTCTCATTGTGAGATGTATAATGCACAGCATGATCTCCTGGTTTAACCTCTTGCATGATTAGAAAGCACAGATAACTATTCTAATAAGGTCCCTAAGAGGTAGGGGCAGCACAGCTGAGTTTAGCTGTGTCACATTACAAACTTCCATTAGCTCTCCTCTGGTGCACCTCCACTCCCCCACACTACCTGTCCAGAGATGTGTCCGTAATCTCAATTAATGTCTGTTGTGCTCAGGCAAGCTATACTTGCTCGGCAGTGAGATCAGACCAGAATCTCCTTACATCTCACATAGTAGTAGCCCATTACATACTGGCTCCTGTGGGAGATGTTATGGCAGCCTGCTGTCATTGCAGAGCGAGACATAAATGTGATTACATCTCACCCATTGAAAAACCTGCTGAGCTATGTTCTTCTTTCCTCCAAGAGTTACTGCCTGCTTATGATTGGGCTGTTCATACAGGGGGAAGAAGTACACACCCCCAGTGAAAACTGTCTAACACCTTCTTGAATATAGCAACATAAAAATTACCCCTTTAAATATTAGTAAATCTTTATTAGATTCCATTAAAACACCTGAATAACACCACAAAACTATACATAAAAAGAAGAGGAACAAGAGGATACCTAAAATTGTATAATGATGCCTCCACTCAACATAAGATAAGCCCTATTATTCCCTAATAATGCACCTAAAGGCCAGACATGGCAAAATGGCAATACATTCTTATGCAATTATTTATTTTAAAAGGACCATTGATGTATAATACAAATATAAACTACATTAAACAAATTTAGATTGGTGTACTGGGAGCGTGTGTAATGATAGAATATACCTCCGTATTATAAAAAGTACATATTTATTATTTACACATCATGTCACCGCCTCAACGCGTTTTCCCCGTAAGATATCAGGTTCTTTAGGAGGGAAGTGTTCATACCCATATAGGACGATGCAGGGGGACGCCAGATGGCTTCTCCAGAACTAATCATACTATAGGTGTATTGGGCTAGTAAAAAAAAAAATGGCATTCTGTCCAATCTCTTATATGGTGGTGTATGCATTTGTCTGTACACATTTTAAGAATAAGAATGTAGCATGTGTAATTCTCTTCATGGCCCATTTTTGGGAAAAAATGACCCCTGCACTGTTTGTTGTGCAGTTTCCCATGTAATCTTTCTCCTCCTGTTCTTGTCTTATCTCATTCATGTGTGTTTTAGAACAATGTTGATTTGTTTCTTTCAAACAGACTTACCGTAGACACATTTTTGCTTGTTCTTTTTCTAAGAACATCTTATACTAAAATGCTTTATTTTCCTATGGACTAGTTATTTTAGATTCAATATTCAGGTTATATTCATTATATAATTTGCCCTATGGTCATTTGTGTAATCTAGATGTTTCCTTATGAATATGTGCTTTGAGACAATTCTAAGAAAAGCGCAAGACAAATGATGAGTATTTGAGCCCCTCTAGTCGGATCCACATAAGGGATGGAATAACGGGGCATATTACAGTAGTAGATCCGATTTTTCCCGTTTCATCCACATTGGCAATTGTGCCGATCGTAGACGCTCTGTAACTCCCAGCTAATGACATCATTGGCCTGTAAATAGTACTGTGAAAAAAGTAATTACTGTAATTAAATATTGAGAACTCTAAACATCCTCTTTTGGTAGATAAGTGTTAAGTTACTCTGATAATTTTCCCTGTGTGCTTTCCAAATGAATTTCTTGTGAATGCAATATCTGACTCCCAAATTAACTTGATCCTTGTCGGCCACTTCTATTATTTTTAATTCAAATCAATTTTCTCCAAACTTGTGTTTGTTTTGTGTATATCCTGAATAACTGGTTTCCGTTCATGTGCCCTACAGTTACATTCACATTCCTAAAAGTGATTATGTTGCACTTTACAGTTTTGTGGGGTTGGAAACATTTCAGCTCATTGGACATAGTGTTTGCTACAAGAAATGCGGTACTACCCAAGTGGTATTATAAACTTAAAGAATAAAATAAGAAAAAAAACGCTTCAAACAATGCCCGGGCATCTTCCAGGCTTCATTTGATCCTTCCCTTGTACTGTAAAGTATAGAGCACTGGTGGTGAACCTATGGCACGCGGCCTCGCCTCATCCTTGTACTGCAGCTTCCTCTCACACATTAAGCGGCGTGGCCGCGGAGCTGAATGATGACGTTATCCAGCCGCGTGCTCAATGTGTGAGAGGAAGGAAGCTGCTGGCGTGCGGAGAGGTGAGTGTGGCCGCTGTGCCAGTGAAGCTGCTGTGGTGTGTGTGTGTCAATAATGGGGAGAGGGCCAATGAAGGCAGTGATGTGGAGACGGCCGTGATGTGGAGACGGCCGGTGATGTGGAGACGGCCGGTGATGTGGAGACGGCCGGTGATGTGGAGACGGCCGGTGATGTGGAGACGGCCGGTGATGTGGAGACGGCCGGTGATGTGGAGACGGCCGGTGATGTGGAGAGGGCCGGTGATGTGGAGAGGGCCGGTGATGTGGAGAGGGCCGGTGATGTGGAGAGGGCCGGTGATGTGGAGAGGGCCGGTGATGTGGAGAGGGCCGGTGATGTGGAGAGGGCCGGTGATGTGGAGAGGGCCGGTGATGTGGAGAGGGTCGGTGATGGTGGAGAGGGCCGGTGAGTGGGAGGGAGGGCCGGTGATGGGAGATGGGGCCAATGATGGGAGTGATGGGGAGAGGGACAGTGATGGGAGAGGGGCAATGATGGCGATGAGGGGGAGAGGGCCAGTGATGGGAGAGGGCCAGTGATGGGGAGAGGGCCAGTGATGGGAGTGATGGGGAGAGGGCCAATGATGGGAGTGATGGGGAGAGGGCCAATGATGGGAGTGATGGGGAGAGGGCCAATGATGAGAGTGATGGGGAGAGGGCCAATGATGAGAGTGATGGGGAGAGGGCCAATGATGAGAGTGATGGGGAGAGGGCCAATGATGAGAGTGATGGGGAGAGGGCCAATGATGAGAGTGATGGGGAGAGGGCCAATGATGAGAGTGATGGGGAGAGGGCCAATGATGAGAGTGATGGGGAGAGGGCCAATGATGAGAGTGATGGGGAGAGGGCCAATGATGAGAGTGATGGGGAGAGGGCCAATGATGGGGTGAGGTGGTGGAATGGGCAATTTCTACAATCTACATGAAGGGCATCATGATGGGGCATATCACTACAAGAAGGAGATCATGATGGGGCATATTACTACAAGAAGGGGATCATGATGGGGCATTTCTACATGAAGGGGATCATGATGGAGCATATTACTACAAGAAGGGGATCATGATGGGGCATATTTCTGCATGAAGGGGATCATGATGGGGCATTTTGCACATGTTGGCACGTCGTCGTAAATAATTGGGTTTTAGGTTGCAGTTTGGGCACTGGGTCTCAGAAAGGTTCGCCATCACTGGTATAGAGTGTCTTCTGAGCGGAAAATACCTGAGGAATTGTTAGCTCGCTTTTTACTGTTTGGCGTCTTTGGAAAACTGAAACAGTTAAAAGATGGACACAAGACTGAGCATATGAACAAGTTGTTTTTACATAGAAAAACATTTGTCCATTCTTTTGATTCTTTTTTTTGGGCTCTTTTTAGATGGAACCACCTGAAAAAGACGTTGTGTGCACATACCCTTAGAAAGCCTGACACCCGCACTTGAATCGACAATGTGAAAATGTGAACTTAAACCGTGTGTGAAATAGTATTTTTCTTTTAAGGGTTACTTGCATACTTAATACTAACACAGACTAATCCCAATATAATGTTTCTATTCTGTGCCTTATGTGTTTCACCTGTATCTTGCCCCTCTGTGCATCGCATGGCCGTTCTTTTACACTGCTAAAACTACATTTGCGAGCAGCGCTTGTTTCTTCTCGGCACTTCAGGCCCCTTACTCCCTCTCATGTTTACTCCCGACTAGCCCCACCTCGGAGTTATCATCAAGCTAAACTAAGTGAATAATTCACTTTATGCTTTGACACATTGATCCTGTAGGTACGCTGCCTGGCTGATTGTATCTTCTTCCAGCTACAGCAGTATAGCTGCCTGTGTGATTTTATATAATTGTTAGATGGTTTACAGCATAGCTCGACACTCCTACACTTCTCCACAATGGAGCTTGTAATCCTTAGACAGGACAAAGTGGTTTGTTGATCTGCTACTCAGAGATCATTGATCTGAAACTGCAAATGCTGCTCTGTTCATGCATATAGCAGAAGATTATCTTCTGTCATATGCATCCAAAGTGATCCAAAATGATCAGCACTCGTCTGTAGGCTGTAGATGGTGGTGCATGTGGAAAGTAGATAATATAGTGGAAGGAATCTCAGCACTGGCATAGATGCTTATTTTTATTATCAGAACTGGATGCATTTCAGCCCATCCAGGGCTTTAAACAGCAGTTTAAACTACTGTTGAAAGCTCTCAATGGTCTGAAACACGTCCAGTTTTTATAATAAAAGAATCAAGATAAAAATAAATGTGAGTGCAGGGAATTATCCAATTCTATATGCATCAACAGAACTGCTTTTACAATTTAACATCACTGATTTGTCAGCAAACACCGCTAAACTCTTCGCTGTGTATATTACAGCCAGTCCTGCAGAATCACACCTTTCAGCCGCTCTTGCCTTCCTGCAGTATATTACTTTTCTCAGCATCCTCTGAATACAGTCCCCATTCTGCGTTACCACTACTCAGTCCCTCTGTACACAGCCCCTTCTTGCAGTACATTTCTCCTTAGTTATCAGCACATTCACCACCACTGCTTCCTAGTATGAGCACTGCACAGTAATTAATGAGTCTCTGACACTCTTAGTGCTGGAATGAACGTGTCACATGGATTCATGTCATTCTATATCAATTAAGGAATCTGCGTCTCTGACCTTCTAGGGGTATCAAAACACAACACCAGACCCCAATCAGAGGGTAATAAAACTCTCTCCTTATCTATGATCTGTTCCAATATTTATGTTCATCCCTCTGCCATAATGACAGTTCTGCTTCACGTCACTTGTCTTACCTATTGCACTATTCCTGTGTCCTCTTGTGTGTATATATATATTTTATATATATATATGTGATTCTTCAGTTTTTGTTTTAGTCTTTGCCTGATGAAGAGACCGGAGTAGTCTCGAAAGCTTAGGAAAGATGTGTATCTTCGTACCGTGTTAGCCAGTAGATAGAAAAATTTAGACTCTCAAGTCTAAATATTTTTCTCGAAAGCTTGCAATTTGTTACCATCTTTTCAGTTAGCCATTAAAAGGTATCAACCACTGAGGACTCTCAAGTCTAAATATTTTTCTATCTACTGGCTAACACGGTACGAAGATACACATCTTTCCTATATCTTTCTGTGACGTCATCCATCATAGGAGCAGCCCTGTTCCAGAGATGTCCCAGAGCAAAGCTATTCTGGCAGGATGCCAGCTGATACACTGTGCATGATCAACCAGAAGAACTACACAAGAATTTTCCAGTGGTGCCTGAAGGGGCTTCCTTTGGGCAGTGATATATGAAAAACATGGCACATCTGAAAATGAGTTATATTGGCACAAATATATGTGTACATTCTTATAAGACTACATTGTGATTTTGGGAATGACCTTTTAAAAGCGATCTTAATACTTCCATTGTTTGAGGTTACTTTGATAACTTGACCGTGAAAGGAATTCTGAATAATTTTCTGTACTGTAAAGAACTGTTAGGCTCCTTTTTATAAGCCATCATCTGATTCATGCTGAATGTGAAAATGTGATACGTTAACTGAGTCTAATAATATCTTACCCCCTGGAGGGAAAAAATACAATAGAGCTAGGATTTCACATATACAGTATGCTACATAGACATATATTCAGGAAAGGCTTTTTGCCGTGTGGGGATGTGGATGAGGTTCTTAGAAAGAGTGGATGGATTATGTGTGAGCCATAATTATTTGGATTGACCATAGCAGCATAGCTGACAAGTAAAGGTACTGCCACACTACACAATCCCGCTAGCGATCTCGTTAGCGTCGCATACTAATGAGATCGCTAGCGGGATTGTTTCTATATCGCTAGTAGCTACCTATTTTAGCGATGTCGTTAGGACGCTATCGCGGTTAGCGATCTCCTTAACGACTTTAGCGGTACAAAAGTACCGCTAAATCGCTAAGAAAAGGTGCCACACTTAGCGATATATACTTACCCAGCGGGAGCGCCGACGATAAAATAGGGTCCGGAACGATTCCAGCGACGAGCGAGATCACAGCAGGAAGCTCGTCGCTGGCAGATGCCGCACACAACAACATCGCTAACGGGATCGCTAAATAGTGACGTTTTTTAGCGATCCCGTTAGCGATGTTGTTTAGTGTGGCATTATTGGGTTCTCTTTACATTTGATTTGTGCAAACTCGTTATTCAGGTTGTTGGAGATGACCTTGGACGGCTGTTGGCTGACAGCTTTCTGCTCATCTTCCCCACACGCATGAATTCTCTGGTTGGCCCAGCGTTAATATATTGTCAAAGTGGAGAGGCAAATAAATGGCTGCTAAAGGTGGATTCTCTTGCGGAGAAACTAAGGGAATGGATGTTTGAACTCCACATGCCCAATCCTTTTCTCCCCCAACAACATATATTGGAGCGTCAGGAAGCTTCTATGTAAATTAAATGGTGGACAGATCCTCCTGCAGTTGGCCAACTGTAATCTAATTGTGTATGGTGGGTTATAGGCTGCCGCTCTTCTCAGCAGTACGAGTCTTATTTACACAGGATGATGCACTGCTGAGATCAATGGATTCTTTGTACTGCACAAAAGATCATTTTACCAATGAACGAGCGTGGCAAGATCATCATGAAATGCGTGTTTTTGTTTGTTTTAATTTTACAAAACTCTTCTCACATATCTTAGTGTAAATGCCCCTATAGACCTTGTCTTGTCTTTACCCCTGTAGGGACCGATGATCTGTAATCATTGCACTTCTAGGAGACTGGATCTGTTATGTGGCTAACACTATGTACACACAATTCCTGTAGACCCTGAAAAATGGACCTCAAAGCGGATGTTCTGGTAACATGCAATGATGGGGTCATGAAAAAATGTACATTAGAGCCAGGGGCTCTTCTTATGGAAACTGGCTGGGACACAATATGGGAGCGGCACAACTTATTATTTTAGATTGCGTCACAATTAATGATGTTTCTGACCTATTATTAGAAAGAATTACTGTATATTAAGTGGCATGAATTATTAACAAACTAGGAAAATAGTGTTATAACATGTTTCTATCAATTTACAGGCGTACTAGAATTAATAAATATTCTCCGTTGTCTAATGGCTGGGTAAATGCAGAAGAGCGATTTGCTAAATTGAAAAGTTTATACTGCAGGGAAATGGAAATCTATGAATGATTGATGCCGAGGTTCTTGCTGCATTTGCTGAATGAACAGTTCCCCTCTCATAGGCAGAGCCTGCGGTCATGCTTTGGAGCTGGAAATAGCTGCAATGCAGTAATGTGCCTCTCAGGCTGAGCATTGCAGTGGCGCCAGGCAGAGAATATGGCGTGTCGTGCCAATCACATTGTTTTGTGCACATGATTGTGTAGCATTAAATATGGAAATTATTATTTTATTAGTGTGACTATTCCTTTACCAGTGATGGAGTTTTAGTTCCATCCATTTCCCCACTAATTGCACATTATCATGTCACATTATCATTAACATTTTAGGGAATTGTTTCATGTGCAGTTCAGTAATATGATGGCACCTATATACACAGTCTTCTTTTTATTGCTTATTTTTCTACTTGCAGATGATTTGGAGCGAACATTTAACACGTCTTCCTGTTACTGACATTTTGAAATGTCATTATAATAAGGCTCGCCCTTACAACGTGCTTAACTCTATATCTCCGAAAAGAATATTTGACACTTTTTGTAAGATGGCAGCTGCCCGCAGCAGAAGCAGCGCCTCTCTGCCAAAAGGCTTTGCATGGGCAGATTTCTCTATTCAGCAAACAATACTAGTCTTCAGTCTTCTGCTCAATTTAAATAAGCTGCAATGTTGACCCAGGGAGGGACCCAGGTCATAATTTAGGAATATGTTGGGAGAAAAGTTGGTGTATTATCTAAAATTCAGTCATAATATGGGACCTTCATCTGGTAAAACACAGAAAAAAGGGCAAAAAAAAAATTAAACAGTAAGTAAAAATGCAATTGTGTATACCAACTCCGGGTCACAGTACATCCTGCTGATGTCAGAACGTAATCCTTCATTGCACGCGCCTCAGCGTCCAGTAGTGAACACTGCGTGCGCATACTCACAGAGCTAGAAGAAATTAATGGAAGGTGGTTGCCACAATACAGCTGCCGACCCAAGCACTGCGGGCCCCAGGGGCCAGATAAAAGGTTGAGCGCCGTAAATGGCCCCCTGGGCCTGAGGTTCTCCACCACTGCACTACAGGATGCAGGAGACCCCCGTGATAAAGGCGGCGGTGACACAGGTGCAAAGTATTGAGGATCAACCAGTCATACACCTACCATTCATCTAGGGCAGGGGTGAGAAACCTCAGGCCCCAGGGCCATTTACGGCCCTCGATGACCTTTTATCCGGCCCCCGGGCAGATTCCCAGGGACCGCAGTGCTTTGGCAGGGAGCTGTATTTTGATTGCCTGCAGCTCATTAATTTCTTCTTGATCTGTGAGCACACACACGCAGTGTTCACTACTGAACACTGAAGGGCATGCAATGCAAGATTACGTCCTGACACCAGTGCCAGAGTCAGGATGTACTTTGTGGGCGGAGTTTGTACGGCCCTCGAAGGATGGTATAAATATCCAAATGGCCCTTGGCAGAAAAAAAGATTCCACACCCCTGATCTAGGGGGTGCTTGTCTGGCATTACATATGCAAACGGATAAGGCGCCAATCACATGTAGTGCACAGGGTCCGGCTTACCTCCCATTAGTGACACCCGTACTGTTAGATTAGGAGGCTGTCCTGCACTGTATAAGAGCACACCACACAGCCAGGCACCCTAGTTTACACGGCCAACATTGATGGGCTTGGATATATTCTGCAAAAAAATGAAAATAATAACCTTGTCTGGGCGTCGATGTTACAGGACTAGATTATCTTGCAATTCTGGAAGTGTATTGTGTAATCATTGATAGCCCTATAACTTATAGTAAGTAATCATCCTGAATCAAATACAGAATTTTCTTATTTTTCATTGTATATATATATAGCATGAACTATACGATTCTATCCATTGAAAAATATATTTTTTTTTCTTCTGTGTAACTGTTGTGGACTGCAGGCGGAACTGAGCAGATCCTGATCTTCCTTTACCCGTTTGTACCGGTCTATGGAGGAGGCCATGTGAACACAGACATGGCAGGATTGTTGTGTGATCTGTTCTGTATTCATCCTTGGTCTTATAGCAATGTTTTGCCGTTGCCTGGCATGGAGTGCTTATGGCCGGCCTTGATTCATTACTTTGCGGTGCTGTTTCCATGTAAGATAATGACTCTCGCACTGCTGTTCTGTTGAATTGGCGTCACCATCTGCCAGAGCAGCAGTCGGATGTAAAAGGGAAAAATAAATGGACGTGTCCTTGACTCATCCCGGACAGTTTTTTTTTTCTTTCTTTCATACAGATGGCTGTGACACTGCACATTTTGTGAGATAGTGTAAAGTGAAGAAACTTAAAGGGCTCTATCTAAAAATAAGAATTGGTGTTCTTTACCTCCCGCTCGCTCCACTTCTTGCCCCTTGGTCTTTGACACAGAAGCAGTGACCTCACAACTGCAGCACGTGACCCCCTCTACCAATCAGTCACGAGGTAGATGTCACTAGTTCTGGTCATGTAATTACCATAAACTAAGATCGGCACAATTTCGGAGACCTTTCTGGAGTGATGGGCTGAGTGACTGATTTTTGTTTGATTTCTAGATAAAGCCTGTGCCCCCCAAAAATAAATAAATAAGGGGAAAACTTCTTTAAAGGGAACCTGCCATCTAAAATAACACTATTAACCTGCCGACATAGAGTTTGTTAATGTGCATTTTAATAGCCTTCTGATACTGGCTGCCTCACTGAGAGCCCCGCCGCCTGGAGGAAATTAACTTTATTCTTCTCTGGAGCATTCAGCGTTCAAAACTGAGAGCAATAAAGTTAATTTCCTTCAGGCAGGAAAATATAAATAAAAAACTATGTATATCAGGTTCCCTTTAAATTGAAAACTGTTTACAGAGGTCCTTTCCCCTGTTTTTTGCATTTTGAACTTGATTGAACTATAAATATAATAGTTGCTGCAGAGCATAATACAACATTTATTTTTCCTCTTGCGCAACAGTTCTTATGATTTTGATAATGTGACACACTTGTGCATGCCAAGTAATACATAAACAGATTTCCTCATTTCTGTCACTTATAAGTTTCCTACAACCAAAAATGGTCATTAGATAGATACCGCTATAAGGCAACAGTGCCACACATTTGCTGCCATGCAGACCTTGAATGATGCCTTCAGTGCCCTTGGGACCTCATATGCTGCACTTACACGACTGTAGAACATCACGATCAGAAGAATAGGAGAAACAAGGTGAAGAAGAAGACCGGCAACCCGATGGCTTGATACTGTCAAGATAACTGCATCAAAGACCCTGGTGGATATATCTAATCTTGCACAAGATCGATCTTCCTACAGATCGTTCGTTAAGTCTGAAGATCGAGGCAAAGGCTGTTAAAAAAAATAGTCTTATATACGTAGAGTTGTATATGCCAGATTGGATCCCATAATGTGTAATTAGGAAGGTCATTTTTATAATTGCAGTGTGTTAACTAAAAATTTGAAAGAATATTGCTTTGTGTAAACGTTCCTTGCAGTTCGTCAATTTCATTACCCTTCTGGCATTTATCGTTTATTGACCGATTATTATCGTGAATGAGCATTTGTTTGTCTACACGGATTGCCCGATTATTGGGAGACTGCCAATCACCTAATGAGCGAGCTAGCAAAATGCTGAAAACAGGACATGTGGTGCGAAGAGCAATGGGATTCTACAGTATGTGCACATTAATTATAGTTCTGTGTTCAGGCTATCAAATGACCTCTGATGAGATTTATGTGGGCAGCCGGGTGGCTCAGTGGTTAGCACTGCAGCCTTGCAGCGCTGGAGTCCTGGGTTCAAATCCCACCAAGGACAACATCTGCAAGGAGTTTGTATGTTCTCCCCGTGTTTGCGTGGGTTTCCTCCGGGTTCTCCGGTTTCCTCCCACACTCCAAAAACACACTGATAGGGAATCTAGATTGTGAGCCCCATCGGGGACAGCGATGATAATGTGTGCAAACTGTAAAGCGCTGCAGAATATGTTAGCGCTATATAAAAATAAAGATTATTATTATTTATGTACCTGATTAATGTATGTTTAAAGCCCGGGTAGGTCAGTGTAAGCGAGCTGATGCTGTTCATCCTGCTCTCCCTGCAGCAGTATGTGTAAATCTGCAAGTTTTTCCTCACCTGGAATGTAGTGTGGGAAGAAAAAAAAAAAAAAAAAAAAGCAACACGCTGCGTATGGCCGCGTAAAGTGGCTGAGTGCGAGAAAAAGAAAATTGGAAGGCACGTGGTCCATGCATTTGCCATGCGATGTTTAGGCATCTATCTCATAGGAAACCCAACATTTCATCATAGAATACATATAAAGATGTCAGAGAGATATAAAATCGGTACATTGCATGTGTAGTTTCTTACCACACCACATTCCAAGTGAGGAAAAACTTGCAGATGAACCCTGCCTGATTGAATAATGTTGCAGCGGGTGCAATGCGATTTCCCCCAAAAAATTACACTCTCAAATTGCAGTCGTCAATTTTATACATAGATGTGAGCATACCCCAAGTCTGAATTACAGCATTACTTTTGTCAAATTTGTCCCTGAATCCACTATTTAAATGGAATCTTTCAGCTCACTCCCCCCCCAACAACAAATTCCCCAAACTTATTGCGTGAGTGTGTGTAGATAAGAATACAATTGCATTCATACCTTTTATTAAAGAAAAATGCTGCTCTGTTGTGGGACGGTGGGATCAACTATGGAAATATGCAAATTGAAGCTAGAAGTGCTCTGGGTGGGACGAGGCACTTGCACTGCCTCAGTTACCAGTCTCTTAGGCTGTGTTTCCACGCTCAGGAAACACAGCGCTTTGGACGGAGCGGAAATTCCGCTCCGCCCAAAGCCCCGCCCCCTAGTGAACGCGCGGTCATTCCGGATGTGTTCATGGAACACATCCGGAACACATGCGGAATGACAGCAGGGCTACATAGCCCTGTGTTATTTCCCTTGCGGCGACGCAGCGTCGCCACAAGGGAATAGGACATGCTGCGGTCTAAAAAGACGCGCCGCATGTCCGGAAACACAGGTCTTCCGCCTGCATGTTTGTGAGCATAGTGGAGACGGGATTTCTTGAAATCCCCTCCACTATGCTGTAACATCTGGACGCTGCGTGTTTGACGCGCCATCGCACAGCGTCAAACACGCAGCTAATCCGGACTGTTTCCTGAACGTGGAAACATACCCTTACTCCACCATCTACTAGGGCAGTGATGGCGAACCTTGGCACTCCAGCTGTTGGAGAACTACAAGTTGCAAGGGCATGCTGGGAGTTGTAGTTTTACAACAGCTGGAGTGCCAAGGTTCGCCATCACTGTACTAGGGGATTGACAGTTCTGCTGCTGCAGCACGTCACTTACCAGGTGTAAGGCAAAGTTGAGCCGAGGCAGTGGAAGTGCACCATCCTGCCCAGAGCACTTCCAGCCTAATTTGCATATCACTTCTAAAGTTGATTTCTCTGCATTAGAACACCATTTTTCTTTAATATAGGTAGTGATTCACTTGTGTTCATATTCCTTATTCCTGCACATATGTAGTTGGCTTGGGGGGGTGAAATTAATTGACACATTATTTTTAATGATCTGTCCAATTTGGAGAACTACATGTTGGATTGCTAAAAGTAAAAAAAGATAAGTAATATTTATAAGTTATATTATTTTACCTGTGGAATCTACTACAGTGCTGCCACTCTGGTGGTCCTTGCTGGTATTGCAGTGATATAATTGCGTACATCATGCGTGAGATGGGTGCAGTGAATCTCTGGCCTTAGCAAACGTGCCAGGCTAGGTATATCCATGACTACTTGCTCCATTCCACTACTCCTAGCCAAGGGGAGTGTGGGGTTGGTGAATGGTGAGGGGCTCAGCTGTGGCACCCATAACTATGTAACATTTTGCACTGGACTACCCCTTTTCTTTGATCAAAGCAAACATAAGGAGGATTTGCAGTAAATACAGTCATGGTCAAAAGTGTTGGCACCCTTGAAATTGTTCCAGAAAACAAAGCATTTCTCCCAGGAAAGTATTGCAACTAAACATTTTTTGTTATACACATGTTTAATTACTTTGTGCGTTTTGGAACAACACAAAAAAAAAAGCAAATTGGCAAGTAACAGGTGTGGGCAATATGAAAATTACATCTGAAACCAGCGAAAAAGGGAAAAGTTGACGCTATCTTTGTGTGTGCCACACAAAGCATGGAGAACAAAAAGAGGAGCAGAGAACTGTCTGAGGACTTGTGAACCAACATTATACACAAAGGAAATAAACGTGTATAACAAAAACGTGTAATTGCAATAATTTTCTGGGAAAAATTCAAGGGTGCCAACACTTTTGGCCATGACTGTATTTTCAATTTTCTTTTATTCTTGTTTAGGCAGTAAATTATTCACAGTATATTACATCTAAGCACGTGGACTACAGGTTTAAAAAAAAAAAGAGAAAAAGTTTGCTGCCTGTGCTAAATGTCTTCTGGGAAGCGCCTGAGGAGGATGTGGCGTGCACCCAGAGTTTCTGTCTGACTAGTGTGGCCGGCTACGATTGACTAGATTTACTCTAGGTTTTGTGTTGCAGTTTGGTTTCCATAGTTGCCATAAACTACTACGGAAAATGGTACATTCGCTTACAGGAAGGCGGCCATTGTATTTCCATCTGTCAAACGATCCACATTAAATACTGTTTCCCTTGCAGCTGCTTCTTGAAGAGGTTTTGTTCTATCGTTTTATCTTTTGTACTGATGAGACATGTGATATAATATTGTGGAAAATTAGCCAGGGGACAAGGACAGCATCCAATATTTAGTGTTGGCAAATAGCTACAGGGCCATGTTCACACATCCAGCCTGCTTCTACATATTGCCACATTACATGGGTACAAGTAATTTGCTGCAATCATTTTTACATCCATCAGCATACGTTCACCGCCAGTGAAACAAGAATTTTCAAAGCATTTATCTGATGTGTTATGTCACTGAATTCCACACCAGCCAGATCGTACATGTTCTGGGGAAAAGAAATGTTCTCGGTCTTTCAAAAGCAATAAAGGAAACGAACATTGGAAGAAAGACATCTAATGATACCCATGCCCTAGATACCAGTGCTGTGGAGTCGCTGTCATGGAAATTGAGGAGTCGGAGGTTTGTCTTACCGACTCCACAGCCCTGCTAGATAATGCAAACATTTACTTTTGTATATTTTTTATTACTCATTTGTATTGTTACATATGGATTACCGTATTTGCTTGTCTTCTTACTGACGCCAACCTCCCTCGGTGTGTAATGTTGCTTTTCTTTGGTTCTAGTAAAGGCAACCAATCTAAGAGAATCAGACCTTAAGAGGAAGACCTGCGGCTGGCTGCTCAATTCCTCTTGATGTATGATAGGCTGGGAGAGAGAAGCCAGCACTGATTGGTCGGAGGGCTCACATGACTAAACGATCTCACATGAGCTCCGGGAGCGTTAGTGCCGACACCGGTGGAACAACGCCGGCACTGGAGGAGAGTGTGTGGTGCAAATATGCTGATTGAGACGGCATTGTTCGAGTGGTGGACAATCCCTTTTAAATGAGTACAGACTTGGCATCCAGTCCTGAAGAAGGTGGTTTAGATCAGTTATCCTCATGTCTTCTCTACTAGGGTATGTTAACAAGTGGCTTTTTTGTGCAGAAAAAGTTCTGAGTTTTACAATGCCAGCAAAATAAATTACATTTCTAAAATCTCATACATAGTCTGCATTTTTTTTTGAGCTTCTGGATTTTCGTTCACATGTCAATCTTTGCCGCATTTTTTACCTATTACTATGAATGGAGGGGAAAATAACGCACTTGAGAACGTGTCTATAACATGTTTATTTTACCCAGATTTTTTTCCTGCCAACACTTTTTGGTGCAGAAAAATCCATAACTAAAAGCCTTGTGTGTGAACATGCCCTTACAGATATGTGATTAGAGTGGTTGAGACCCCAGTGGTACGGCCAGTTTAATTTTCCGCTTTGTTTGTTGCTCTTAGGGATGTGTTAGAAGTAGATGGATTTCTGTACGTTTTTCAATGGTCTCTGGAGAGGACTGCAGTAAGTGCTGCATTAAGGCTGAGCCTTTCCGGGGCCAGACATGACCTCAGCCTCCGTGTTTAGAAATACTAAATCCCATATAGGACTGTCTAGTGTTCAGGGTTTTTTAACTACATACATGGACTCTCTTTTGCAGCGCTTATCTGTAGGTTTTCAGTCCTGCTTCTTGTATCATCCTCTACGTCTTCCTTCTGCTTTGAGTGACCTCAGTTTCCTCACAAACTCTGATGGTATCAAGAGCACGAGTCACATAATAGTAACCAACGGAAATAAATCAGGGTGTGGTACCGCAAACACATCAGGAACCAAATGCTTCTGTATCTTTGTCATTCGACACATTTTAGGTGAATATCTAGTTTTCAGTTTGCTGTTTTTCTGACTGGTATTGGTTGTGAATCAGTATCTGCTGATAAATGGCCACTGTACTGCCAGATAAGTTGGTCTGATTTGAGGAGATTGTTAGAATGTGCTGGATAATCTGTTCATCCCACTAAGTGCCGGCCATGAAGTATCTCCCTTCAGCCTTACCCCTGCGGTCTACTGCCTGTTGTCAAGTACAATCCATACCTAGCAGTGATAGGTACTTCGACTGATCTGAGACAAGAGCCATCTCCCTGCTGGGAACTATGGGACCCAACACCCTATTGAGTCACTAAGGTCTCTGGCTCTCACTGGGGGTGAAATGGTGTTCAGCGGGCGAAACCCTGCCCACCCTCACCGCTTTCAGCTATGGGAGAGCGGGGTTTCAACGGTGTTAATTTAATCTTAAATGTGTGTCCACCTAGGGTAAAAAACATTTAATAGGGATCCAAAAGAGCCAGCGCTTTTTGGTGAGCGGAGCCAAGTGAGCCAGATCCCTCAAAAGAGCAGGACTGTCCCTCACTAGTCCCTAGCAGCGGAGACCGACTGCAGGAAGTTGGAGAAGTCTTTGCCTCTCTGCTCCTTCCTTTCTGTGAAACTGCATAACAGAAGTCAGGGCCGACAATGGCAGGAGCAGTGCATGATGGGAAGGGAAAGAGTGGAAGTCCAAGCAACTATAATACTGGCAGAATGCAGATAAAAAGGAACCACCATCAAAATGGATGGATGGGAAGTTACAGAGCATGAGAGTTGTGACTGTTTCTGGAAATATACTTGTTTGTGCTCCAAAAGCATTTTTAATTGTTATAAAGGATGAGGACAGCTAAGGCATGTTTTCAGTTTCTATTTTATTTTAATTTTTTTTTTTGTATTTGAAAAGACAACCACTTTAAATAAATGTGATGGTGTTTGAAATTCCAGAAATAATGTAGCTGATAAAATACCTTCCAATATCATAAAATAGAATCTGGTTACAAATCAGTCTGTTCCGGCAGAACCTCTTGTACCTGGTGACTCATAATAGAATATCATTATGCTGGGTTTACTTGGAGGGGACTCCTCAATAATAGAAATATTGCTCAGAAGTAAAGACATGTCTGAGTTAGGGAGTTTCCCAGCCTGTATCACATTTTCAGTTGATGTGAAACTTGCAGTGCTGTCACTCGCAGAACTTAGTGTTGGTGGCTTCTTCCATTCTCTATTGACGGGTCAGAGCTGTCTGCAGTGAATTCAGATTTTCTTATTACTGAGATAGGAGATAGCAGTTGGTACTCATAAAGTTCCATGTAGAACCTGCCCATGGAGTCAAAATTGTCACTACACCTGTAGCTAAATTCCCAAGGGGTTATAATTTCCAAAATGGGGTCACTACAGGGGGGAATCTGCTCTTCTAGCACTTAGGTTCTCTGTATATGGAGTCTGCAAACTATTCTAGGAAAATCTGCGCTCCATGAGGCAAATAATAATAACTTTATTTCAATAGTGCCAACATATTCCGCAGCACTTTACATTTTAGAGGGGACTTGTACAGACAATAGACATTACAGCATAACAATAAACACATAGATCAAAACAGATACCAAGAGGAGTGATGGCCCTGCTCGCAAGCTTACAATCTGAGATAGCGCTATGTCCCTCCCAGAGTCTCGCCATATGGCTAAGTAGTACTGTACAGCCACATCTGGGGTATTTTTGCATTCAGCAGAAATTATGGGACAAAATTTGGTGCCATTTTTATCCATTTCCCAGTCTGAAAATATAAAATCTGGGGCTAAAGCAAAATGGTGGTGTAAATGTAATCATTTTTTTCTTCACTGCAAAATGGAATAAAATTCTGTGACACGCTTGTGGTGTCAATATGATCACTGCACCCCGATAGTTCATTCAGAGGTGTAGTTTGTAAAATGGGGTCACTTATGGGGGGTTCTGCTGTTCTGGCACCTCAGGGGTGTTACCAATATGACATGGTACCCTCAAACCAACAAAATCTGAACTCCAAAATGGCGCTCATTCCCTTCTGAGTTTTTCACTGTGCCTCAAAAGTAGGCACATATGGGGTATCTGTAATCTGTAGAAATTGCACAACAAACTTTGGGGTTCATTTTCCCACTATTCTTGTGAAAATAAAAAATGTGGGGCTAAAACATTATTGTGAAAAAAAAAATTTTTTTTTCTCATTTTAACAGATCAGCGTTGTAAAATTCTGTGATGCACCTGTGGGTTCAAGGTGTTCACCACACATCAAGATAAGTTCCTTGAGTGGTCTAGTTTCCAAAATGGAGTCACTTGTGGGTGATTTCCCCTTTTTAGCCACTTCAGAGGCTCTCCAAACACAACATGACAAATGCAGAGCATTCCATCAAAGTCTCCATTCCAAAACATTACCTCTTCCTTTCTCAGCACTGGTGTGTGCCCAAACAGTAGTTTTCTCCCACTAATGTGGTATTTGCGTACTCAGGAGAATTAGCACAATAGATTTTGGGTTCAGCTTTCTCCTGTTACCCTTGTGAAAATAAAATAATTAGGGCAAAAAACATTTGTGGAATTTTTTTTTTTCTATGTTCACATCTCTTCGTTATAAACTTCTGTGAATCACCTGGGGTTTCAAGGTGCTTACCACACATCTAGATACATTTCTTGAGGGGTGTAGTTTCCATAATTGAGTCACTTTTGGGTGAGTTCCACTGTTAGGCACATCAGGGGCTTTCCAGATTCTCAACATGACATCCACTAATGATTCCAGCCAAGTTTGACCCTCAAAAGTCAAATGGAGCTCCTTCCCTAACGAGCTCTGCCATGCGCCCAAGCAGTAATTTTCACCCACGTATGTGTTATCGGCGTGCTCAGGAGAAATTGCACAGCAAATTTTGGAAGTTACTCTTGTGAAAATAAAAAAAAATTGTCTCTAAAGCAAGTTTTTTGTGAAAAAAAAATTACATGTTAATTTTTTCCATCCACATTGCTTCAGTTCCTGTGAAGCACCTGAAGGGTTCATAAATTTGTTGAATGTCTTTTGGGTACTTTGAGGGGTTCAGTTTTTAGAATGGTGTCATGCTTGGGTTTTTTCTGTCATCGACCCCTCAAAGTCTCTTGAAATGTGAGGTGGTCCCTATAAAATAAAAATTGTTGTAAAAATGAGAAATTGCTGGTCAACTTTTAACCCTTCTAACTTCCAAACCAAAAAAAATGTTTCAAAAATTGTGATCATGTCAAGTAGAAATGTGGGATATGTTATTAACTACTTTGTGTGACAACTGTCTGATGTACATACAAATTAAAAGTTTGAAAATTGCTAAATCTTCCAAATTTTCGCCAAATTTCTGATTTGATCACAAATGCAAGTCATTTTGCATACATTTTTTTCCTATCTTGAAGTACGATATGTCACAAAACAACAACTCAGAATTACTGGGATCAGTTGAAGCGTTCCAGATTTATTACATGAAGTGACAGTGGCCAGAATTTGGCCTGGTCATGAAGGTGAAAACAGGCTTGGGGTTAAAGGGGTTAAGTCACTATTCCACCCACATAATAAAATGTACCTGTGCTCCTGTTCCTCTTGGTCTGTAGTAAATTTATCTTTTTAGTTCACACAGATTTTGATTGTTAAAAAAGAAAAAACTCTGACTGCATTGCCTGAGAATCTCTGCAGAGATCGGAGACCGACCCTCCAATTTCTGCCCATGATTTCAAGTTTTATTTGGTCCAGATCATGACATGATTTGTCCCTATTTGCACTGTGTTACAAATTATTATGCAAAAATTGTTTAGGATTGATAAGGTAAGAATTTTTTTGTTTGTCAGTTAAACTCATTGATGGTGATGTGTGTCAGGGCTCTTTATATCACTGTAAGCAATTGCAGAAACCTGTGCTAATTAGTTTGGCAGGTGTGTCCAATGAAAGGCAAGACTACTTAAGAAGGCTGTCCCACATTATTAAGCAGCCGACATTTTCTGCCAAAATGGGAAAGAAAAAGGATGTGTCGGCTGCTGAGAAGCAACAAATTGTGGAGTGTTTAGGTCAAGGCATGACTACAATCAACATTGCCAAGACACTTCATCGTGATCATCGCACAATCAAGAAGTATGTAACTGATTCACAGTACACACGTGTGCGTGCTGATAAGGGAAAATTGAGGACGCTTTCCTACAGGCAATTACGACAGGTTAAAAGAGCAGCGGCAAAAAAGCCTTGTCATAGCAGCAAACAAGTTTTTGAAGCTGCTGGTGCCTCCAACGTGCCCCGAACAACAAGATGCAGGGTCCTTCAGAGGTTTGCAGCTGTGCGTAAGCCATCCTGTCGACCTCCTCTATCCACTGCACACAAGCAGAAACGGCTCCAGTGGGCCAAACAATACATGAAGACTGACTTCAAAACTGTGTTGTTCACCGATGAGTGCCGTGCAACGCTCGATGGTCCAGATGGATGGAGTGGGGGATGGCTGGTTGATGGACACCCCATGCAAACACTGCTACGGCGCTAACAAGGAGGAGGTGGAGTAATGTTTTGGGCTGGAATCATAGGGAGATTGTCAGCCCCTTTAGGATCCCTGAAGGGGTAAAGATGAACTCCATAGTGTATGTTGAGTTTCTCAAACAGCACTTCCTGCCATGGTTCAAGAAGAAGAACCGTGCATTCCGCAGCAAGATCATTTTCATGCATGATAATGCACCGTCTCATGCTGCACATAACACATCTGCATCTCTGGCTGCTATGGGCATAAAAGGGGACAAACTTATGGTGTGGCCCCCATGCTCCCCTGACCTCAACCCCATTGAGAACCTCTGGAGCATCATCAAAAGGAGTGTCTATGATGACGGGAGGCAGTTCACATCTAAGCCACAGCTCTGGGAGGGTATTCTATCCTCATGCAAAACAATTGAAGCAGAAAACATCCAAAACCTGACAAATTCAATGGACGAGAGAGTTCAGAAGCTCCTTTCGAACAAGGGGTCCTATGTGCAAATGTAACATCACCTAGAATAAAGTTTTGAGTTGAAAACTGTTTGATTTCAGTTTGTAAGAACCTGCTAATGCTTATAATTTCAAAAATGAAAATTTTTTTGTTCTTTATTAAAATGAAAAGGTAGAAAACTCTGCTGTGCATAATAATTTGGAACATGCATTTTGAGTGCAGTTTGAGTGTTTTATTTTTTAAAAAATATACTGTTATCATAGGCAGTTTGTAAAAAAAAAAAACCTTTCAATTGTACTCTAATAGTTATTTGACTGGAAAATTACAATGACTGCAATTCATATACAGTGCCTACAAGTAGTATTCAACCCCCTGCAGATTTAGCTGGTTGACACATGCGGAATTAACTTGGCATTGTGACATTTTTACTGGAGATCAGCCTGGAAGTGGGAAATGCACTGCTGCAAAAATTTTTGTTTTATTTATTTATTTATTTTTTTAAAACGTTAAAAGTTAATTCAGAGTGTCATTTATTATTCAACCCCTCAAACCACAAGAATTCTGTTTGGTCCCCCTAAAGTATTAAGAAGTAGTTCAGGCACCAAGAATAATGAGCTTCACATGTGTGGATTAATGATCTCTTTTGCCAGCCTTTTCTGACTATTTAAGACCCTCCCCAAACTTTTGAACAGCACTCATACATGGTCAACATGGGAAAGACAAAGGAGCATTCCAAGGCCATCAGAGACAAGATCGTGGAGGGTCACAAGGCTGGCAAGGGGTACAAAACCCTTTCTAAGGAGTTGGCCCTACCTGTCTCCACTGTTGGGAGCATCATCCGTAAGTGGAAGGCTTATGGAACTACTGTTAGCCTTCCACGACCTGGACAGCCTTTGAAAGTTTCCTCCCGTGCCGAGGCCAGGCTTGTCCGAAGAGTCAAGGCTAACCCAAGGACAACAAGGAAGGAGCTCCGGGAAGATCTCATGGCAGTGGGGACATTGGTTTCAGTCAATACCATAAGTAACGTACTCCACCGCAATGGTCTCCGTTCCAGACGAGCCCGTAAGGTACCTTTACTTTCAAAGCGTCATGTCAAGGCTCGTCTACAGTTTGCTCATGATCACTTGGAGGACTCTGAGACAGACTGTTTCAAGGTTCTATGGTCTGATGAGACCAAGATCGAGATCTTTGGTGCCAACCACACACGTGACGTTTGGAGACTGGATGGCACTGCATACGACCCCAAGAATACCATCCCTACAGTCAAGCATGGTGGTGGCAGCATCATGCTGTGGGGCTGTTTCTCAGCCAAGGGGCCTGGCCATCTGGTCCGCATCCATGGGAGGATGGATAGCACGGCCTACCTGGAGATTTTGGCCAAGAACCTCCGCTCCTCCATCAAGGATCTTAAGATTGGTTGTAATTTCATCTTCCAACAAGACGACCCAAAGCACACAGCCAAGAAAACCAAGGCCTGGTTCAAGAGGGAAAAAGTCAAGGTGTTGGAGTGGCCTAGTCAGTCTCCTGACCTTAACCCAATTGAAAACTTGTGGAAGGAGCTCAAGATTAAAGTCCACATGAGACACCCAAAGAACCTAGATAACTTGGAGAAGATCTGCATGGAGGAGTGGGCCAAGATAACTCCACAGACCTGTGCCGGCCTGATCAGGTCTTATAAAAGACGATTATTAGCTGTAATTGCAAACAAGGGTTATTCCACGAAATATTAAACATAGGGGTTGTATAATAATTGACCCACACTTTTATGTTTAAAATTTATTAAAATTCAACTGAGCAACATAACTTTTTGTTTTGTAAGATTTATGCTTCTGTTAATAAATCCTACTCTCGTTTGCAGTTTGAAGGCTCTATCTTATTTGCATCTTATCAAACCAGCTAAATCTGCAGGGGGTTGAATACTACTTGTAGGCACTGTAGGTAATTTGGGAAAATCTGAGAAAATATTATTTGCATAATAATTTGGAACACAGTGTAGTTGGACTTATCCATGCTTGCCTACCAGCAGTGACTCTCATGTCGTAAGTGACTTGACTTTTTCTGACACAGATTTCAAATCCACATCGGAGGCAATGGTACAGATTCATATTGGAGGTGGAGAAAACAGAATTTCTTGAGGATTGTTGAGAAACTTACTCCATGTGAACATACCCTTAGAGGAATAGATTACGTTCTAGTTGCAGAATTGTGAACCATTTTGGAGCATGTTGTTGCCATCAGATCACCCAGCTTGTATACAAATTATATTTCGAAGAATTCCTATTATAAAATGGTGAACTAAAGTAATACCTTGTAAACACAATAAGTCTTTTATTGGTTTCTAGATATTTTCAAGCCAACAACCTAGAGAATATGGCTCTCTACATGTTGCATTATAGTTGTAGAAATGTCGATGACCATTTATGAATGATAACTTATCCGTTTGGTTTGCTCTTGCAGGTCACCTTTCTGATGTAGAAAAAGTAGAATGGCTAAACAAGGTAAGTTTCATCTTGATTTGTGAGGGATTGTGTTCGCTTTGGTAGAACGCTTCCATCTAGTGTTGTCACATCCCATGTGTTTCCTCTAAGAACCTGAGATTCTATTCTGCAGAGTGCGCATATGCTCTAAATGGGGAAGGGGTAATAAGTCCCTGCCAGACACTTCCGGAGGCTTTTTATCCCCACGGGAAACAAATGGAACTGAAAAATTGAAATCCAGCGTGCCTGATCCTTCTTTGTCATGACATTTGGCATTTGGATAAAATCAGGACACTGCCGTGTACACTTTAGATGGTCAGTCGGTCCAACTGAAATCAGCAGTTTCAGACAATATTAAGCTGAAGTTTATGGCCACCGACAGACCTGTAATGTTCATGCAAAAAATTATGTCTCGTTAATTTCCATTTGAACAACTATATTTTACCAGTAATAAATGGGGTTTCACCTTGAGCGCTATTAATGTTGTTAAATCACATTTGTCACTTCCAAGTGAGTTTGATTAAAGGGAATCTGTCAGCAAGTTTTTGTGAGGGATATAATAATATATAGGCAGAGAGATCAATTCCAGGGATGTCATTTGCTGCAGCTTCAATACAATCAGTTTTACATTAGCTTGAAATTATCACCGTTGGACTAGGCGTTGCATTAAGTAAAGTCTGGCTCATCTGCGTGTCCCCCTCCCTCACCACTGATAGGTAACTTGCTGGAAATCAGAGGTGTAAGTGGGGTTATAAAACTCTTCATTCTCATGACTGCTACATCTACAGAAGAGAAAACACTGATTCTATCGAAACTACACCAAGTGATGCTTCGCTGTGTCAGGATCTCTGCCCCTACATCATATGCTGCTCTCAGTTTCTGTAGCAAAAACCTGCTGACAGATTCCCTTTAAGGAAAAAATATTATCCTAGTGGGATTGGCGGTCTGTAAATTGGGACAAATACTTTGACCGTGCAGTAGAATACATTGTGGAACTAAGTGAACTTGCTCTGTAAAGCAGTTTGTCGGCTTCTCGTGCAAATTCTTCTTTTTCAGATTCTAGCACAGATGTGGCCTTTTATTGGGCAGTATTTGGAGAAGCTGCTCATAGATACCATTGCCCCGTTGGTCCGTTCATGTAACACGCACCTTTCTACATTCCACTTCACAAAGATCAATGTTGGCGAGAAGGTAAGCCCATTCTGTGTATTTCTATCCAATAAAAGTCGAAATATTTCTGCATTTATTTATTTGCTAGTACTAGACTATGACCACATGTGAAAGCACAAATGAGAGCAAATTCAAGAGGTTTTCCCACTTCAGCCATTCATGGCCGAAATCGCAATACCGATCCAAGTAGACACCCACGTGGGCTTTACTATGCTGGTTCTGTAAATCCCATTCACTTCTATGGGATTTATGGAAATGGTGTTAACACAGGCTGCTCGCCTGTTTTTGTGAACCCATCCACCTCTGTCCCCTACATATAGATGGATATTTCTGCCATGAATAGCTGACACGGTGTTATACTTTTTTTTTTTAAACTACAGATATATAAAATAGTCCTTTCTTACTGAGCCCTCCTCACATCAGCCTAAGCCATTTTTAGCTAGAGCGTGATCCTGCCTACCCTTGAAACTGTAGGCTTCCAGCTCATGAGAGGCCTGTATGGTTAGGGTCCCATCAAAGAGGTACGCCTTGCCACGGCTGATGGGCTCTCATGAATTGGCCAATTTATGCGCTAAGTACCTTCATTTTTTTTTTTGTGGAATAATGCAGTTCCAATTTCATATATGCAATGTTTGCATGTTACAGCATTTCAGAGTGCAGCTTTTTTTATCTTTTGCAGAAACTTAAAGTAAATGAAGTGCAAGAAAGTAAAATAAATTGCAATTTTTGTTGACTTTTACTATATTCAGTAATGCAGCTAGGGCAAGAGGTGATATTTTGGGTGATTTCCAATTTAATTTTAGTATTGCAGAGCTGCTGATAAATAAACCACTGATTTGCTGAACTGCACAAAAAACTGTGAAAACAAGGTCTCCTCTCCAAAGGAACATCTTTATGCATTTAAAATAAAAAAGGACAAGTTGTGACACGCAAACTGAGGACACAGCGGCCAGAAACATTAAATAGTGTGACATTTGTACATACAGCGGGTGAAATAAGTATTGAACACTTCGCCAAGTTTCTAAGTAAATATATTTCAAAAGGTATCTGTACATGAGGATCTACGGTTATGCCATGCGGATCTCCATGTATGGGATAGCCGGCAGCTATTAGAAGAATCCCTGAAGGTCCAATGTATCGGTGTGTGCTGTTAATCCTATTATCCATAGTGTTCACAGGATTCCGGCCTGTATTTTAATTGATTTTTTTGCATTCAATTGGAAGCGTTGGTTTGACATGAAATTCTCACCAGTTGTCGGTAACAACCTATCCAATCCACACAGGCAAAGAAATAAAAAAACGTAGATGTCCATAAATAAGCTGTGTGTAATAATGATAACTGACACAGAGAAAAAGTATTGAACATTCTTGCTGAAATTTGTTTAATAGTTCGTACAAAAGTCTTTGTTGGTGATGACAACTTCAGGATGCCTCCTGTATGGAGAAACTAGTCTCATGCATTGCTCAGATGTGATTTGGCCCATTCTTCCACACAAACACTCTTCATATCCTGAAGGTCCAGTGGGTTCCTTCTATGAACTCCGAGCTTTAGTTCCTTCCATCATTTTTTTTTATTGGATTCAGGTCAGGTGATTGGCTGGGCCTTTCTAGCTTTTTTATTTTCTTTCTCTGAAACCAATTGTGAGTTTCCTTGCCTGTGTGTTTGGGACCATTGTCTTGCTGAAATGTCCATCCTTATTTCATTTTCATCATTCTGGTAGATGGCAGCAGATTTTTAGCAAGCATGTCTCCGTACATTTGTCCATTCGTCCTTCCTTCAGTGATGAAGTTTGCCAGAGCCGAATGCTGAAAAACAGCCCCACACCATGATGTTCCCACCTCCAAACTTCACTGTTGGTATGGTGTTCTTGCAGTGATATACAGTGCCTTTTGGCCTCCAAACATAGTGTGTATTATGGCATCCAAAGAGTTCAATTTTGGTCTCATCTGACCAGACTATATTCTCCCAGTAATAATAATAATCTTAACAATCTTATTTTTATATAGCGCTAACATATTCCGCAGCGCTTTACAGTTTGCACACATTATCATCACTGTCCCCGATGGGGCTCACAATCTAGATTCCCTATCAGTATGTTTTTGGAGTGTGGGAGGAAACCGGAGTACCCGGAGGAAACCCACGCAACCACGGGGAGAACATACAAACTCCTTGCAGATGTTGTCCTTGGTGGGACTCGAACCCAGGACTCCAGCGCTGCAATGCTATCCACTGAGCCACCGTGCTGCCCAGTATGTCACAGGCTTGTCTAAATGTTGTTGAGCAAACTTTAAATGTGCTTGAATATGCTCTTTGGTCACCAGTGGAGTCTTGTGTGTCGATTGTGCATACATGTCATCGAGGTTGAGCGCATTACTTATAGTTTTCTTTGAAACAATTGTACCTGCTGATTCCAGGTCTTTCTGTAGCTCTCCACAGGTTGTCCTTGGCTCTTGGACAACTCTTCTAATGATTTTCACCCCACTGTCTGAAATCTTGCGGAGATCACCTAGTGATGGCCGGTTTATGGTGAAATTATGTTCTTTCCACTTAGATTATGGCCCCAACAGTGCTCACTGTTACATTCAGTAGTTTAGAAATTCTTCTGTGCCATCAGTATGTTTTGCATACCCGCTGGTTTTACCCATCATGAGCTGTTTCTTGTGTGGCACGTTGGTAATGAGACACTATTTGTACAGTCGTGGCCAAAAGTTTTGAGAATGACACAAATATTATATTTTCACACGATCTGCTGCCCTCTGGTTTTTATGTGTGTTTGACAAATGTTTTTATCACAGACAGAAATATAATAATTGCAAACATATGAGTAACAAAAGCTTATATTGACAGTTAGAATGAGTTAATGCAGCAAGTCAATATTTGCAGTGTTGACCCTTCTTCTTCAAGACCTCTGCAATTCTCCCTGGCATGCTCTCAATCAACTTCTGGACCAAATCCTGACTGATAGCAGTCAACTCTTGCAAAATCAATGCTTTCATTTTGTCAGAGTTTTTAGGTTTTTGTTTGTCCACCCGTCTCTTGATGATTGACAACAAGTTCTCAATGGGATTAAGATCTGGGGAGTTTCCAGGCCATGGACCCAAAATCTCTATGTTTTGTTCCCTGAGCCATTTAGTTATCACCTTTGCTTTATGGCAAGGTGCTCCATCATGCTGGAAAAGGCATTGTTGATCGCCAAACTGCTCTTGGAGGGTTGGGAGAAGTTGCTCTTGGAGGACATTCTGGTACCATTCTTTATTCATGGCTGTGTTTTTAGGCAAGACTGTGAGAGAGCCGATTCCCTTGGCTGAGAAGCAACCCCACACATGAATGGTTTCAGGATGCTTAACAGTTGGCATGAGACAAGACTGGTGGTAGCGCTCACCTTGTCTTCTCCGAATGAGGTGTTTTCCTGATGTTCCAAACAATCGAAAAGGGGATTCATCAGAGAAAATAACTTTACCCCAGTCCTCAGCAGTCCACTGCCTGTATATTTTGCAGAATATCAGTCTGTCCATGATGTTTTTTCTGGAGAGAAGTGGCTTCTTTGCTGCCCTCCTTGAGACCAGGCCTTGCTCCAAGAGTCTCCGCCTCACAGTGCGTGCAGATGCACTCACACCTGCCTGCTGCCATTCCTGAGCAAGCTCTGCACTGCTGGTAGCCCGATCCCACAGCTGAAACACTTAAGAGACGGTCCTGGCGCTTGCTGGTCTTTCTTGGGTGCCCTGAAGCCTTTTTAGCAACAATGGAACCTCTCTCCTTGAAGTTCTTGATGATGCGATAGATTGTTGACTGAGGTGCAATCTTTCTAGCTGCGATACTCTTCCCTGTTAGGCCATTTTTGTGCATTGCAATGATGACTGCACGTGTTTTTTTAGAGATAACCATGGTTAATAGAAGAGAAACAATGATGCCAAGCACCAGCCTCCTTTTAAAGTGTCCAGTGGTGTCATTCTTACTTAATCATGACAGATTGATCTCCAGCCATGTCCTCATCAACACCCACACCTGTGTTAATGGAGCAATCACTGAAAAGAGGTTAGCTGGTCCTTTTAAGGCAGGGCTGCAATGATGTTGAAATGTGTTTTGGGGGATAAAGTTCATTTTCTAGCCAAATATTGACTTTGCAAGTAATTGCTGTTAAGCTGATCACTCTTTATAACATTCTGGAGTATATGCAAATTGCCATTAGAAAAAGTGAAGCAGTAGACATTGTAAAAATTAATATTTGTGTCATTCTCAAAACTTTTGGCCATGACTGTATAGTCAAGTCAGTTGAACCAGATGATATTATTTTTCACTAAGTGGAAGGATTGCTTTCTAATTACTGATTTCAGTGGTGTCATGACTTTCCATGGGTTTTTACACTTCTTTATGTTCAATACTTTTTCCCTCTGTCATTTCTCATGATTCCACATAATTTATGGACATCTGTGGTTTGATTTCTTTCCCTGTGTGGATTGGATGGGTTGTTACCAACGTCTGGTGATGATTTCATGTCCATAGCACCTTTGGAAATTTATTTACTTAGAAAATTGGTGACGTTTTCAAGACTTATTTCATCCGCTGTATACAATATGTGATTTAAATAATTTATTCATGTGGATGATGTCCGTAGTTTGCAAGGATAATAAGTATAAACAATGTAGTATGCAATAGTGCTGAGTAAATACCTAATTAAACTACTGATGCATACATCACTGAAATGGCCATGTGTCCCTCCACCCCAAGAGTGTTTCGCACTTCTTTATCAGGAGGTGAGGAAAAGGAGAAAGACATGTCATTAAATCTATGAATAGGCCAATCGATGGAAGTTTGACATCACAAAACACTGTGATGGTGGCGCATGCGGTGTTGCTACTTCCCCTAATCAGGGACTTTCAGGATCCGGGCTGTTAGACGCACAGTATGACACATCAACCTCATCCAGGTCACAGGCCACAGCGCAGGCTCTCGTCTCCAGTAATGCCAGACCCACGGAAGTCTGAGTGGAGCAGAAATGCGCGTGTGTGGCAGGTGGAAAGTAGTCAGTAATAACTAAAAATGATACCGGGCAAATAAAATAATAGAAACAGGTAAGTGTGGCTAGTCATATAACTAATGAGTAAACATGATTGTATGAATGTAAAATTAAATATATAATGATGGTGACGAAAAACGATAAAAATTAATAAACCATGTAACTATGCACAATTATGTAGGTATATAATAATTTAAGTGGCACCCATGTACATGATTGAATACAAAAGTAATATTAATTTATTACAAAGTACAAAATTAATAAATATACAGCACATGCAAAAAAGTGACTAGTGAAAATGACTTCAATATATTGGTGTGCTAGCCAGAGTGCAAGTAGTGAACCGTTCAGGAGCTTGGGAAAGTGTGGGGTGCATGCGTACTAGTGTGTCGACCAACTCGGACGTGTAGCTGGCCTGATAAAACAGCGGGTGGTGGCAGCGTAACATGTCATGTGAATTTGGGGACCGTCTGGGGGGGTGCACGTACCTCATTGTTGGCTGACTGCGACAGGTGAGTGGACGAGTGATTGGGAAGCAGAGCCCCCTTTACCGTCCCATCTGAGGCACGAGAGTCGTGAGCGCGTGATCTTTTTGACCGTGAATATATTACAAATTGTAATTTTACATAAACAACACCTTGAAATGTGATTATGATGATGAGTAACCCTTTATGCGTTTAGATCTTAATAGGGTAAATCTATTATGGTACTTGGTTTCCTAACAGCGTCACGCTGGAAGCTGTGTGTTTAATAACCCGCTTTCCCTAAAGGGAAAGTCACGCACCATAATGGGTAGCTAATTAAGTAGACGAGCTTGGATTGCATTAGTGAGTACATGAACACACAGGCAAAGTGTATTCAGGACGGGTTTAATTTTATTGTTTGAGTGTATATCGTTGACACGGATGGCAGGCAATCTTGTAATATTAAGCATTAGCCATCACTAATATAATGCAGACAACTTAGTGATGTTGTACTTGATGGACAGTCATCTTTTTTTTTTTTTGCTTTTCAACCGTACTATGTACCTGTAACATGATTTTCTCTGACACTTTACTGGTGTGATTTTTCTCTGTGTTGGGCAGGCTCCAAAGGTAATCGGTGTTAAAGCCCATACAGAAATGGATAAAAAACAAGTTATTTTGGACCTGAATCTGAGGTGAGTTTATGGTTATAGATTGTACAATTTCAAAAATCTTAAAAATGAAAATTTTAAGAGGTTTTAGATGTTGGTCTCCTCTTCCTTCACAAATGGGTATGGTTAAGACAACTACAAAAAGCCTAATGTCATGATATTTAACTCTTGCCCTTTTATTTTAATAAAGAGAGGCTGAATTGGGGAAAGTGGGGCTCACTGCAGTCTCCCTGTTTTTGATAAATGTTGGAGACTTGCTATTTCTGAGCTGGAAGATACTGGGAGTCTGCAGCATGGAACGAATGGAGATGTGTATTGCTGTCTTACCGTTGTTTCACATCATGCTGAATGGTATTATAGAGAAGCGTTGTAAGATAAATTCCTCAGTATTACATACCTCCCAACTGTCCCAGATCCACCGGGACAGTCTCAAGTTGGGGGGGGGGTGAGAGGGATGATGTCTCGCCCTACCAGGAGGTCATGGCCAAAAGTGTTGGCACCCTTAACCATCAATAAGCTTCTTACACTTCTCAACTGAAATTTTGGACCACTCTTCCTTTGCAAACTGCTCCAGGTGTCTTATATTTGAAGGCACCTTCTCCCAACAGCAGTTTTAGGATATCTCTACAGGTGTTCAAAGGGTTTTAGATCCGGACTTGCTGGCCATTTCAAAACTCTCTAGCGCTTTGTTTCCATCCATTTCTGGATGCTTTTTGAAGTATGTTTGGGGTCATTGTCATGCTAGAAGACCAATGACCTAGAACGCAAACCCAGCTTTTTGACACTAGGCACTACATTGCGACCCAAACTCCTTTGGTAATGTTCAGATTTCATGATGCCTTGCACAGTCAAAGCACCCAGTTCCAGAGGCAGCAAAATAACCCCAAAACATCTTTGAATCTCCACCATATTTGACTGTAGGTATTTTGTTGGTTTCTTTGTAGGCCTCATTTCATTTTCGGTAAGCAGTAGAATTATGTGCTTTACCAAAAAGCTCTATTTTTGTGTCATCTGTCCACAAGACTCTTTCCCAGAAGGATTTTGGCTTACTCACTTATATTTTGGCAAACTGTAGTCTACCTTTTTTATGTCAGTGTCAGCAGTGAGGTCGTACTGAGTCTTCTGCCATAGGGTTTCATTTCATTCAAATATCAATTGATAGTTCATGCTGACACTATAGTTCACGCTGACACTAATGAACACTGAGCCTGCAGGACAGCTTGAATTTTTTTTTTAAACTTTATTGGGGCTGTTTAGCCACCTTCCGGATTATCCTGCGTTGTAACCTTTTTATCAGTTTTTCTCTGCCGTCCACATTGATTAGCTATAGTGACATGGATGGTAAGCTTCATGATTATGTTGCGTTCCGTGGTCAAAGAAACCTCAAGATTTCTGGAGATGAACTTGTAACCTTGAGATTTTTGATATTGTTCAACAATTTTGGTTCTCAAGTCCCAGACAGGACTTCTCCTCTTTCTGATCTCCATTCTTAGTGTGGCACAAACAATGTAAAAATTGAGTGAACTTCTCCCCTTTTGATCTGGTTTCAGGTTTGGTTTTTATATTGCCCACACCTGTTACTTGCCACAGTTGAGTTTGAACAAGCATCACATGCTTGAAACAAAGTTGTTAACACACACTTTTGGAAAGGTGCCAACAGTTTTGTCGGGCCCATTTTTGGGGTTTTGTGTGAAATGTTCAATTTGCCTTTTTTTTCCCTCTGTTTTTTTGTCTTGTTCCAATACACACAAAGTAGATAAACATTTATGACAAAATGTGTAATTGCAATAATTTTCTGGTCGAAATACTTATTTTTCTGGGACAATTTCAAGGGTGCCAACATTTTTGGCCATGAATGTAGGTCCTGATTGCAGTTCTGCAAAATGGCAATGTCTCTTCTGTGCAGGCGTAGATGACAGACGACGCTGTGATTGTTCTGTTCCTCCTCAGGACCTTGTGGGAAGGGCGACATGTAGCTGTATTCTGTACATTCAATAATTAACTTTTTGATTTTCTTGATGTATGGTCAAAAACTCTATTATGGGATTCATCAGTCTTAACTGTGAGCAACATGTTTTATTGCCAAGGATAGGAGAGTTTTCTCTGGCTCCATTTCTACATGCTGTTCTTCAATGTAGGCATTTTGTACTGGTACATAGAGATACAGCTCTATATACCATAAAACTTGTCTGTACTAACTAGATACAGACAATTCCATAAATTGTACTGAACTATGGGGAAAAAATCCAAATGACATGAAATGCTGGAAAAGAAATTCAATCCCAGCATGTTTTGTTTTTGCAGAATTCATTGTTTTCACACTATTCAAATGTCCCTTTCTAACATTTTCTTTGTGACCAGAGGAGAATTAAATGGATGTGATTAAGGGCATGGCCAAAAGATTCTGTGGTGTGCTATGTGCTCCGCATAAACTGTCCCTCTTTTTCTTTCTGAAAAGTTGAGAGGTATGGTGTTATAAAGCAGGAGGAGGCAAAAAGCAGAGGTAAATCCAGTCAGTCTCCTGAGGGTGTGTGTACAGAAGTGAGAGACTTTAACTCTTTAGTCAGCTGACTTCTTTTCTAGACTAACCATTTAGAAGCAGCTATGTCCTCCTCCTTTATCTGAGCTGCATAATATCTGATTCACTTCCCATTGAGATGCATTGCTAAATAAGCTCACAATGTTTGATTCTGTTTTGTTGAATTTATTTGAGAAAAATAGTTGTCAATTCTCCCATTGTATTGTATGGACCAGTGAGTTGACAGAATGGTGAAACAAGCCAATTCCTTCCTAAGCTTGAGGCTCCATCTTATCAATTCCAATGCTGTATAGATTCAGCTGGTTTTACCATCTTGATGTTTACAGAATTGGAAGGTGTCCTGTATTGATTAGATGGCAAGAAACCTGGCCCTTTGTTACCCATGCCTGCCTTTTTATTGTTGCTTTTCCCTCAATGCCACACTGACCTAACTCTACTTTCTACAGTTATGTCGGAGACATGGAAATAGATGTTGAAGTGAAGAAGTATTTCTGTAAAGCTGGAGTTAAGGGGGTGCAGGTGAGTCGTGTCATTGTGGTGACAAGGCAGATTTGATGAATTGTAAAGTGACATTTTTGAAATGTTCGAGTCCCCTGTCACCATGTGTGACTGGTTTCTGATGTTTTTTCATTAGTTGCATGGGATGATGCGAGTAATCCTAGAGCCATTGATAGGTGATGTTCCAATCGTCGGAGCTATAACCGTATTCTTCATTAAACGACCGGTAAGTTAGCATTCTTTAATTGCTAAGTTAAATAGAGGCATGGCCATACTGGTGCTGTTCTACTCATTAAAATGATACCTGTAGTGCAAAAATACGTTGTATTTTTTGTGTAATCGGTGTTTGAAGTTTTCCTGCATCGGAGCAGGGCTGTGGTCAGGGTCCTTTCTTGGGGCTCTGACCCCCCTGTCTTCCTTCTGTTTTTGAATGGCAGGGCATTTCAAATATCACGTCGCTGCAGTAGTTTCTGTGGTCTCCAAAAAAAAACATTAGGTCTTCAACAAAATGGTGCTGTCAGCGGCTCATGCGCAGTCTCAACTACAAGGCATGGATTCGAGTTCTCAATCTGCGCATGCACTTCCCACTGTGTACAGCGTTTCAGCGCGGGAGCTCACAGAAGGGACATATATTGCTGCTGCTCAAGATATCTTGCCATTGAAGGCAACATCGGAACAGATTTGACCATTCATGTGCCACTGATGGCGCCATTTTGTTGGGGACCAAATGTTTTTTTTCGAAGACCACAGAAATTACTGCATCGGCGTGATATTTAGAATAGGAGACAGGTTACTGACTGATCAGTGCCCTGTACAGGTTCTGTATAAGGAAACTACACTCAATGTAACTTCCTGAATCTGAACGTATATATTGTGCATTCTCATGACAATTCAAGGTTTAATTCAAACTTCCTGATTTTTTTTTTTGTCCCCTGATATCTTCAGTCAGGAGGCCTCCATACACATGATGATCCACTGATCCTGCCAATTGGAGGGTTCGGTCGACTTTAATGTGTATCCTCAAGAAATGCCATTTCTTGTGCCTCATTATGCATCTCACCTGTTGACAGGTGTCATAAAATAATCAATGTAATTCTTTTCATCTGACTTGCCAATGGGTTTTTATGTTTATCAGTGTGTATGTATGTGCAATCTCATGACAAACCAAGTTAATTTTTTTTTTCTGGTAGCTGTTAGACTTAAACTGGACGGGGCTTACAAATTTACTGGACATCCCTGGCTTGAAGTAAGTAGTCCTCTGCTAAGCTCTGAAATATTGCTGTCTTGTACTTCATTAACTCTACTTTTGTGTCTTAATTTAGGTCATTTATAAGTATGTATTCATTTGAAGTTGCAATATGTTTTGTCTTGCGTGAACCTGCTACTTGAAGCTTATAGTGGAATCTTCATGGACCATGCTCCATTCAAACGTTTGTAATCGCTATCTCTTATTCCTGTGATGGCTTATCTCCATGGAAAACAAAAAAATGGGTGTTTAACTTCAGACCTACCTATTCTTATCTCCGCTGAGATCATCTTTTGAGGAATAGTCAGTTTGACTCCATACAGCCTGTTTCTGCTGAAAAAAATAACTGAATTTAAACAGATATTGTATTCTATCTGTAATGGCTATCCGTTTGACATACAGGTGCTTCTCACAAAATTAGAATATCTTCAAAAAGTTAATTTATTTCAGTTCTTCAATACAAAAAGTAAAATTCTTATATAGAGCCATTACAGATAGAGTGATCTATTTCAAGTGTTTATTTCTGTTAATGTTGATGATTATGGCTTACAGCCAATGAAAACCCAAAAGTCATTATCTCAATAAATTAAAATACTTTATAACACCAGCTTGAAAAATGATTTTAAAATGTTGGTCTACTGAAATGTATGTTCAGTAAATGCACTCAATACTTGGTCGGGGCTCCTTTTGCATCAATTACTGCATCAATGCGGCGTGGCATGGAGGCGATCAGCCTGTAGCAGATAATGACTTTTTGGTTTTCATTGGCTGTAAGCCATAATCATCAACATTAACAGAAATAAACACGTGAAATAGATCACTCTGTGTGTAATGACTCTATATAATGAGTTTAACTTTTTGTATTGAAGAACTGAAATAAATTAATTTTTTGATGATCTAATTTTGTGAGAAGCACCTGTATGTTTGTGCAACTATCCATTTTTATCTATTTTTTTTATAAGGATAGAAAAAAGTTTGCTGTTTTTTTTTTTTTTTTCATCTTTAGAAAAAAGAAAAATGTGTCTGACTTTGGTAGCATCTGCAGACCATTTATGGTGGGTGGGGTCTCCTGACTCTATCCTGGATTTCAACTGCTGATCTTTTTGTTATTCAGGAAGATAAGCCGCTGCAGTGAATCATGGAATCATAGAATGGTAGAGTTGTATGTAACCCCTTCTCATGTACAGCACCATGGAATTAATGGCGCTATACAAATAAATAATAATAATAATAGTAGTTGGAAGGGACCTCCAGGGTCATCATGTCCAACCCCCTGCTCTATGCAGGATTCACTAAACCATCACAGACAGATGTCTGTCCAGCCTCTGTTTGAAGACTTCTATTGAACGAGAATGCGTAACCTCTCGTGGCAGCCTGTTCCACTCATTGCTCACTCTCACTGTCAAAAAGTTTTTTCTAATATCTAATGTGTGTCCTTCCTTTCAGTTTCATTCCATTGCTTCTAGTCTTTCCATGTGCAAATGAGAATAAAGATGATCCCTATACAATGTGACAGCTCTTGAGATATTTGTAGATAGCTATTAAGTCTCCTCTCAGTCTTTTGCAAGCTAAACATTCCCAAATCCTGTAACCGTTCCTCATAGGTCATTGTTTGCAGACAAGTTGCTGTTCTGGCCGCTCTTCTCTGAACTTGCTCCAGTTTGTTCGTCTTTGTTCTTTTTTTTTTTTAAATGTGCCCAGAACTGGACACAGTATTCCAGATGTGGTTTGACCAGAGAGGAGTATAGGAGGATAATTGCTTAACGTGATCTAGACTGCATTCTTCTATTAATGCAAACCAGAATTGGATTTGTCTTTTTTGCTGCTGCATCATGCTGTTGACTCATGTGCAGTCTGTGATCTCTTAGTATACCCAAGTCTTTTTCACATATGCTGTTACTTTGTTGCTTAGCCCTATTCCTCTGTATATGCTTAATTTCATTTTTCTTGCCCACATGTAGGATTTTGCTTTTCTCCGTTAAAAAAAACCCATTCTGCTAGTTGCTGCCCACTTCTTCAGTTTATTTATATCTTTTTGAATCCTCTCTCTCTCCTCTAGTATTTGCTATCCTTCCTAGCTTTGTAGTATCGGCAAATTTAAATAGTTTATCCTCAATTCCTTTATCTAAATCATTAATAAAGATATTGAACATAACAGGGCCCAGGACAGAGCCCTGTAGTACCCCACTTGAGACATTCTTCCAACTGGATGTGCAGCCATTTATGACCACTCTTTGGGTCCTATCACTTGGCCAATTGTGAATCCACCTAACAGTTGCCTTGTCCATTCCACACTTAGTCATTTTTTCAATAAGGATGGTATGAGATACTTTGTCAAATGCTTTGCTGAGGTCAAGATATACTATACCGTATTTTTCGAACCATAAGACGCACTTTTTTCCCCAAAAATTTTTGGAGAAAATGGGGGTGCGTCTTATGGTCGCAATACACTTACAAATCCTGTGGTGGTGGCAGCGGCGGCGGTCCCGATGCAGCCTCCCTTCCCAGGATGGTGCGGCTGTGGTAGTGCGGCGGGGCTCTGTATTGTGGTGGTGGCGGGCTGTGCTCCAGGGCAGTGGCTCTGTGCTGTGTGGGGGGGCTCCGCTGGCATTTCGTCAAAGCCCGGAGGCCCCGCTCATCCATTAATGCCATGCTGCGGTGGCCTCCGGGGAGATGGCCTCCGGGAAGATGGCCGCCGGGCCAACGCATGCTCAGATTCAGATCTCGGGACGAGATCTCGTTGCCGAGCTCTGAATCTGAGCATGCGTTGGCCCGGCGGCCATCTTCCCGGTGGCCATGTTCCCGGAGGCCAACGCATGGCATTAACGGATGAGCGGGGGCCTCCGGGCTTTGATGAAATGCTGGTGGAGCCCCCCCGCAGCACAGGGAGCACAGAGCCCCCTGCCCCGGAGCACAGAGCCCCCTGCCCCGGAGCACAGACCCCCTGCCCCGGGAGTACAGAGCCCCTGCCACCGCACCAGCCTGGCCCACCAAACGACCCCTCTGACCAATCATCCACCTGTGCCGATCCCTTCACTGGTATGCTGAATTTGGACTGTAAGACGGACCCCCATTTGACACATTATTTTTTTTCCCCTATTTTCCTTCTGAAAATTTGGGGTGCGTCTTATGGTCAGGTGCGTCTTATAGTCCGAAAAATACGGTACTTTGTTTCTTTGATCCACCCAGTCAGTGATTCTGTCACAAGAGGAAATTTAAGTTAGTCTGATATGACTTATTAGTTACAAACCCGTGCTGGCTCTGGTTAATCACTTCATTCTTATCCAGGTACTTGCATATATGTTGTCTAATAATTTGTTCAAAAACCTTTTCTGGTATAGAAGTCAGACTCACCGGCTTAAAGTTCCCTGGTTCCTCCATCATACTATTTTTGAAGATGGGAACAACATTTGCTCTTTTCCAGTCTTCTGGGACTTCTGTTCTCCAAGAATTTTCAAAAATTATGGAGAGTGGTTCAGTAGTTTTCTTTGCTATCCCCTGCAGTACCCTAGGATGTAATTCACCTGGACCTGGAGACTTGAATTTATTTATGTTAGCACTTACCTTATGTTCATTTATGTTAGTTAAGTCTTCCCTTGTCTTCTCACATCATTCTCCCTTTTAAAAGGTCACTTTTTTTTGCTAGTACTGTTGATCCGTGCACATATTGTTAAAACAAGAAACTTTATAATGAGTGCTTCCTTCTACATTTTAAGCCCTTTATTCCCTATTATCCACTCTGAAAAAGCTTAAATCAGCCTTGTTTATAGCAAGATAGACTGCCAGCTCACTGAAATATCAAGTTACGGCCCTTTTTTAACGATATGGAGGGGGGAAGAGGAGTGCGGAACACGCACTACAGTGTACGTTGAAAGATCAGGCAGTCACAAGCAGATCGTGCTGCAGCTTCTAGCAAGTTTATTTCACTTCAGTGCTGGATTCACAGCCACGCTATTCAGTACTGCTGTTTAATGTTCTCCATGTATATACATACAAATTATGTCTTTAAAAATGAATAAATATTAATTAGTTTTACTGAGTAAAAGCACCAAAATAATACCACAAACAGTACCTACCTACTGTATCCCTGTAAGACCCTAATACTTTGTTGTCTGTACCTGAGCCGCTTAGTTCGGCACCCTAAAATTGAGTAATGATGTCCCTGCTCTATGTAGGCTAAACGCTGTAATTCCCTAATATGGCACTAAAAGGCTGGAAAAAGTAAAATGGTAAATAATTTCTTAGCTTATAGATAATCCTATGGGAACAACAAAAAGGTCAGCATAGAGTATATACGTATTTTTTGGTTTATAAGACACTTTTTTCCCCAAAATTTTTGGGGAAAATGGGGGTGCGTTTTATAATGTGGATATACCTTACCGGCCGTGGTGGAGCAGAGTCCTAGGGTCGCTGCTGGAGGAAGCAAAAGTGGAGCATTGCTGCAGGCTGGGGAAAGGGGGTGTTCCGATGTGCGCCGCTGCGTGTGTTCGGTCGTGCGGGGGCTCTGCCGACATTTTGTGAAAGCTCAGAGCCACTGCACTTACATGGTTTACTGTGCTATGGACTCTGGGAAAATGGCTGGCGGGTCATGCGCAGATGGAGATCTCGGCACCAAGATCTCAGGGGATGAGATCTCAGTGCTGAGAGCCATTTTCCTGGAGTTGACCGCACAGTAAACCATGTAAGCGCGGGGACTCTGGGCTTTCACAAAATGTTGGCAGAGCCCCCGCACCACCGGACATCTGCAGCGGCGCACATCGGAACACCCCCTCATCCCAGCCTGTGGCCTGCAGCAGCGCTCCACTCTTGCCTCCGCCAGCAGCGACCCTGGGACCCTGCTTCACTGCAGCTACAACCCCCAGTAAGCAATAAGACGCATGGATTATAAGAAGCACCACCATTTTATTAAAAAAAAGTGTTTTTTTTCCTATTTTTCTCCTCAAAATTTGGGGTGCATCTTCTAATCTGGTGCCTCTTATAATCCGCAAAATACGGTAATCATAGATGGAATAGAATATACGGTACCTTCATATTATAAGAAGGAATACATTTTTACAAAACTACATTACCGGCTTGATGCGTTCCCACCCCACCTTGAGATATGAGGTTCACCTGAAGGCAAGTCTTCAGTCAGGGGAGGTGAAGAGGAGTGAGAAATGAGCAGTACAGTGAAAGATCAGGCAGGCAGATCGTGCTGCAGCTTCTGGCAAGTTTATTTCTTTTCAATGCCGGATTCACAGCCATGCAGCTCAGTACTGTTGTATGATGATCTCCAGTCTACTTTTGTCTGTGTGCGATAATGTGAAAGTTAAGTTGGAAACCCTCAGTTCTGTATCCTCTGTATGGGAGACTCCACAGCAGCCAGTCTCCTCCATAAACAACTGGAAATTACAGATCAAGCCTGAAGAGGGGAAAACTATTGAAAAATGCAGGATGCAAGTCATATGGCCATAAAGTGTTATTCTACATGTATGCACCCGTCACAACTTATTCTGAAAAGTTACCCAAATTGACAGGTCTGCTTTAAGGTTTTTAAATTTATTTATTTTTTCTATCTTTAGTGTATTATCGGATACAATGATTATGGACATCATTTCTGGTTTTCTTGTGTTGCCAAATCGTCTCACCATCCCACTTACCGGTGATCTTCATACAGCAGAACTACGCTCCCCATTGCCTAGGGTAAAGTTTATTTTTCCTATATGTAAATAGTATTTCTTTCTTTCTTCCCCACACTCTGTTCCCAGCTATGAAGACTCCATCAGCGGAGGTCCGAGGAGCCCGATATGCTATAGTCCACTTGTAGACAAGAGTATCTGTTTGAGAAAAGGGTTTAGGTTATCAGATGGATGCCAGAGATGCAGTGATTTAGGTGCAGACTTTTGGAATTGTGTGGTTATACAACGATAATGGAAGAAGTGATCAGCATGCTGTCACAAATCATTAGAGCCCCATTAGATTGTGCCTTGGGAAGGCAATAGCACTGAGTAGGGTTGGGGGAGACCTCTCACATTTAGGGTACGCTCACATCTGCGTATATAATGTAGTTGAGATTCTAAGCCAGAGAAGTTGGGAGAGTGTCAGGCGAGAGTCATGCATTTTTTCCTCAACCTACCATTCGTATGACATGCGTATGCAATACGTTTTTAGCATCAGCTTTTACATACAGTATTGTTATTTCAAGCTAGTTTGCTAACTAATAAAACAATCTTTTATATACAGATATACATAGAGATGTCAGTGACGTCACTGATGCTGTACGGTGTCCCCGGCTGACCTGAAGTGAAAGTGGGAAGCAATCAATTAAGCTTCCCACACTAATCACTTCCTCTCTTGTCAGCCAGGTGAGGATATAATTCATTTGGGGTTTACTGCGAGGCAGGCAGCATTAGCTGCGGTCCCTGCAGTAAACATTAACCCTTTCAGAAGGATTACATTGGGGGACCTGACTGAACACCGGATAGGTAAGAATAATGTTGCTTTATTATTTTATTTTTATTACAGGAGAACAAGGGAATCGAGGATTAACTGTACAATAAAAGATGGTCAAAAACTGTGTGATTATTTCATTAAAATGATTTTTAATTAAAGTGTGTGTGTTTTATTTTTATTTCATACTATAGGATTAATAATTGATAGTTGTCTAATTGACAGCTCTCAATTAATAACCTGGCTTAAAGTCACCTTCCAATAGCAAGGTGGCTTTAACCCATTATTAACCCATTCACCACTGCTACAGGGCAATGGGAATAGATGGGCTAAGTGCCGGAAAGGGCAAATCTAATTATAGATTTGCCTTTTCTGGGTGGCTGGGGGCAGATGTTAGTAGCCAGGGGGGCCCAAAAATAATGGTCCCTCTCTGGGCTATTATTATCTGCCCCCACTCACTGGCTTTGTCTGTCTGGTTGAGAAAATAGAGCGGGAGCCCACGCATTTTTTTCAACGAATTTACACCTTTAATTAACCCTTACATGTCTGAAATTTTGCACACATACACTCATGTAATTGTTAGTGAAAACCATATATCAAACTACATGAAATGACATGGTTAACTGTATGTAAACCATGTGTCATTTCATGTCGGGTCTGTAATTTCAGAAAAGCCGGCAATTGAATTAGCTGCTATTATACTATGTAGAAGTGTATGAACTACATATATATCACAATGATGTGTGTGTTTATATATATATATATATTATATATATATATATATATATATATATATGTATATACATACATATATATATATATATATATATATATATAGGTGGTGTAAATTTGTTGAAAAAAAATGCGTGGGCTCCTGCGCTATTTTCTGAACCAGACAGACAAAGCCAGCGAGTGGGGCAGATAATAATAGCCTAGAGAGGGACCATTATTTTTGGCCCCCCCTGGCTACTAACATCTGCCCCCAGCCACCCCAGAAAAGGCAAATCTATAATTAGATTCGCCCTTTCTGGCACTTAGCCCGTCTATTCCCATTGCCCTGTAGCGGTGGCGAATGGGTTAATAATGGGTTAAAGCCACCTTGCTATTGAAAGGTGACTTTAAGCCAGGTTAATAATTGAGAGCTGTCAATTAAACAACTATCAATTATTAATCCTATTGTATGAAATAAAAATAAAA